>CM022948.1:59344951-59754628 GCA_012931725.1 Litsea cubeba
CTAAATAAGAAGAGTATAAATGAAGGTTATCTGACGAGTGAGGAAAAGATTTACTGTGCTTTCAGTGGGAAGGTATTCTTCCTATTGGAGAGTGAGCCTCGCAGTGGGTTTTATACTATTATAGACATGGTGTGAGATCAAATCTGGGTGTGGAAGAAGCCTTCATTAGGCCATCTTTCACATTAATGAAAGGAAATTAACAGCACAAATTCAATATCCTATGGCTGCCTTTTTTCTACATTTAACCCAGGCCTGTCTCCATTCTGATTTTCTTCCTAGTTGCTTTAGTCAAGGTGTGTGTGAGACCTTGATGGACCAGATGCTAAGGTGTGTGGGTGTAATATTGTGTGGAGAAAGGAGAGGAAGAAGAAGAAGAATAGTGGGAGAAGGGATGATCGACAGTTCTATTTATATTCATATTAGGCCTCAATCAAGGCTCTAAATATGTCAAGATTACAAATCAGAATAATAAAGAAAGGAAAGAATACAAAATAGAATAAATGAAAGAATGGAAAGAATATATCCTAGACTATACAAGGAAACAAGAAGAGGAAATAAGTTGTACACATTAGATGTAAATCTAGACCATATCCCACGTGTGGGATTTATACATGGGCCTTGATTGGCTGGGCCTTCTAAAGGCCTGTTATCTTCTACACTCCCCCTCAAATTGATGTGGTAAGGTAGAAAACATCAATTTGCTAGTTAGATCATGATGACGCATTTTGGGAAGGGCTTTGGTGAAGATATCCGCCAATTGGTTAAAAGAAGAGACATGAGGCAGAGTTATCTTCTCAGTAATAACATGCTGACGGATGAAGTGACAGTCAATCTCAATGTGCTTTGTTCTTTCATGGTAGACAGGGTTGTTGGCAATTCTGGTAGCACTGGTACTGTTCCCATGGAGAGGTGTGGAACTACCAACAAGAACACCTAATTCACACAGAAGGCGGCATAGCCAGATAATTTCAGCACTGGCGGATGACATCGCCCAATATTTTGCCTCAGCTAAAGACTTTGATACAGTGGTTTGCTTCTTGCACTTCCATAAAATCAGAGATTTCCCAAGAAACATACACCAGCCAGTGGTAGACCTCCGAGAGTCCGGACAGCCAGCCCAATCAGCATCCGCATAAGCTGATAATTGCAGAAAAGTACCAGAAGGGTAGAAGAGACCATGATGAAGAGTTCCTTTAACATAGCGGATTATGCGCAACAGCAAGGTGAGGTTTGTGGAGATTGCTAACAAACTGGCAAACCTTATGAACTGCATGCAAAAATATCCGGCTGAGTCATAGTTAAGTAGAGCAAACTACCAACTATCCGCCGGAAAACAGAAGGATCATCCAGGGGAGTGCCCTCATCTGAATTGATTTTTCCGTTCAATTCCATAGGCGTATCAAAAGTGTGAGCATCATCAAGCCTGGCCGAAGTGATCAAATATGTCGCATATTTGCACTGAAGGACCCTAATGCCTAATTTGTTGCACACAAACTCAAGTCCCAGAAAGTAGGTGAGAGGACCAAGATCCTTCATTCTGAATTGGCGAGTAATGTGGTGTTTGAGATCTGTAACGCCGGCAATATCATTGCCACTGATAATAATATTATCAACATAGACTAAGAGGAATGTGTAGCCCTTCGGTGTCCATCGTAGGAAGAGGGAACTATCAGAGTGACTTTGACGAAATCCGGCTTAAAGGATTGCTGCTCGGAATTTATCAAACCAAGCCATGGGTGCTTGTTTAAGTCCATAAAGAGCTTTTCGCAATTTACAAGCATGCTTTGGAAGACAAGCATATGCTGGAGGAGGTTTTAAGTAAACAGTCTATCGCAAGTCCCCATGTAGAAAACCATTTTTGACATCCATTTGCCATAGAGGCCAGTTGCAGGCTGCCGCGACACAAAGAAAGTACGAACGGTGGTCATTTTAGCCACTGGTACAAATGTTTCCATAGTCAATTCTATATTCCTGCTTATAACCTTGTGCGACCAATCTGACTTTGTAGTGATCAAGACTCCCATTGGAGTGTACTTTGACGAAGTATATCCATTTGCTGCCAATCACAGAGGCTCCATCAGGGGCCAGTACCAATTCCCATGTTTGGTTTGCTTCAAGAGCAAGCAATTCCTCAGTCATAGCATCCTGCCAGTAAGCAAACTTTGAGGCTTATGAATATGAGGTGGGTATAGGAGTACTATCCAAGGAAGTAAAAAGAGCAGAAAATCCATAGCGATTAGGGGCAACAGAAGGACAACTAGAGCGTCGCAGAGAGATGATACTATCAGAAGAAATATTATTACCTGAAGATTCAGTAGGCGGCGCTAGGAGAGCATCAGGAGAGGGAGTCACCAGAGGACGGACCGTGTTACGCCGGACATATACTTTGGGAAGAGTTGATGGAGAAGCAGACTCCGAGAATTATGGCAAATAGAACACAGCAATAGGATGACTATCCAAACGTAAAGAAAATAAGGGAATCTGTTCCAAGAAAATCACATTACGAGAGATTCGCATGTGTTTTTCGAATTGATCATAACACAAAAACCCTTTGTGTTCATTACTATAACTCAAAAAGATGCATTTGGCAGCCTGTGGTAATAACTTAGTGCGCTCAGTAGGAGGAAGATGAATAAAACACAAGTAACCAAAAACACGTAAGTGAGAGTATGAAGGGGTATGATCAAAGAGAACTCAATAAGGAGTAGTCTTTCCTATAACAGTGCTAGGAAGACGGTTGATAAGATACACAGCAGTCTGTGCAACATCAAACCAAAATTTGGGAGGGACTAAGGAAGCAATTAACAGAGTACGAACAGTTTCAAGAATATGTAAGTTCTTTCTTTCCGCAATCCCATTTTGCCGAGTATGCGGACAAGATTTTTGGTGAAGAATGCCTTTATCAGAAAGGAAGGCGGATAAATCATGAGACATGTATTCTCCACCGGAATCTGATCTAAGAATCTTAACAACTTTCTGAAATTGGGTTTGGACTAGGTTATAAAATTTTTAAAAAATGGAGAAGACTTAAGATTTCAAGCACATAAAGTAAATCCAAGTATGACGAGAATGGTCATCGATAAAGGTCACATAGTACTTAAATCCCGTCCTACTCAAGGTAGGAGCAATTCCCCAAACATCTGAATGAATTATGTCAAATGATGCCAAAGCACGAGAATTATGAATAGAAAAAGGCAAAATGTGACTTTTACTTGTAGTTTAAGAGCCTCGGATGGAAAGCCAGGAGAGACTATCTGGATCAACATGGAATCCCGTTCGGTCCATAAGGTGAGGAAGCCATTAAATATTCCTGCACAGATTTATCCCCTTGAGTAAATTTAGTAATTTCACTATCCAAGTGAAATTTCCGGGCTTTGTTGGTTTGATGGTAGATTTTCTTGAGGTGAGCCCACATATCTGTTGCTGTAGTATAGGCTTGAAGAGCCACGGCAAGGGAGGAATCAATAGAGTTGAGTATCCAAGTAATCACTTTGGCATTTTCCTTGAACCAGGTGGCTAAGGCTTTGGAGTCCGTGGTACTTGGAGTAGGAGGTTTTGTTACTGTTCCATCCAAATAACCAAATAGCCCTTGTCCTTCTACGAAGTTCTTCAGATGGAAGGACCAGGCCATATAATTTTTCCCATTAAACTTAACGGGGATAACATCATATTTATCCATGATTTTTAATGCAGCGGAACGCTCAACAGAGGAATAAAAAATAGAAAATAAGCAACCAAGGGGTTCCGTTCTGCACTAATCCAAGCCGAGAGAGAGATGGAGAGGACTAAACAACAATTAGTCAGCAATAACCAGCAAGAGAGGCTGATGTCTGGTTCAGATATGTTACTGGAGCATAAAGACGAACTCCAAAACAAAAAACAACCCAACAGAGAACAAAAACAGGGTCAGACGACCTCTGTTATGGTGCTGGAGTGGTCACGTGGGGCCCACAATGGGATCAAACCTCTGATCAGAGAATGTAGTTCTCTGTGTGAGACTTTTTACTAACTTCCAGATCAGGTTGCATGAAAAACTGATGAAAAAACAAGCAGCAGTAGATGGCCTACCACAGATGCGCCAAAAATCCTGAAAAAAAAATGCCCTTAATTCTTAGAGAAGATGAGCGACCCTTGTGGTGGTGATTGGTTTTGATTTCTGGATGATCGGATGATGGCCCACCATTGATATTCACCTTGCAGAATGACGACACAGAGACTCTGCTAAGAAAGAGTCTTCAAATCCATGAGAAGAGATTGTGTTGATATGAAGAGATCCCACAGTGCTCTGATACCATGTAAGATTGTGTGGAGAAAGGAGAGGAGGAAGAAGAAGAACAGTGGGAGAAGGTCGTGCATCACTTGATGATCGACGGTTCTATTTATATTCATATTAGGCCTTAATCAAGCTCTAAATATGTCAAGATTACAAATCAGAATAATAAAGAAAGGAAAGAATATAAATTAGAATAAATGAAAGAATGGAAAGAATATATCCTAGACTATACAAGGAAACAAGAAGAGGGAAATAAGCTGTACACATTAGATGTAAATCTAGACCATATCCCACGTGTGGGATTTATACATGGGCCTTGATTGGCTGGGCCTTCTTAAGGCCTGTTATCTTCTATAGTGGGAAACCTTGATGGACCAGAGGCTATGCAAACCCTACAATAAGTTGGAAGGGGTGCGTCTGATTGGGTCAATAGCATGTCCTTGGAGTGACAAAAAGAGCACCAACTCTTCATGTTGGAAAGGTTTTCAATGATCCCATAGCCAAGAAGTTGACACTGCAGATGTCTACAATTTTGAATGCAATACTTGAAACAGAGAGCAACCATCTGAAGCGGGTAGAGAACATCGCATCTGTACACTTGTGTTTCAATATGCGCATGCTTTAATCGAGCAAGATCAACCATAGTGTTTGGACAATAATCTAAGTACCCAATCTTTTTTGTGTTGAAGATTTTATGAAATGATACAATATTTGAACACTTTAATTTGGGTTTGCCTGGGTAATAGAGAATCCCTATGATTAATTAGTGTTGTTTTCTTTTGGGAATCGCATCAAGGGGTTGACAAAAGTTCTTACTACTTAGTAGTAACTATCTATAATCACATGCAGATTGCAAGGGACTTTGCGTAGCCTTATTGGTCGCCGAGGACTATCATGAGAATATCCAGTTATTGGAAATCTTTGATATTAATCCTCAATGTAGATTCACACGCACACGCTCAACATGTGTGTGTGTGTGTGTGTGAGAGAGAGAGAGAGAGAGAGAGAGAGAGAGAGAGAGAGAGAGAGAGAGAGAGAGAGAGAGATGTTCATTAGAACCGATCCGAAAAATAAAGCTCTCCCTAAATCCAACCCTCTCAATCACCGAATCCCCAGACAAATGAATTGGAACATACCGTGAGGGGCTATTTGCCTTTTACAGATGGGATAGGAAAATGGATTTTACTGATGTAAATGTTACATATCTGAAACAAAATACCATATTTGTCAAAATAACCATTTCCATCATACGGTTTTAGACATGTTTGGATTTTTTTGGACAATTGTCACAAATTTCTCAATATCCATGAAGATTTAAGAGATGAAACTAAATATCTTGATTTTTATCATTGACATGAGAATATTGAGCGTTTCGGATCATGAATCGGGGAACCACAGCAGAACATAAAATTAGATCTATATGTAGGGAATTTTACGACTTCATTCACAAATTACTCAAAATATATGAAGATTTAGTGTAAAAAAAATTAATGGTCTTGGGATTTATTAGTTGAATAAACAAACTGAATGGTTTGGATTATAATTTTGGGGCCTACATGATCGAGAAAAATAATAGTTGATGGGAATTAACCAAATGCAATCACCGCGTGAAGACTTGTAATTGCGCCTTTCTTCAAGAGGGACATGCGAAAGTGTTTCACACCCATTTAGGTGTAAAAATTTTGGAGTGAAATGGCCTTATTTTTACACACCATTTTCACACCTCATTTACTGCATAACAAATAAATGAGAAAAAAAAAATAGTGATGATTTACAGATAGAAATGAATGCAAATAAATGACTCCTTGGGTGCTCTTTGGTAATTTAATTTGTATAGTAAGAAAAAGTCAAATGTCACATCATTGGGGAAATTAGTGGTGGTTTGAAAGTGGAGTTGACTTTTTGGTTAAATAAAAGAGGTATTTGGATGGTTGAGGTAAATAAGATTGAGCTTTACTTTATAAAGTTTGGATAACTCAACAGTGGTAATGTAAAACATAAAAAGTGGAGAAATGAAATTCTTAAAAATACCCATAAAAAAATTTTGGCATTTGAATGTACAGTGGAATTGAGACTCTGATTCTAGTACCTAGGGTGTTGACCAAAAATATTTGCAAACTCAATGGTTCAGAAACTCTTTATTTTCTTTTGTTGCAAAACTTCAAAAAAAGAAAAAAAAAATGGTACAACGTTGTACAATCTCAGATTTCAGATGTGGTCCATGAAACTACAAAAGTTTTGGGTACTTCCAAAGTAAAACCGAATTTTTTAACTTTCCCTAAAACCAGATCTTGGTTGTATAGTATGTAGGATGATGTGTGTTGTGTGGCTCGTCATTGACACATCATTATCCAAGCCAAACAGTTCCTCTTTCAACTAGCAAAACCAAATGAGCCTCAACAACCATTCCTCCTTTTTTCTTCCTAAATTTACACCAGATCCCTAATCTAAATCCAAATCTCCTCATCCCTATTTTCCTAGACTTCCACTACAAACACAACAAGAAAATACAAAGAATCAACTGAGGGGTGAAGCAAACTCAATCTTCCCCACAAAATGCAACAGTTTTCATAATGGTTGACAGTACCTCTACTGCTCAAGGATGCCCAACATGGCTACTTACACTTCGCCCACAAACATGAAGACTTAGGGGTCGTTTGTCTACACCCATTTACATATGTAAATGGTGAATATGGGTAATATTTACGCATCAGTAATGTTTGTCTATATGTAATTACGCATCTTGTGTGTAAATCAGATGTGTAAATGGTGTGAAAATGAGCCCATTTTCACACCAAAATTTGAACACTTGTTTAGGTGGGAAAAGAAAATACCAAAGCACATGTGATTTCAAAGAAAACCCGTTGGAGGCGGACGGTTTGGTTTTGTGGCAGTTTCCGTCAAAGAGGGTTCTGGGTTCGAAACTCCCCTCTAACGCATTTAGAAAAATAATAATAAAAGAGGCATTTCCATCAAAGAGGTTCTGGGTTCGAAAACCCCCTCCAACGTATTTACAAAATAATAATAAAAGATGCATCAAGACCGATGAAACCTATGAATGAAAACCACATCTCATCCCCTTTTATGAAGGTAACCTCTCTATTTATATCTCTTGCCTTGCTATACACAAATATATATATATATATATAAAATCTATTTACTTTGTAGGTTTATTCTTTCAGAATTTGATTCTCTATCTTCTCTTCTCCTATTAGATTTTCCAATATCTCAATGACTTTTCTAAAATTAATTATTATTGTATTACTTTAAAAATATTTAAATATGTATAAATGAATGTAAGAGAAAAGGAAGAATGTATTTTATATAGCATTATGGTATCATTCAAAAATAATGTATAAAAGCAATTTTATCTAACCATAATAAATTTGTGATACTTTTAATATAATTAGACTTAGCAATAAAATACTAATTTTAAGAACTTTCTATAATTGATTAATATTAACATAAAATCGGTGAGATGCATGGGTTAAGTTTTATGCAAATCAAATAATGAATTAAGATAATATTAAAATAAATATTAATTAATAAAAAAATTAATAATAATCATATTTTTCTTAACCATCCGACCATAAACTCTTATTTCCTTAACCAAACATGTTGGACTGCATTTTTTTTAAAGGTGATCATTGATAGAAATATATATTTTTGGAAAGTATATTTCATGTTGAAAAACATGTTCTTCTTTAAAGAACTAAAATTCAAATGAAAACTTTGATAGAAATCAGACTTTTTTTTGTCTTCTTTTCATATCATTATAGTAGAATATAATTTAATGATTAATAAGTATCATTTACAAAATCGTTACATATACATATATCATTGAAACAAACATAGAAAAATGAATCAAATGTGTAAATGATGCGAAAATAGTGTTATTAGACAAACGTTGCAAAAGGAAACACATGTGTAAACGTTATAGACTTAAAATTTGAATATTCATCTTTTACATGTGTAAATTGTATTTACATATCCCACGCGTAAAAGACAAACGAACCCTTACAAAATTCCCCCAAACAAATGACTCCAAGACTCCAGATTTTCACAAAAGCATATCCAAATTCATCCCCACCAACCTCACTCAAAGCCATGGACAAAAATGGCAGTTGAGGCGGGCGTAGCAGCCCGTGACCAAAAAGCTACATAGAGGGCGATACGTAGTGGTGTGAATTTTTTTTAGCGAAATTTTTTTTTTGAATATTGTGTAGCAGCCAATCTTATGTTTCTCTTAGTTATTTGGAATCATATAAGGGTAGAGACAACTATAGGAAAGGCCATTGAGGAGAGGAAATGGGAAAAATAGTGTTATAAATTAAAACCGCTTGGCTCTACTAGCTTTTAGACCATCGCGCCGCTATTTTCAAAATAGCATAGCGGCCTCAACCACTATAGCCGATAATGCGGCTGCTCATACTCAAAGCCACTGCCAAATCGAGAGAAAATCCCCATTTCGGCAGTTCATTGAACTCCTTGTACTCCAAACTTCCACCCTTAAATCTCATGCGAATACACTTAAGAATATCGAGACCACCTGACAAAGTCAGCCCAGACACAAAATTCAATAGTTTTTATAAACTTTCCATCACTAGGTAGAGGAAGACGAAGCATCATATGAATTTTTTTGCAAGGGAAGCTAACAATATCGCCACAACCAGTTGATGAGATCGACAACTGGGTTGATGAAATCGTCAACTGGGGTAGTTTCAACAAAAAAAAAAAATGCACGGACAACTCTCTCATCATTTTATGATTTTCCTTCACATAACTGTTTCATTAAGATTTAAGCTTAATTTTTTTGTAAAAACATCTTTAGTAAATATTTTATTAGTGGTGGTTGTCTTGTCAAAAAAGAGAGGAAAGTTTTATGAAGAAAAACATGAGATATATAAAAGTGGTTTCTAAAACAAGCCCTAAATGATATATAAAAGTGTTTTCTAAAATTTAAAATACATTGAAAATATATACATACCGCCACAAATAAATATAAGATAATTTGAGATTTGCAAGAATAAATGGGACAACAAATATTAGTCGACATTAGCATTAGACATGTAGAAAGTGGAGTGTCCTTTTCTTTATAGCTTTAAGGAGAAATATCATACTCTCAAGTGCCTAGTAATCTAGCAAATCTTGCACCACCAATGTCATGGAAATCTTGAGGGAAAATTTGAAGCTTACACCACAAATATCTTAGATTGGAGCTTACCCTGAATGATGAGAACACAGAAAAAAGATTGAGGAAATGACGTAGATATCGAAAATTTTCTTCCCATGCTCTCCACCTACAAAATAATAAATTAATTTGTTATGCTTGAAAGCATGCTAGAAACCTGGAATGACACTATCTATTCTCACATTAAAACACAAAGTCCAGTTTTGCCAAAATTAATAAATAACCTTAAATTTGTAAGGCAAACACTAAATGTCAATAATTTTTAAAATTCATCGTATTTTACAAGATATTTATCAAACAAGAATACCATAAATTTTCTGTGGCTCAAAGGGTGTTAATAAATCCCATCTAGAGAGATATTTCTGTAGACCAAATCATGTTCAATTGGAAAGATTTGGCTATCCTATAATATTGGTTGGAGGTTGCCTGTATTCATGTGTCAGTACTCCTTTTTGTATGTGGTAGGGACAGTCTTTACGGTTCCTGCTTCCAAAGGAATCGTTTCTGCCGTTTCTCTTTTCAGTACAAGTCTCTTGTGCTGTTTGTTTTTAATGAAATTAACCATTAAAAAAAAAAAAAAAACTACTGAAATCTAGCAATTGGGTAATTCTGCAAGGCCTTTCAAAACAATCTACAAATAATAAATCTTTCCATTTTTCAGATTTTCTGAGAAATTATGTTTCATATTTTTTTCTCTGATTTTTCAATTTTTCGGAGAAATTTTCCCAAGTACATCTCCGGAGAACACAAAATATTGAAATTCCCCAAGTTGAGAATTAGGCAAGAATGAGGTTTTTGACCTAGCATAAACTAAGTTCATCGGAAAAAGGAGATGTTTCCCTGAATTTTAGTGAGAGCACCAAGGTTTAAAAAATCAGACTCGAAACCCAAATCGTCCATGGCGGAGTCCGAGTCAACTCGGCCAAGTCCCAATTTCAAATAAAATGGTTGGAGGACCGAGTCCTATGTCGCATGGGAGACTCAGCCGAGTCACATGATTCGAGTCCGAGTCCCATAGCACCCAACTCGGTATGCGCCAAGTCTGAGTCGACTCGGACTTGGCAGATTTTTTAAACCAAGGAAAGCACTCATAACTAGATATGTTTTAGACTTCTCATTTTGTATTAATGGAGTCTTCCCATCAATCTATGGAAAATCAAATTGAAATTTTTAGTTAAGTTTAACATGAAAGATTGGAATCTTCTTGTAGATAAATTTATTCAGTTATCTAGGGTTGTTTTTTTTTTTTTTTTTTTTTTTGAAAGATAAAATTGAAAATGGACAAAAAGATTTACATCAAAGAAATAATAAAGTTCCATGACAGCATGTACACATCAATAATCCTTTGCAGATGCATGATTAATAGTATAAGATAAGCCAAATACTGTTCAGATGAAGAAAAGGACATTCTGGTAATTCCTTAAAACGAATGAATATTTCTTTCAATTTTCTTCACATTCTCAAGCAAAAAATACACCACAGTAGAAAATATTCTTTTAAAATCAAAGTTTATGATGTCATAGTTTTCAACATTGTTGAACTCAAAATCAAGTATCAAAATAGCAGTTGCAACGGGCACAACAACCAGTGGACAAAACACTGCATAGTGGGTGAAACATAGCGGTGTGAGTTTTTCAATTGGTCAAAAAAATATGAATCCTGTATAGCAGCCGGTCTTGTGTTTTTTTAGTGATTTGAAACCATGTAAGGGTAGATACAACTTTAGGAAAAACAATGTTATTGAGAAGAAATAGGGAAAACAATGTTTAAAATCAAAATTGCCTAGTTCTACTAGGTTTTAGACTGTAGTGCTAGTATTTTCAAAATAGTGTAGCGGTCTCGATCGCTACTGCCAATAATGTGGCCGCAACGCTACGTAGTGGCCGCTATTTTAAACCATGCTCAATTAAGAATCCATCATGTCACTAAAGGATATTTTTTGCATTTTCAAAATCTCATACCCTAGAAACTGGAAACGTTTTGAGGTATATAAATTGCAGGGTTCATATGTATAGGAACCTCCAAGTGAGAAGTGAAACATCAAGAGTATTTTCATGGCCCCCGTGAAAATAGATAAATTATGACATTTCATAAGTGAGCATTTGTTACTTGGGCAACATTAGAATAGTTTGGGGAAAAACACCAAGGACTTGTGTGAGATAAGTTCAGACCTCAGGGGTTACAATGTCTAAAGAAGCATCTAAGATTTTCTTTTACTTATTTATTTATTTATTGTATAATAATAGAGGTTTCACTTAGCTAATCAGATTCATCTAAAATCACTTTAGAAGAATAAACTTTTACTGACCGCAATTTGATAAAAACTTGAACTGTGGCAGCACCGTAGAACACCAATTGGGAACTCAAGATCAAGATGATCACAAATCCATTTGCAAATGAATAGCAAATTATGGATATAATGAAGAAGCCAGGAAATCGGGGTAATGGCTGTGCTATCAGCAAAGAGAGGACCAAAGAAAGCAAAAGGGGTGCCACAACTAGAAGCAGAAAAGCTTGAGGCATTCTCATATTGGTTTCAACAGCTGTCAGCATTGATGGTAAAGGCAGATCAAGCTCCCATGCATGTGCTTGGTGCATCAGAGCAAAGAAAATCACAGCTATGGTGAAACCGATTATCTGCGGAAGGAAGTTCGAAACTAAGGAATCAGTAAACACTAAATGAACGTAAACATTAAGCATCAACCACAAACAAATAGGTCAGAAGATTTCGGGTCCACGAGTCCCCTATTATAGATAGAAACTGCATCAATAAATTATAGAAGCCCAAAACAACATACAAAGTTTTTACTGTTATCCATATCAAGGAGCACTGAGTATCACCTGTGAACAATACATAAGCAAAAATCTGCCAGCAGCAGCAGTGACAGAAACCGCAGCACTGATTTTATAAGAACAATGTGGATCCACCTGCAAAGGTGTAAAGAAGTCTGAATTTCATGACTTAAAGAGAAAAAAAAAAAAACAACACTGGAATAATATTCAGTAATCATGCAAAAACATCACATTGCTATGAAAGGTTACTGAACAGTTATCTTGAAGGCGAGCCATGTTATGATCATCTTAAGTGAGAGATATTAAGTTAATCTCTCGACGCTTTCTACTTGTGATCAAAATAAAGAGGGAAAAAGATGAACTAAACATTTGACAGATGAAATAGATTTCATACCATTAGCAAAACAGTAGTCTTGTCAGACCCTTGAGTTGAACCCCAAAATGCAGGTGATGAATCCACAGCAATTGTCTCAGAATACAAGTTTGGCATGATATGTAGACCAGATGTTGAATCCCAAGCAAATGCTACAGGTGGGAAGCAACGCAATTTGCAAAGATCTGCAGTATTAACAAAAAGTTGACATTTAAAACATAAAATAGAGTACTCAAGACAACAAATTAGAAATATGCATCAACAATGAGAAAGGAAAATTAGGTTATCAAAAATAAAATGAGAAAGGAAAATTAGACCATGGAAAAATCTATGCTTCATCACATTTATCCAAAGTTGATTGGGTACATGTGTCAAACTGTATGTGATCAAGAAAAGAACGTTATGAACATCATAAATCTACTACTACTGAATGGCAATTAAATTTTATTAAATGGAGCTAATCAGTAGAGGAGTAAACTAACAAGCAACCGACACACAACAGCACCAAAATAAGGAAGAACAAGCAAGACTAAACAAAAACGAACACAATCCTGATCACCACTCTGACAAGAAACTACTCCTATGCCCAAACAGTCAGCTGTCAAGTTCACACTTCTCTTCACATGCACAAAGGACACATCCAATGCATTTCCCAATCAATCACTTCCCACGACACATTTGCCAAAGCCAAAGGAAACCCTAAGCCCATCCGATTGCACAAAGAATCTCCTACCAATAAACTCCAAAGGTCCAATCAGCGAGTTTCACGAAGGCCTATGAGCTTTGCAGAGGCCAATCCACTAGTAGAGAACATCAAGAAGTTCGGATATGTTATGATGAGTTTGTATTGGTTGTCTTGGATTAGGTTAGAATCAATTATAATGATTAAATTATTAGATTTGATTTATTCCGTGACTAGACTTAGATTAGATTAGAGTTATGGAATAATTAGGTTATCTCAATTGTACTCTACAAATAGCCATTGACTATTCTCAATGATCAAGGTGAATTTGGCAAGATGTATTCCCAAAAGTTGTTCATGGTATCAAAGGCTCACCAGTAGCGAGCCAGCCATGGTTCCAAATTCCAAATTTTTTCCGTATCTGCATCTCCTGAACAATCCTCTCCTCCCTCCAAATTTAGATCACAAACCGCAACCCTTAGGGCCTGTTTGGCGTCTGGCGGAACAATCCCGCATTCCTGCAAGGTAAAGAAAGTGTTTGTATGACATTTTTGGGTTGTTTCAAAATCACAACCCACAGAACATCTAGCCAAAAGTAGACCATGAAAAGTGAATTTTCAAAACGATGTGCAATCATTTTTCCAGCTCGTTTCCAAGAGTCTAATTAGTTATCCCCTTGCTGTGTCTTAATTGATAGGCCTTTACAAAAGGGTAGAAAGTTATCCCACAAGTTCCTCTCTCATCTCTGCAATACCCTTGAATTAGCATTAGGGGTAGAAATTATTTAATCATGATGTATTTATTTGATTGTTCTAAATAACGCATTGCTCATTGAAATCAATTGGTGGGACCATTTTATTTTATTACATATTAATTTGTAGTGTTAGGCCAATTAATGGTATGTTTTAGCTCTCCTTCAATTGGGTATTTAATTGCTAGATGTCAGTGGATTTTAGTGCCAGCGGGGCCCTCTTATTTTAGGTAATATAATTAAGTTGTTGCATGAGGGGACCCATGAGTTAAGAGCATTTTTTTTAACCACGAAATGTAGGACCCAGTTCCTTAGAAATAAGAATCTCAAAGGAACATGCGCATGGCCTCTTTAGGACTGCTCCACAACTAGGAAGAGGACTTCCACACTAATTAGGAAATCGATTTGAAGGAGAGAAACTCAAAGCTCTATATACATATCGTCTCTCTTGTCAACCCTATACACGATTCCTCTTTGCTTCTAGCCATCTAAACCACCTAACCCTAGAGAGGAGAAAACAAAGTTGTCAAGTTCGTTTTGGAATCTGTTTCGGTTTGGCTCCAAAGTGAAACATTTCGGCCAATTATAATTTTATTTTTTCTGTACAATTGCAGTAATAGTTGTAAAAACAGTACTCGACTAGTGGTAAGGGCCCCAGTGCTCAATTTCCTAATCAAAATTTTCAGTGGGCCATTTAAAAAATTAAAACCATTTAATTCTACATAAATAGCACTAATTAAAATTTATTACTATACTCAAATTAAATTGTTTCAGATTGATTTTTTTTTTTACAATGGTTTCATAAAATATTTAATAACATCAAATGTTACTGTATTCAACTCGTGGTAGGCCTTGATCATTAGCAAATTCTTTACTGGTCCTCCGTTTTTTATTAAGTAGACCTCTTAAATCCTCAAAAGAAAATAACAGCCAATTGACGAATTCATCAGCAATTAAAAATAAGTGGGCCTCTGAAGAATTTTTCAGCGATTAAAAATTATTGGGCCATCACTTTCCATAACTCATCACGATCCTCCTTCATAAAGGCATCATCGCAATGCCTTTATAAAAGAAAGAAACTGCCCGAGGTTTGGACCCTTCGCCAAAACTCACGAAAGAAAGAAACGAAAACGAAAGAAGATAGGGATATCGGGCATACCTGGTGCTCTAGCGACATTTTTTTCAAGCAAAATCTAACTTGAGCAACAGCGACGACCTTTGGCAAGTGGGGAAATGCAGGGAAACGGTCTCAGCGAGGGCAGGGATTCATGTTCTTGCTTCGGCAGAGGAAGAATCTCACAACGATGCAAAGGAAATAGGGCAAGAAGGGTGACTATAATAAATTCAATTATATTTCTTCAGATTCGTCCGAATCACAAATAGATTTCATTCATTCTCTTTTTCTTTAACGTTCGCCCCGACGCCCTCTCAATTTATCCGAATCAATAGATTCGAATACTGTTCATCCGAAATTAGGGGTTTTAGACCGAAACCCTATATTTCGGGCAAAATTTAACGAAATCTTAACCGAACATCTTCAAGCTGGATGTTCGGTTCAGTTTTGCCTACAAAACGAAATAAATCGGACATTTCATTCGCACCGAAACGAATTTGATGACCGGGAGAAAAGCAAGGAGAAGTGAAGAAGAAAGAGAAGAGTCTTCGAGTAGGAGCATTGGTTGATGTTTTTTAGTTGCCCTCACATCGCTAAACCCATAAGATTCTATGAAAAGATAGTATTCTAAGAATTGAGAATGATGAGAATTTAGATAACATAACTAGACCAATGGGACCAACCCGTTGGACACCCCTAGATCACCCGCACAGTGCGACGTTGACGTCCTCGCACTAGAGCCAAGATTATGTTATACTCACTATCAGGCAAGCCATTTTTCACTGACTATGAAGCACAGACACGGATACGAGACACGGATACGATACAATATGGATACGCAGATACGCCATTTCTCAAAAAAGTAGGATACGATACGTCGGGGATAAGTTGAATTTTTTTTTTAAATATTTTTTATATGACTGTGATAAAAATCTAACATTATTTCAATCAAAATAGTCATAAAATATGCACTTTCATTGATTTAATCATCATTAAACATTACATTCAATCCTTCCAAGTTCCAAGTTCAAATGGTACCCATGGATTTGTGAATTGATGCAGAATAAACATAGTAGTCAACACCTAGGGCTGACTGCATACTGCCTAAGATGAGAACTGAGAAGGTGTGAGGGGTGAGACCCCAGAGATTACAATATGCATATTTTGAAAACTGTTTGATTAACAAAACAAGAACATGACAAACAAATTTCAATCCACACAACACAACAAAACTTACAGAAATTACATACAAGAAAGAAAAATCCGCTAAAAACCCTTTCAAAAATTATATATACCTTTCTGGAAAAAAAAAAAGCCTATCTTAAAATCACAAATCACAGATGAAGCAATAGAGAAAAAAGGAAAGAAAGAAGAGAACCTGACAGATGTCGCTGCTGGGTTCTGTAGCTGCGGCCCAGGTGCTGATTCTGTTGGAGCGGAGAGGCTGCAGCATCAAAGGATGATCCCAGGTAGCAGTTTCTATCTTCTTTTCTCTTCGTTGTTATTTTTTTATTTTTTTGCTACTGCAGGATGACGATGTAGCAGCTGCAGGAGGATACGGTTCTGGCCGGTGATGCTCTCGTCGTCAGAGGATGACGATGTAGTAGGAGGAGAAGGTGTTGGCCGGTGATGCTCTCATCGTCGGAGAATGACGGAGGAGAAGGGGCTGGCCGGTGATGCTCTCATCGTCGGAGGATGAAGGCGAGGCGATGTGTCTAGGGTTTCTGATCTTCCCCCTTCGTTTCTTCTTCTGTTTCTCCTCTTCCCCCTTCATTTTTTATTTTTCACTTAAAACCATGTCCGTCACGTGTCCCGACGTGACCCGTGCGTGTCCCGCACGTGCACGTGTCCGGTATAAAAATAAAATAAAATAAAATAATCCGATATGAAAAGGACGTATCCCGGACGTATCTATGGCGTATCCGTGTCTAATACGTCCGTGATACGGATACGCCACCCATTTTAAGATATCCGTGCTTCCTAGTTCACTGACTATAGGTCAGCCCTCTTTATATGTGATTAACCTGACTACTAGGATAGTAGAATCAGCAATTTCACCTGACTAGTGAGCCGGAGGTTCACTAATTATAGGACAGCCATTCGATTGACTATAGATCAGCTCTTTATTTGTGTTATGGGGCATCCATGAGATGCAAGAGATGGGCCAGTGCACTCGAGTGGTTAGGTGGTTGTACTAAGAATAGATCTAGGAACCTCTTCAAATACCAAATGATCACTTTATGGATAATTGTTGACACCTTATAACAATGTTATACACACAGGTAGAATTAGATTTCTATTCACTTAGTGTTACTAAATTTCTGTGCTTTCGCCCGAATCCCAAGTGACCAGAACGTAAAAGGGCAAGAGGATCCTGACAATGAAGTGATAGAATTTGATATCCGCGGCTGAGAGAAGACAAAACTCACAGATCAAGTTAAAGACTTAGTTTAGATGAGTTAGTTTAATTCAATATAGACATCAAGAACTACTTCATGGAGATTGTATATTTTTAATTCTTAGTTTGAAATAGCCTTTCATCTTAAGATTTGGATTTATTATTTAATTGAAGATGGAAACAATTAGTTAAATGCGTAGTTATTTATGCTTATGATGATTTGGATTATGATGATTTATTACTACTGAAAACGACACGGAATCACACAGGGCCCCGGACTTCGGGTCGTGACAATCTCCTTTCAACCCCAAACCACCCCCCCTCTTCGTGCACATATTTTCCTCCATTGGATGGATTCTTGATGTGAATGGTTGGCCAGGGTTTCTTTAATGGAATCTTGATAGTTAAATTTGGGTTTCATGATGGGAATCCCATAAAAGAATATCACATCCCATATCACTCTTTGTTTGTTGCAAGTGAGATTAGATGGGTTCTTAATGGTGAATGTCCATTGAATTTGGTATTGTTAATAGGTTCTTAAAGGCAATGTGTTGATTTTGATTGGCTCTTGCTGTTGAGATGGGCTCTTTTATAGCTGATCTTTTTTCTTGTTCTGATGGAACCTTTGTTGTTGAATTATTTGAGATGGGATCTTTAGTAGCAGAGAGATCGGGTGAACAAGAGAAAATGTTGATATCATCCATGAAAAATCTTAGGGAGATGGATCTGATAGAGAAAAAACAAAGAAAAGATATAAGAAATGTGATGGTGATGAGGACTTCTGCAAAAACACAGGCCGATCAATATTGTTACATCTTAAGAGATGGAGGCGTTGATATTACAGATCTCAAGAATGAAAACACTCTTCTAAAAGAAGACTATGGATTTTGTCAGTTTCAATATTATAACACTACTTCATAGGGCCCATCAACACCTAGGAAAATACAACCTTGCACCAACTTCTTAAAATGCTTACTATAGATGTATCATTGGAGAGAGGAAGCCCAGAAGCTCATAGAGCTACGAGGAATCGTACCTTCTTTAGTATAGAACACACTGAAGAAGAGTAACCCTCCAAGCAACATAAATTCCTTACTTTCTAAAGAACCCAGTTAATAGCCAAAAATGAGGACCGCCACATAACACTTCCTCTAGATGAGCCCAACGAAATATTCCAAGCATCAAACATATCAATCATGTTGTTGGGTGTTACCAGACTGCAATCAAACCATCCCAAGAGTTCCAAAGTTTTGGGGCAACCTTACAGTTAAGCAGCTAATGATTCATGAATTGTGCCTCAGCCAACCAGATGGGGCAGCCATTTACCAAAAGTTTCTTTCATGTCAAAGGTGTCCAAGGTAAGAATTTTCCCCGAGCAGGGCCATCCAACTAAAAGCCACTACTCTAGGCGGAGCCTTCAAGGAACATTAAAAAAATGGCCAAAAACCCTTCAGAAAAGATTTTTAAAAAATCCCAAAATTGCTATAAAAAAACTCCATGGACGAAGGCGACCAACGACATACAATTGTCTGACCTGTTATAGATCGCAACTTGGGTCCCACTGTCTGATCAGCAGATCCAGATATCCTTCACAATCCAAGAAGTGACAAATCTGCTCCTCGATGATTTCTGGCACTCATGGGATGCTCGATTTCCACCATCTAGGCTTTAGCCATTATAACAAGGACCCGACAAGTTTGATTGAGAGTAGGGCCCAAACAGTCCACAATCTTGCTTAAAAGTGAACTTCAGGGACTGTTTGAATAAATTGAGAACAAACAGGGACTGTTTTGAAATTTCCAGGAAATTCTGCACATGAAAAAATGCAAAACAATGCTGGATTTTGGGATGGCAGGTTTATGAGTCAAAGCCAGCCCAACCCATGAAAGAAATACACCACAAGGATTGCCTGGAAGTCCTCCTCAAGATCGTTACTTCTCTTGATCAAAGAATGGGCCATGTGGACCCCAGTCACCCCACAGCCCATCTTGCAAAAGTTATCAAGAACGTCCTGATGTAGGAAAATCAGAAAATTCCCTCAATTTTATTTACAGATCTTAGTAGTTTTTCTTTAGAATCTGTATTAGAGAACTTCTAATCTTATTAGGAGTCAAATACGGTAGGATTCTCCCTTTTTATAAAGGTAAATTTTATTAAAGAACAGAACTAAACGAAACAGGAAAAAGGCTAAAGATAAAAAAAAAAAAAAGGGGGAACCAAAATAACTAAACATCAAAAGAAATATTTAACCAAAGAACTACTTTCCATGATAGAATATCCACCATATCATTAGCTTCATGCGGGATGTGATTAAAAGAAGCTCCTAACTGAGTGGAGATATCTTGCACCTCCTCTACCAAATCTGCCAATCTCCATGGGAAAGGAGATTTTCCGGAGCCCCATTGAATTGCTGAAAAAGAGTCACCTTCAATGACTGCTTTGTAGCCTCCCAACTTATGCAACTCACGGCAGCCAACCAAGTAAAGCATAAACTTCAGCACCATTGGAATCTGACAAGCTCACTAGACCAGAAAATTTTTTCACATCCACCCCTAAAGAGTCCCGAATCACCCGGCCAATCCCTCCCAAATAGATATTCTTGAAATAACTGACATCAAATTCAACTTGAGGAGACCGGCTGGTGGATGGTTCCACTTGATTCTATGCACAATCTTGGCATAACATCCCCCTATTAAATTGGCTCCCTAAGATCTATTCAAATCTTCCAAAGAAGCTACTGCAAATTCTGCCTTTCTTGCTAGCCCACTCCGAAAGATTCCAAACAATGGACTTAACAATCTCACCAGCAGATTTGCTGAAGGACTAGAGTGCTTCTATAAAGCACCATAGTGGTCAGCAGTCAGTGGGAGTCATGTTCAGCAGCATTCTTTATTTCAATAAAGCAGTGGGTTGCTTTGTTTCATGTTCTCTCCTTGGTCGAGCACCTCTCCCTAGGATAGAGAAGCATCTCTAGGCCAGTATATTGGGTTATTTGCATTATTCATTGCTTGTTTAAATTTTTGGAGTTTTCTGCAAGTGTCCGTGTACATGCTAGTTGCAGGGAATTCCTGGGTTTTGGTTTATTTGGGCCCTTGACAGTCTGATTGCATCAAATCGGAACTGTGTCAAATTGTTTAGCATAAGGAGCAGTATTTATAAAGAATATAAAAAAAATGAAATGGTAGTTATAAATTGAGTTTAGTGGTGTTATATATTTCCGTTAGGTGAGCTATTTCATTCCAGAGTTCCTAGATGATTCCAGGAATAACCTTTCAGCAACAAAGACTTCATTGCACATTCACAACCACAAGGCAATAAAATCAAGTATATAGTGAAGAAACTAGAGCACATTATTTCCATAGAATGCTGTAAAATTGATAAGGAGCAAGATTGCAAGTCTAAAACGATCAGTATGATACGAAGGAAAAAGAAAGCTATCACAGACTTGTAATCAGAAAGCGGATGAATTATGTAGCAAATTCCTTACTGCTATGTTCCACATCTCCGGCTTGCTCAACAGGAAGCCCAGAACTTTTTATTCCACAGCCTACTGTCCTGACTGTTATGGTAACAGGCAAGAGGCCTACGCTAACAGAGAATGACATATTCAGAGGCAGAGGGTGATCCTCCTTCAAAAAAACTTCCTGTGTGAAATTAATGGGCATTCACTAGTCAAATTTAATTATTGTTTTCCTCAGAAGATGCCACTTTAATGCTTAAAAACTACAAAAATACAAATACAAATTGATGACTTATTGAAAGTATTAACCTCTTGAATGTAGCTAGAAAGCAGCAGTGACCTAGGAGAGAACTCTTTCTTCCCTTCATCTGGATTAAAGAACTGGCCAACTGCCATGGAAGCTGCTGGTGGAGGTCTACCTGAAACAGTCTGGACAGAAAAACATAAAAAAGAGAAGAAAAAAAAAAAGAAAAGAAAATAGTGACACAATCATTGCTCCATTTGAAAATTACATGTCAATGAAACACTAAGCAGAATCACGGCAAGAAAAGTGTTGAGCTAAATGGAACTCCAGCCTTGAAACGCGTGCGTGCGTGTGTGCATGTGTGGCCAAGTCTGAATCTCCTTGGGGCGTCCTGTGATCAGATCAATCCAACTTCCCTGCACTCACTACCAACCGTGACCTAAGATCTCACCCCAAATTGACACTAATAGGAGAATGGCCACTAGATTGAAAGACAAAAAACAGCACAATTTATTTATTTTTTCTTTTGAATGGTAACCGAATTTATTAAAGATATGTGGCATAAGAGACATACTAAAAAGAAAAAGAAAAAAAATCAAACAAAAGACAAGACTCCCTAAGCAAAGCAGGAGAGCTTAAGAAGATATCTTCATATGCAAATCCGATATCCCAGCCCCTTTTTTAGCTAAACAGTCCGCAACATCATTGGCCGACCTCTTGATGAGCATATAGGAGACATTCAACTCCAAACCAAGATCCAAAACCTCCTCCGCAATGTCTGCAAGACACCAAGGAGGCTTCAAAGAGCCCGAAGCCCACCCAATAGTACAAGAGGAACCTCCTTCAGGGGTCGCTTGTTTGCAGCCATTTACTATGTAATAATGTAAATGGTTCACATGCATAATGGTTATGCATGTTTATGATTGTTTGAGATGATTTACGCATGAGATGTGAAAATTGG
This sequence comes from Litsea cubeba, assembly GCA_012931725.1. Taxonomy (NCBI): domain Eukaryota; kingdom Viridiplantae; phylum Streptophyta; class Magnoliopsida; order Laurales; family Lauraceae; genus Litsea; species Litsea cubeba. The sequence goes on from CM022948.1 coordinate 59,367,192, forward strand.
GTGTGAAAATGGGCTGATACTGAGCCCAAATTTTTCACACCTCATGAGAGTTGTAAACCTAGATCTTTTTAGATCTAGGGTTTTATGCCAAGATGTCAATAAAATGGAAAATAAGGAGAAATTGAAAAATAATTAGAAAGAGATGAGGGAAGGGAAAATGACAGAAGAGTCGATTAACCTAGATGGTTAGTCGACCCTTGTTATAATGTCATTTCAATATTTCTGGAAATTACAAAAAAGCCCCTCAAGTTTTTGGTACTTACATGAAGGTCCCTAGTTCAGCACAAATTACAAATAAGTCCTACTCCTTGACTTACAACACCACCCCCCTCAAGCTGGTGCATAGATATTTACTATGCCCAGCTTGGACAGAGTGAAGTGCAACTTAGCTTTAGTAACTGCTTTAGTAAGAAAATCTGCTAGCTGATCTTTGGTAGAAACTTGTATGAGTAACACATCTTCCTTCTCAATCTTTTCCTGATAAAATGACAATCTACTTCTACATGCTTTGTATCGTCATGATAGACAGGGTAATATGCCAGTTTAATTGCAGATGTGTTATCAGAATAGATATGCATTGGACCATCTTGCTTGAACCCTAACTCATCTAGCAAGATTCTTAACTACAATAGTTCACAGCACCCATGAGCTACAGCTGTTTATTCAGATTCCAACCAACGTACAGTAACCTGTAGTAGATTTCCGATCTGTCAGAGATCCAGCCCAATCAGCATATGTAAAGGCCATTGCATTTGCATATCCATAGGATTTGTATAGAATTCCTTGGCATGGAGATCTTTTTAGATATCGTTGGATCCTATACACAGCTGTAAGATGACCAATTCTACGAGCATGCATGAACTAACTTACCAGGCTGACAGCATAAGAAATGTTAGGTCTTGTACTGGTGAGATAAATCAACTTTCCCACCAACCTTTGGTACAGTCCTTTATCTTCAAATAGTTCTCCACTGTCTATGTGTAGACCATGATTCTGTTCAATGGGAGTGTCCACTGGTTTTGCACCTTCCAGTTTCAATTCTACGAGCATGCATGAACTAACTTACCAGGTTGACAGCATAAGAAATATTAGGTCTTGTACTGGTGAAATAAATCAACTTTCCCACCAACCTTTGGTACAGTCCTTTATCTTCAAATAGTTCTCCACTTTCTATGTGTAGACCATGATTCTGTTCAATGGGAGTGTCCACTGGTTTTCACCTTCCAGTTTCTTTGAGGAGACCAAGGATACATTTTCTTTGTGATATGACATTCCATTTTTCTATCTTTCCACTTCAATTCCTAGGAAATATTTAAGCAGTTCGAGGTCTTTTATCTCAAACTCCGTTCGAAGGAAACTCTTTAATGTAGAGATTTCACTATCATCATCTCCTGTGACAACTACGCCATCAACATACACCACAAGTATAACTACCTTCTTGGCTCTCCTTTTAACAAATAAAATATGATTTGCACGGCACCTCGTAACCCCATGTCTAATCACAGCTTTACTGAATTTGTCAAACCAGGCTCGAGGAGACTTCTTTAATCCACATAATGACTTTTTAAGACAAAACACATTACTCTCCTGTCCTTTGGCAACAAGTCCTGTTGGAGAGTCCATATAAACCTCTGCCTTCAAGTCCCCCATGGAGGAAAGCATTTTTTAGATCCAATTGGTCTAGGGCCAATTGAAGTTCGCTGCTAGGGATAAAATTACCCGAATAGAATTTAATTTTTCCACAGGTGAAAAAGTTTCAAAATAGTCAACCGCATATGACTAAGTAAATCCCTTAGCAACAAGTTTGACCTGATATTACCTTATATTTATTAATTGTGCCATCTGAATTATACTTAATAGTATAAACCCATTTGCGCCCAACTGTTTTTTTTTTTTTTTTTTTTTTTCCTTTCAGGAAAAGAAGTAACCTCCCATGTATGATTCTTCTCTAGAGCATTCATTTCTTTTACCACAGCTTCTCTCCACTTGGGACTTGATAGGGGTTCAGACACATGTTTAGAGGGACACATTCTGTAGCTAGATTAGAAACAAATGCATGAAATACAGGTGATAATCCATGATATGAGACAAGATTTTGGATAGGATAGTCTGTGACACAGGATCTTGCACCTTTCCTCAAGGCAATGGGAAGGTCCAATCAGAAAAGGAAATACCAGGATTGGGAACCTCTGACTTAGGTAGAGGATTAGATGAAGGATAGACTGACAATGAGGATCTGAATCAGGAATATCAGACGATGATGGTATGGATGAGAACACCGGTCTGTCTCTCGTCTTTTTCCTGGAATACACTTGCAATGGCTGCTTAAACTTGTTTGTTTTCTCATTTAGTTCCGCATGCTGCAACTTTGTACCTGCCTCTGTTGTTGATTCTTGATTTACTGGAGTGGAAACTAAGTCAAGAAGAGGTAGGTTTTCCTCTCCACTTTTCTCCCCCTTTTCCGTATATTAGTTCATCACTTGTACACGAATAGAAAGGAATTTCTTCATGAAAGCCTACATCTATTGCAACAAATACACGGCCCTTCTTACCTGCAGCATAGCACTTGTAGCCTTTCTGGTTGCTGGGATACCCCACAAATGTGCACATAATTGCTTTTGGATCTAAAATTATCCCGCTGGTGTTTAGGAATATGTACAAAACACATACATCCAAACACCTTGGGTGGAATTTCGAACAATGGCACACTAGGACATAACATCTCTAATGGTCTCTTTCCTCCCAAGATCTGTGAAGGCATTCTGTCTATCAGATAAGCTGCAGTCAGGACACCATCTAACCAAAAACATTTTGGAACATTCATCTCAAACAAGAGAACTCATGTAACTTCCAAATGGTGCTGGTTCTTATGCTCACCTACCACAATCTGCTCTAGAGTATACACACATGACATTTGTGACTCGATCCCCTTTTCAGTCAAGTACATCTGAAAAACTTGCGATATATATTCTCCACCATTATCAGATCTAAAAGCTTTAATCTTTGTATCAAATTGAACCTCTATCATTTTATGATAGGTTTTCAAAATACTGAAAACCTCATCTTTTGATTTCATTATATACACCCATGTAACTCGTGTTGCGTCATCAATGAATGTAAAAAAATAACGATGATTGTAAACAGAAACCACAGGAGCATACCACACATCAGAATGACCTACATCAAATGGACAAGTACTTCTTTTATTAATATTTACAGAATACATAGTTCTCCTACTCTTAGCAAACTGACATGCATCGCATCTCAAAACATTATTATTGTTATTCTGAATATTCAGAAAAGAGGAACTTCTAAGACACTGTAAGGGTGCAAGGCCAAGACGACGATGCCACAATTGCACTTTATTCTCATCAATTGTTTCTGTCTGCAACACTTGAGGCTCTGCCTTCTTCAAATCCAGAGCATACAGACCATTGTTCTCACTACCACGACCAATCCTCTGTCCCGTCCTCGGATCTTGAAATGCACAACAAGATGGATAGAATATGACACAACAATTGAGGGTTTTAGATAGAGCACTGACGGACATAAGATTAAATGAGAAATGTGAAACATCGGCAATTCTCACCCTCCCTTGAGTGTTAGAAGTATAGGATGAAAACTCTGAACGTAAACCTGAAAAATGTTGGTTCGGGCCCTCACGGAAAGCTATGTACCTATTTTTATTTCTCTGAAGATCATACGATTTAGTTTGCAGCAAGTTTGGTCTCTCATCTTGCCAAAAGTCAGCTACCAGCCTTTCCCTGTGCTCTTGCATACCACATCTTCGTTGATGGTTGTCATTTTTTTGCCTCAGCACACATCAGCCTCTCTTCTTAGCCGATTTCACCGCCTCTTCCATCTATTGATGGCTCTTGCTCTTAACTATTGTTTCATCGGATTTAGGACACGTTTGGTAAACATCCACGCAGTGGATTCCCCTCAGATTTCCTCGATCCCGCTGTAAATCCACGTTGGTATAGAGAGGAAAATGGAAGCAACGATTTCCTTTATCCTTGTTTCCGATTTTTTTGCCAGTCAGACCTCCCCCGTCCAATTTTGATAATCAACGGAATGAAAGAAAATGCTGCTACAGTGGTCATATGCGGTAACAAAGAGGTTATCACTTTTTGTTTGGAACCAAGGTTTTAAAAATCGTTCGAGTCGACTCGGCCTTTAAAGATCCGAGTCGGATGGACTCGGTACAGTTTTAGCGGGACTCAGCCGAGTCGACTCACTGACGAACAAGGGTTTTTAAAAAGCCCTTGTAAACCCTAAAAGCATTCGTTTTCTTTGTTTCAACTTGCTGGAGATTGGAGAAAACAGCCTCCAAAGCTCTTTTCTAGAAACTAACATCCTCAAATCCATCCATTTTAAAAGATCAAGCCTACCAAAGAATCCAACCACTATTCACATCAAAGAGGGTTTTTTTATTTCTCAACTTTGAGGTATGTTTTCTTGATTCTACATGCATATATGGTTTAGGGAAGATGCTAAGATGAAGATATTGCTTGAAGATGGTTTGGAGGACCATTATTTGTTCTAAAAATGCTTTTTTTTTTGTATTTTTGGGTCCTTTTTAAAAAAAAAAGATTAAAAAATCCGATTTTTTTTTCATTATTTACTTATGTTTTTTGTATGAAATTATTATTTTGGGTGTATAACATGGATCTATGGTTCTAACCCTAGATCTATGCATGTATGTGCAATAATAATATTTTTCTTACTTTTTCTTGTAAAAATAATTATTAACAATATGTTTTTTTTTTTTTTTTGCATTTTACATTCTTAAATTATGTAGAATAGATGATTACATGTGTGGGTTGTTCGTAGATGATATTTCAACTATTGTTTGGTTAAAAGAATGTGATTTTCTTGATTATGATGTAATTTTTTTAAAATAACAAATAAAAATCCAAACTCTTTTTCATTATTTATTTATGTTTTTTGTATGAGACTATTATTTTTGGAGTGTATCTAACATGGATCTATGGTTCTAACTCTAGATCTATGCTTGTATGTGTAATAATAATATTTTCCTTACTTTTTCTTGTAAAACTAATTATTAATAATATGTTTTTTTGTTTTTTACATTCTTAAATTATGTAGAATAGATGATTACATGTGGGGTTTGTTTGTAGATAATATTTCAACTATTGTTTGGTTAAAAGAATGTGATTTTCTTGATTATGAGGAAACTTTTTTATTAAAATATTAAAAAATCAGAATAGTTTCATTAGTTATTTATGTGTTTGGTAAATGGTAAGACTAAGAGACTAATATTATGATTGTGCATGACAGTCTATAACATGGCTCTATGCTTGTATGTGTGCATTAATAAGATGTTCTTTTTGTTTCTACATTCTTAGAAAATAAACATTTGATTGTCATATTGTAGAATCTTGAATTCTTGATTGTGCAGATCACTGTCACTTAGATTAGATCACAATGGCCCTAAAAAAGAAATAGAAAGAAGTTGACCACGGATGGAAACATGGGGAGATAGTTGTAGGAGACCGTCATAAGGTCAAATACAAATGATGTCATAAGATTCTCAGTGGTGGGATCCATAGATTTAAACAACACCTAGCAGGTATACAAGGGGAAGCTAAACCATGTGCAAATGTCCCCACTGAAGTGAGGAAACAAATGAGAGATATTTTGCGGGGAAAGAAGAATGAGAAAGAAAAGATAAAAAAAAATATGATGAGAGGGTTGCAAATATGCAGAGGATTGATACTTCTGAGGATGACTCTGACGGTGGTGGTGATGATGAGGAGAGGGAGTTAAGGATGGCTATGAGAGCGAGCCGTGAACAGTTTGCTTCTGAGCAAACTCGTATGGATGAGACACGGGCTGGGGCCGGTTCTTCAAGAGCTCCTCCTGACCCTTATCAGGACACAGCGAGGAGAGGGACATTGGATCCATTCTTACATCGGTCCCAAAGTATGAACCAACCAAAGATTAGTAGCTCTATCATGGGTGATATGGAAGTTAGAGCCATGAAAATGGGGAGAGCCATCTCAAAGTTCTTCCATTGACACCGAATGTCGCTAATTCACCATACTATCGGGCCATGGTTGATACTATAGCTGAGGTGGGGCACGAAGTTAAACCACCATCCGCTTATGAGATTGGCGGAAAGTATCTTGACATGGAAGTTGACGATTAATGGAGATGCTTGGAAGATCACTTCAAAACTTGGAAGGAGTATGGGTGCACGCTTATCTGTGATGGGTGGAGAAGCAACAATAGGCGGCACATTATTAATTTCATGGCTTACTGTGTAACGGGAACAGTTTTTGTTAGGTCTGTAGATACAAGCGGGCATAGAATGGATTCACAATATTTGTACAGTTTAATTGATGATACCTTGGGTATGGTTAAAAATTGGCACAAATATGTTGTTGCAATTGTGACAGATAATGCGGCTAACTTTAAGGCCGCGGCGAAGAAATTGCGTGAAAAGCATAAGAGTATTATTTGGGTGCCGTGCGCGGCACATTGTATTGATCTCATTCTAGAGGACATTGGCAAATTAGATGATGTCCGTGATACTATTGATGAGGGAAAGATGGTGACATCTTTGATCTATAACCATCAGTTCATAACCGATCTACTAAGAGAAATGAATGAGGGTCATGAGATTTTGAGGTCGGGTATCACACGCTTTGCTACGCACTTCGTGGCCCTTGAGAGATCAGATGAATTTCCTCAGCCGCATCAAATGGCATCAAGTCCTTGGATCACAAGTTCTGATAGTTCATACGGGTATGGGCAACAATATGAACACTCACACCATGATCCTTCGTCTGAGTATGGGCAGCCGCAGTAGTATGGTGGATACGGTGGTCCTTCGCATGGGTATGGGCAACAACAGTATGGAGTATTACTGGTACCCATACCCCCACAAGTGCATATCAAGTTATGGCTCCATCATCAAACTATGGAGAAGGTCCTATAACTCCAAGAGCAGGGCAAGGGTTCTTTCATTTCGACGTTGCTCAATACCATCGTCAAAGTCAAAATAACGACGAAGATGAAGATCTAGAACCAGCAAGGCAATCAACATGGAATTAGTATTTAAATTTTAAGAAGAAAAAGCTAAGGTATGGTTTTACATTTTATATGCTATAAATATTTGTGGCTTAGTTACATCTTTGATCTTACTAGTTGACTTGATAATTGAGAGTGGATATTGAAAGTTGGAAACAAGTATACTGTATTTTCTACTTTTTAGTTTTAAATTTTAATTGCAATTAATTATAAAAGGGCTTGCAATTATGTTATTACTTATTAATTATTATTGATTTATTCTTTAAAAAAATGGCAAAATCTATCCATAAACGTACAAGAATGATCAATGAAGAGAGTTAAACTATATACATGGATGGATGGAGGGAATAAAAAGAATAAAAAAGGAGAAAACCACTTTTTTCCTTCTTTTTTTTTAGTTTTTCTTGGGACTCAAGCCGACTCGGCCGAGTCGAGTCCCGAGTCCATTTTTTTTATCCGTGTTTGGAACCCGACGTTTTGGGTCCCTCGACCACGATCCAAACCGATAATCATTTTAAAAGGCCCAAAACAGCAATGTGGTAAAATCTTAGCCGTTGATTCCTCATAGATTTTGAGATATTTGCAAAAAAAAAAAAAAATCCAGCCTGTTGGATCATGATTTCCGGAATTCGATGGGCCTCGTTTGCAAAATACAAACTGTATGGTCTCTTCAGAAGGCCTAAAAAGGCTATGGGGTCAAATTTGGCAGCCTGATACATCATCAATCATGAGAAAATGGCAAAAAGAAAAACGCATCACTGTTGATCTGCAACAGTGCAAAAGGAGAGATTTTTTAGGAGTCCATTTTTTCAAATTTTTGATACCTATGGGCCAAAATAATGATTCAAACCATGCATCATTTCCAGAAGGCCAAACACGGCTAGGGACTCAAATTCAACAACCGATTCATCGTGTATTTTGAGATATTTGTGAAAATTTTCGGGCCCATTGCATGATCCGAACCGTTCAGTATCTCTAGAGAACCAAAATTGGCTATGGGGTGAAAGCTCGGGCCTTGATTTTTCATGGATTTTGAGAAATTTGCAATAATCTTATAACTGTTGGATCACACATCCTACTAATGGTAGGAATCCTCTCTGTTTACCAAACTTGGAACTCTTAGAAATCCTCTTTGAGGATATCTTGGTTCCAGGAGAACAAGGGAATTCTCTAAATAGAAGATTTCTCTCTGTTTACCAAACTTGCCCTTAATTGTGAATCTTTGACTTCATTGAATTTGCCCTTCTTTCTCCAAAATTGTTTGTTTTTTGCTTAACAATTTTTGGATTGGAGCACAAATTTCATTATTCTTTTTTTTATTCGGGTTTCTAGAACTGATTGTTTGTTTCTGAATCAGAATTTATATCTCCGGATTGGATCTCATCCATTAGAGCCCACCACTATATGCACCCAGGTATGGTTTGACTAAGATGTACTCAGGAGAAAGTCATATGATCGGAAGCTCTCCATAATCAACATATAATGGTTTCTTGGTCATCTCTTCCAAATGGTGTTTTAAAATTCTCTGTTGAAGATGTAGTTCTAAAGAAACCTGGTCTGACAAGAATCATTGTAGTTTTGTGAAATGACAAAGAGGAAGTATTATTCATGTTTTCCAAGTATGTGGGTGGCTGGGTGCTAAAGATTCAAATGAGATTGGTGTTGGCTATCTAGGGAGCCCTTCGGATTTCTCGCATTCTTTCCAAGATACGTCAAGTATAGAAAGTAATTCTCTCAATGCTATCTCATGGGCAACTTTTTCGCACAAGGGGAAACGGAAATTCCAACTCTACTTGAATGAGATAAAAATCCTTATCATCTTCTATCCAAGTGGTTTTCAGGATGTTGGTAAATCAGCTGAACAGCACAGTGGACTCATTGGATAAGCAAGGGGTTGTTGGGAATGTTTCTTTATATGCTTCCCTTTTTTTATACATGCTTCCTATTTCGTAATACTTATGGTTTAACGGTGTATGGTAAAAAGCCCTTGTACTCCTCCTTCCCATCTACACTCTATCAATGAAAGTGACCCGTTATCTGTGCATTCACAGCACTAACATATATAATAAATATAGATAAACTGTATTTTCAATAGGCATTTGTAGAGTTTTAAAAGTTCATATTCTTGCTCTCCCTCTCACCTTCAATAGTCCCTCCCTCAACCTCATCTGGCTCGCAACACTTAAGAACTCTCATTCACCTCGTCAAACAGTTTATACACCCACCCACCAATAGAAAATATAAGACCTAGAGTTTTTCCTACCTCTCAGCTAATGCTAATCATCATCGTCATCATCAAAGCCTTGTCCCAACTATGTTGGGGTCGGCTACACGAATTAAGTTTCTCCATTCCGATCTATCTTGAGCCAAATCCTCAAATAAGTTAAACTTCTTCATATCTATTTTTACTACCTCCATTTACATCCTCTTTGGCCTCCTCGTCCCCTTGGTGTGCCATCAACCTTCATGGCCAAACTTTTCCTTACCGGCCTACGTTGGACATGCCCAAACCATCTCAAACGGGTTTCTCTAATTTTATCCCTTATTGTTGCAACCCCTAGGGCCTGTTTGCTAATTTTACATGTAAAATAAAGTGTAGTAAAACATCAAATCAAGATAGAATAAAATATAATGGGATTATAATGGTATTTTGTTTTTAGTTGTTTGGTATGGAATATTTTTTACTTTTTGCATAGAAAAGTAGAGATTTTGTCTTTTAGTGGAGAAAGGAGATTGCTTTTTGACTTTTTTTTAAAAAGATGGAGGGAATTTTGAATTAAAGTGCTATTAATGTGACCCCTTGTCTAAAAAATGGAGGCTTTACTTGACTTTTACTAATCTAGTAAAGTGACAAACAGGCCCTAAATGCTCTCGAAAACGCTCATTTCTAATTTTATCCTTCCTAGTTTTAACACACATCCACATTAACATTCTCATCTTTGCTACATCTATTTTGTGCATATGCTGCTTCTTGATTGGCCAACATTCTGCTCCATAGGTCATAACTGGTCTAATCGTTGTCATGTAAAATTTTCGCTTTAATCATGTTGGCATTCGTCGGTCACAAAGCACTCCAGAAGCAAGTCTCCACTTCACCCATTCCGCTTTTATCCTATTTTCGATATCTTCATCAATCTCCCCATCCTTACTAATTATAGAGCCAAGGTAGTGGAAAGAATCACCTTGACCGGGTAAAGGAGCTAATGCTATATATATGCAATAAATATAGATATGCCATATTTTCAATAGTCATTTGTAGAGTTTTAGACATTCATGTTCTTGCTCTCCCTCTCACCTTCAATAGTCCCTCCCTTAACCTTTCATTTGGCTTGCAACATTTAAGAACACTCTCTCCACTCATTGAACAGTTTATCCACCTTCAATCCAGTAGCAACAAGTGCTCACCATGTTTGTGTGTGAGAGGGAGAGAGAGAGAGAGAGAGAGAGAGCATGAGAGGGTTGTTGCCACATGCAGATGTCGTCAACTGCACATGGGCAGGAACCTGGAGATGGACCAAGAGCTGCAGCTGGAGAGAGGAGCGCGAGCCGGGAGAGGGTCAGATCACAAGAGGAGGGTGCTATGAGAAAAAGGTTGAGAGCAAAAGAGGTCGCTGGGGCTTTAGGCATGGGGTATTTGGGGAATTTATTTATTTTGGCTCCCATTTCTTCGACGACTAACCTTGCACAAAACCTGAACAATAAAAATAGTATATCCACTCCAATCCAAAAAAAAAAAAAAGTACACTCGCTCTCCTTGTAATATCTAAGAACTAGCTTTCCTCTCATCAAACAGTGTCCACCTCCTATCCAACATGTACTCTCTCTCTCTCTCTCTCTCTCTCTCTCTCTCTCTCTCTCTCTCTCTCTCTCTCTCTCTCTCTCTCTCTCTCTCTCTCCTCTCTCTCATCTCTCTCTCTCTCTCTCTCTCTCTCTCTCTCTCTCTCTCTCTCTCTCTCTCTCTCTCTCTCTCTCTCTCTCTCTCTCTCTCTCTCTCTCTTGCAACATTTAAATAATCTCTCCCTCCTTCCCTGCTTCCCTTCCACCTTCCACCCAAGCACAAAGATCCAAATACATTAATCTCTCTGCCCAAGTGTAGTGAACTCTATTCTAACTAGATCCATATGTCAGAGGCAGCCCTCTTAGACTTGCACTCCATATGACCTCATTGGAGTTGACTTGAAGCAAACAAGGTAGTAGAATGCAAGTGCATTACTCCAAAGTGGTCCTTAGGAGCCATGTAGGCATGCTACAAGATACTACGCTAGAATGTGGAAGGGGGTTCAAATTTGACTTATAACTCACATCGCAGTGATAACAGATTGGGTTAAAAATGGGTTTGGTCAGTATGGATACAGGTATTGTACCTGAACCCGTGCTGGATCTGGGTCATCCGAGCTGTTTTCATCCCCAATATCAAGAATCAAACACACCCCGTTTGGATACCTACTTTGAAGTCTCCGGGTATCATAGGTTAGAATATGTACTAATAGAAAGATGGGAAGGAATGCAGGTAACTTGTCAAAATAGATAATATATTTAGATATAATTGCTATTACAGAATTAGAATGAAGAGTGAAAGATGGCAATACCGGCCGAGGTGCAACTGAAATAGTTAAGAAACGGAAACCATGCATATCCTCAGGTCCCAACTGAAGCACAGCTGATGGAGGTGCTTGTTCAGTTTGACTGCCTGGTTCAATCTGGTAGGCAAAAAATTTCACAATATAAAAATTAATGATCATCATTATCAAAGCCTTGTCCCAACTATGTTGGGGTCGGCCACATGAATTCTATTTCTCCATTCCGATCTATCCTGAGCCAATATAAGAATTAACGATTTAAGGAAAAAGCTTCTGTCATCATTCTTACAAAAGGATCCCAGACCAATAAGTATCTCAGGTGATTAAGCCATTGGCTCTAATTGTATAATATAAATATAGAATCATCCGAAGAAAACAACTTACGAGCAAATGGATAATGTTTCGAAGCATAAGCATTAGAAGTTTAGAACTACAGCCTCTAGTACCTGCCTTGGTGCAGGGCCTGCTGGGATATTGACCATCGTGGTTGTCACTTCAACCACTCTTCTATGAGAAGGTACTTCCACTTCTGACACCATTTTCTGCTTTTCAGGCCAAAGATGGACCCTAACCCCAGAACATGGAGCAAGGTTCGTAACAAATATAAAGTGGCTTTTGCCATTATCACCCTGGCCATAAAGTTAAAACTGTCAAGTGACTATCCACAAACAAGAGTATTTAAAATTAACTGTTACATTATTTCATAAATGCACAGTGATTAATCCTTATATTAGTCAGCAAAGACAAGAAAGTTCGAACAATGCACTTGAAAAAAAAGTTTATTCTTCAATAAGCAAAATTATAATAAATCAATGCAAATTGAAAAACCATTTTATTTTTCAATATGCAAGAGTAAGGGCAAGATGAAACTGTAGAAGATAACAGGCCTTAAGATAGGCCCAGTCCATCAAGACCCATGTATAATCCCACACGTGGGATATTGTCTAGATTGTATAGCTAATTTCTCTCCTTTGTATAGCTAATTTCTCTCCTCTTATTTCCTTGTATAGATTAGGAGATATTCTTTCATTATTCTAATTGTATTCTTAGCATGTTTAGAGCCTTGATTAAGGCACAATCGGATTATAAATATAAATAGTCGATCCTCCATTGAGGCACGACCTTCTCTCCATTCTTCTTCTTCTTCTTCTTCCATATATTATAACATGGTATCAAACCACTGTGGGATCTCTTGATATCAACTGTCTCTAAGTTACAATCCCTTCTCAAGGATCTGAAAAGAGGACTCTCTGTCACAGCAGAATCACTGTGTCGACATTCTGCAGGGTGGATATCTGAGGTAGGCCATCTACTACTGCTTGTGATTTCCTAGTTTTTCAAGATAGTTTTCATCAGATCCGTCCAATGTTGCGGATTTTCATCAGTTTGTTATGCAACCTAATCTGAAAGATAGTAGGAAGTATCACACAGAGGACTACATTCACTGATCAGAGTTCTGATCTCATTGTGGGCCCCGCGTGACCACTCTAACTAAAACAGGAGGTCGTCTGGCCCTGTTTTTGCTCTTTTTTGTGTTGTGTTTGCTTTGGAGTTCATCCTTGTGCTCCAGTAACGAATCTGAACCAGATTTCAGCCTCTCTTGCTGCTTATTGCTGACTAATTGCTGTTTAGTCCTCTCCATCTCTCTCTCGGCTTGGATTAGTGAAGAACAGACCTTCTTGGTTGCTGATTTTCTGCTTTATCTTCCTCCGTTGCACATTATGCTGCATTAGCGATCATGGAAAAATATGATGTTGTCCCAATCAAATTTAATGGGCATAATTACATGTCCTAGTCTTTCCATTTAAAGAACTTTGTCGAAGGACAAGGGCTGTTTGGTTATCTTGATGGAACCATAACTAAGCCTCCTACTCCAAGTACCACCGACTCCAAAGCCCTAGCCACCTGGTCCAAGGAAAATGCTAAAGTGGGTACTTGGATTCATAACTCTATTGATTCCTCTCTTGCCGTGGCTCTTCAAGCTTATACTACAGCAGCCGATATGTGGGCTCATCTCAAAAAGGTCTACCATCAAACCAATAAAGCCCGGAAGTTTCACTTGGATAGTGAAATTGCTAAATACAATCAAGGGGATAGATCTATGCAGGAATACTATAATGGTTTTCTCACCTTATGGACCAAAAGCGATTCTGTGTTGATCCAAATAGTCTCTCCTGGATTTCTATCTGAGGCTAATCACAAGAAGAAACTCACATTAGCCAGTTTCTTATGAATCTACGTCCATAATTTGAATATGTTTGGTCTGCTCTCATGAATAGGGAAATTTCTGCTAATCTTGATACTTGCTTTCAAGAAGTCCTTCGAGAAGAACTTCGTCTCACCTCACAGCGTGTTATTCTTGAAGAACCAAAGGCCTTCCTCGCGCCTCTTTCGGCTGACTCTGCTCTTCTGGCAACCCCCAATCCGAAGCTCACTCAATGTTATGAATGCAAAGGCGTCGGTCATATTACCAAAAATTGTCGCAAGAAGTCGGTTTGCAGATATTGCAAACGCTCTAGTCATCTTATTGATGACTGTCGTAGCTTACAGCGAAGGAATAAGACACAACAGAAGAAGCCTCCCTCCACTTTGCCAAGAGAAAATATTCCAACTGCATTACAAGCTCAAGCACCCTTATCTGATACAGGAAGCACTTCATCCGGGGCTGTATCCATAACTCTTGCTCAAATTCAAGAACTGATTCAAAACACAGTTACCTCAGCCTATGCATCTATGGGCTTTACTGGTGGTCGGTATGAAACTCATTCTCCTATAGCATTTCCTGCCTTCCATTCTTCAGCATCAATTTTTTCTCCTATCACCTCATCCACATGGTTTTTAGATTCAGGAGCCTCAAATCACATGGCATCTATAGAACATACCTTTACAGATTCCCACCCATATCTTGGAAAAGAAAAAATAACCACTGCTAATTGAGACCAACTACTCATCTCTGGAGTTGGTACCATTACTTTATCTAGTGTCTTTGGCCAATCCATCACCCTTCCCAATGTCTATTTGGTTCCAAAATTATCAGCCAATTTACTTACAGTAGGACAACTTATTGATGAAGGATATATTGTTCACTTTTCTTCCTCTGGTTGTGTTATACATGGCGACAGACTGGGAAGGTGATCGCGACGAGGAGTAAACATTGGCGTCTGTTTTTGCTGGACATTGGACATCATTCCTTCTTTGCTTCTTCTTCTAATAATTTCAATAAATTGTGGACTGTTTGGCATAAACGTCTTGGTCATGTGAACAATGCTCATTTAATTTCCTTGTTTAAGATTGGTTGTTTGGAATCTAATTTTGATAATAAAAAAAAACATGATGTCTTCTTTCTCTCAATCAAAGTGTGAAACTTGTTGCTTAAGAGTGAGTCATATTTTGCCTTTTTTTATTCATAATTCTCATGTATTGGAATCTTTTGACATTATTCACACTGATGTTTGGGGAATTGCTTCTACCTTAAGTAGGACGGGATTTAAGTACTATTTGACCTTTATTGATGATCATTCCCGTTATACTTGGATTTATTTCATGTGCTTGAAATCTGAAGTGTTTTCTATTTTTCAAAGATTTTATAACTTGGTCCAAACCCAATTTAAGAAAGCTATCAAGATTCTTAGATCAGATTCCGGTGGAGAATACATATCTCATGATTTCTCTGCCTTCCTTTCTAATAAAGGCATTCTTCACCAAAGATCATGTCCGCATACTCCTCAGCAAAATGGAATTGCGGAAAGAAAGAACAGACACATTCTTGAAACTATTCGTACTCTTTTAATTGCATCATTAGTTCCTCCTAATTTTTGGGGTGATGCTGCACAGACTACTGTGTATCTTATCAATCGTCTTCCTAGTATTGTTCTAGGAAAGACTACTCCTTACAGAGTTCTCTTTGGTCATACCCCTTCATACTCTCACTTGCGTGTTTTTGGCTGCATGTGCTTTGTTCACCTGCCACCCACTGAGCGCACTAAGTTATCACCACAGGCTACCAAATGCATCATTTGGGGCTATGTGTTATGATCAATTCGAAAACGTATGCAAATATCTCGTAATGTGATTTTCTTGGAACAGATTCCCTTCTTTTCTTTACGTTTGGATAGTCATCCTATTGATGTGTCCTATCTGCCACAATTCCCGGAGTCTGCTTCTCCATCAACTCTTCCCAAAGTCTATGTCCGACGTAACAAGGTCCCTCCTATGGTGACTCCCTCTCCTGATCATCTCCCAATGCTGCTTACTGAACCTTCAGGTAATAATGCTTCTTCTGATAGGATCATCTCTCCGTGACGCTCTAGTCATCCTTCTGTTGCCCCTAACCATTATGGATTTCCTGCTTTTTCCACTTCCTTGGATAGTGCTCCTATACCCACGTCATATTCACATGCCTCGAAGATCGCTTACTAGCAGGATGCTATGAATGAGGAATTGTTTACTCTTGAAGCAAATCAAACATGGGAATTGGTACCGGCCCCTAAAGGAGCATCTGTGATTGGCAGTAAAAGGATATACTCCGTCAAAGTTCACTCTGATGGGGGAGTTGATCGCTACAAAGCCAGATTGGTTGCGCAGAGTTATAAGCAAGAATATGGAATTGACTATGAGGAAACATTTGCACCAATAGCTAAAATGACCACCGTTCGTACTCTTCTTTTTGTCGCTGCAGCCCGCAACCGGCCTCTATGGCAAATGGATGTCAAAATGCTTTTCTTCATGGGGACTAGCGAGAGACTGTTTACTTAAAACCTCCTCCAGGATATGCTTGTCCTCCAAAGCATGTCTGTAAATTGCGGAAAGCTCTTTATGGACTTAAACAAGCTCCCAGGGCTTGGTTCAATAAATTCCGGGCAACAACTCTTCAAGCCGGATTTCGTCAGAGTCACTCTGATAGTTCCCTATTTCTGAGATGGACACCGAAGGGCTACACATTCCTCTTAGTCTATATTGATGATATGATTATCAGTGGCAATGATATTGCCGGCATTACGGATCATAAACACCATCTTACTCGCCACTTCAGAATGAAGGATCTTCGTCCTCTCACGTACTTTCTGGGGCTTGAGTTTGTGCGTAACAAATCAGGTTTTAGGGTCCATCAACGCAAATATGCTACAGATTTGATTACTTCGGCCAAGCTTGATGATGCTCACACTTTTGATAAGCCTATGGAATTGAACAGCAAAATCAGTAAGATGATGGCCCTCCCCTGGATGATCCCTCTGTTTTCCGGCAGATAGTTGGTAGTTTGCTCTACTTAACTATGACTTGGCCGGATATTTCTCATGCAGTTCATGCGGTTAGCCAGTTTCTTAGCACTCCCCACAAACACCTTGTTGTTGTTTTGTGCATACTTCGCTATGTTAAAGGAACTCTTCACCATGGTCACTTCTACCCTTCCGGTACTTCTCTGCACTTGTCAGCTTACGCCGACGCTGACTGGGTTGGCTGTCCAGACTCTCGGCAATCTACCACTGGCCGGTGTATGTTTCTTGGGGAATCTCTGATTTCATGGAAGTGCAAGAAGCAAACCACAATATCAAAGTCTCCTGCTGAGGCAAAATATTAGGCGATGTCATCCGCTAGCTGAAATCATGTGGCTACGCCGTGTTCTTTGTGAACTAGGTGTTCTTGTTGGTAGTTCTACACCTCTTCATGGGGAGAATACCAATGCTACCAGAATTGCCAACAATTCGGTCTTTCATGAAAGAATAAAGCACATTGAGATTGATTGTCACTTCATTCATCAGCATGTTGTTACTGAGAAGATAACTTTGCCTCATGTCTCTTCTTTTAACCAGTTTGGCGGATATATTCACAAAAGCGCTTCCCAAAACGCGTCATCGTGATCTAACTAGCAAATTGATGTTTTCTACCTTACCACATCAATTTGAGGGGGAGTGTAAAAGATAACAGGCCTTAAGATAGGCCCAGTCCATCAAAACCCATGTATAATCCCACACGTGGGATATTATCTAGATTGTATAGCTAATTTCTCTCCTCTTATTTCCTTGTATAGAATAGGAGATATTCTTTCATTATTCTAATTGTATTCTTAGCATGTTTAGAGCCTTGATTAAGGCACAATCTGATTATAAATATAAGCAGTCGATCCTCCATTGAGGGACGACCTTCTCTCCATTCTTCTTCTTCTTCTTCCATATATTATAACAGAATCATCATATTCAATAAGCAAAATTATAAGAAACCAATGCACATTGAAAAACCATTTTATTTTTCAATATGCAAGAGTATGGGCAAGATGAAATATTCGCAATCTACATATATATCCGTGTCCTTTTTGCAATGGAAAGATTATTTCTTTTTTCCAGAAACTTGGCATTTCAGGTACTAACGGATACAGATATCAGGAGCAGGGGAATTATTTAGCGCTGATGCATTACTTAGCACTAGTACAGCTATTGTAGGGACCCCTCACCAGATTTACCTTGGATAATTATCAAATAATAATAAACTAGATTACGTAGAATAATAGGTGCCTCCTAAGACTCCCGTTGTGCATTTAATGAAACCATTAATATGTATTAACATCACAGATATCACATGCATGTATAACCTAAGAAATGGTGGAGAAATAAATAATAACTATAAATTATGAGAAATATTGCAATAAACAGCACTCAATGTCTGAATAATTAGGATCTATAATAGATTATACGTAATTAAGTACTATCTGAGGGTTATTTTAGCAACTACGATAAATACAATAACATTATGAATAATTGTGTTTCATTATTGTATTGATAATATTATTGATACTAATATAGTAACCTTAACAGCTAGTATCTTTAGTCCATTTTACCTGCTATTATCATTTTGATAATGTCAATCGTTCTTGCTTAGAATAATTAAAAATAATAAAGAAATTAATTTTAAATAAATAAAATAATTATTCCGTCCTGTAGTAGAGTCGTTAGGGCATGAATTAGATTGAGGGTCCAAAGCTTGTTATTTAATTCGTAGTAAAGCCTAATTAAACATGACCTTGCCTACATGGATCTAACGGAGGACATGGCCCTAAACAGATTTGATTGGCGTCGTCAAATCCATATAGCCGACCCCACCTAGTGAGAAAAGGCTTGGTTTGGTTTGGTTTGGTTTAAAGCCTATTTAAGTGCAATAGGCTGATGGTCCCTACTAGTAATTTGTGTCCTAGTACAGGTACAATGTGGATCTGTCTCTGTTTCTTTCATTCTCAAAGGACTTCTTGTCATTTTTTGAGCACTCTGCGTTGCTTTTGCCATTAACATATAAGCAAGGGTGATTTGATAGCAAAAATTAATTTTGACTGAGTTGACATACTTAGTGTCCAACTTACCCAAAGATCATTTACCGAATCAAATATTTAATCGTATCTTATAATTTCCTTTTTGGTTTTTCCATCTAATGTGGCTTTCTTGTAAGATACACTAACCGCATACACATTCTGGACACATAATACACGGTTTCTAGCGTGGTTTCCTTACAAGATACACTTATCTAATACACACACTTATCTAATACGCGTTGAATACATAATACAAATTTCGAGCTTTCCAAATTCAAATCTTAGACAAGACTACATGATCGAGACTCTTACTATTCCTTTTCCACGTAATCTCTTGAAAGATTACAAGAGATCTGGACTCTTAACAGGTTAATCGTAAAACATTGGGCAACCATATGAATGCATCCAAATCACGAAGAAAGGGAGATTAGAAAGACCTGCAATGCAGTAGTGGTGGATCCTACAATAGGCCCAGCAGCTTGCAAGGTTGACTACAAAGGTTGGCTTCCGTTGTCCTTCGAGTTGAAGATACTGACTTGGAGAGGTCTAAAAGAAAGTCGGATTAAGCAATGCTACACAACCTGTCTTGGCTCGATCTTGAATGGGATGAAGGTGGTGGTTCTAACTTCTACTAATCACTTCGAAATGCTTTAGCATTAAGTTCATATGCAGCATTCTGTTTTGAACAATGTGAATATAGTCAGTTTTTTGTTATTCCGTGTTTGAGAAGCTTGATTATAATATATATTATTATTTGATGTTTTATTATCCACAAGGGAAGAGATACTCATGTACTCTTGACTTAATGGTTCAAGGAAAAAGCTATTAATTGGACAACATTTTAATTTAAAGAAAGATGCTTTCACATGTCAGTCAAATACCGATTTCCTCACATTTCCGTATTTGTCAATTCTAATTTGATTGGTTGTATGTAGCTGTCATATTAATTACGGATACCATCTTGAGCAAGTCATAGGAAACAAAGATGCCAACAGCAACGAAAATACCAGCACAGATTACTACTTAGACTCCTACTCCCACTTCGGCATGCCGATGATTTTTCTTTTTGCTTTATATAATATCCTTCTTTGTGTGTGTGTGTGTGTGGGTGTGGGTGTGGGTGTGTGTGTGTGTGTGTGTGTGTGTGTGTGTGTGTGGTGTGTGTGTGTGTGTGTGGGGGGGGGGGGGGGGGGGGGGACTAACATTTTACTTTCATGTGTTCCTTTGGGGACTAACATTTTACTTTCATGTGTTCCTTTTTGCAGGTATTCATCAAGTATGGCTATGGGCGGAGTGAGTTGGTACCTGTAATTTTGCTCAAGTGTTGTCTAAATATATGGGACTCATGTAGATAGATTAATGACATTGGAAAGTTGTTTATTTTCTATTTCTATTATTTCATTGAGATTTAATGCTTTAGAATATGATGAGAAACTTGGATTCCTTTAGCATAATGCCTTTTTTTGTTATTTCCAATTGGTTGGTTAAAAGTAAAACTCACTTATTTGTTTGACTAAACATATAGTTCTACCTCTTTCATCTCCTATTTTTTTTGTCAATTCTAATTCGATCGTTTTGTGTGCAGACTATGTTGAACTAATGACCAAAAATCATCTCGATTAAGTCACGGCAGATGAGAACAACAAAGAGATCTCTAATCTCGACAACTCCCAATTCATTTAGATTTTAGATAATCTAAATGTATGAAATCAAAATCAATTTTTATTTATAAAAATAAAGAATTATATGATATTTTTAGCAATGACTTCTATTGCCTTGCTAAGCACGGGCGTATTTTGCTAGTACTTAAGTTATGCTAGAGGGAAAAAAAAGATAGTTCTTTTAGTTTCTGGCACTAGTTTATTACAACTAAACCTGCATACTTCTGCTTATCCAGATATGCTGTCTTACATTTACTCATATCAATTGATATTCAAAAAACAGATTTTCTGTCAACGTTGATATATACAACGGATGTATCAACACTTGGATAAATGATCAATGCTAGATAAAGGATCAAAGATCATAAAATGAGCAGAACAGCAATAGTTTCAATTTTTCAATGGCATAAACCGATCCAGAAAGAATATAATTTCAGCCAAGCTAACCAGTTTCCTTATGTCCAACCATCTTCTCCTCCCATCCATTGCTAAAACTGTGACAGTAGTCCCTTGAATGTATAGATCCCTATCAAGGCTATCATCAGCCCAATTAACAGATTTAGGACATGGAGAGAAATTAAGCATTTTAGACCCTGCAAGTGAAATACCTAAACTTAGAATGTCAAGTTAATAACTTCAGTTCATAAAGGTAACAAAGAAACAAATCGTCGTCGTCGTCATCATTCTCCCAACTATGTTGAGGTCACATGGATTCTGTTTCTCATGTTTTCTCAGATTTCATGCTTGAGTTGTAAAAATGTTGTAACTAGAGAAAAAAAAAAAACATGAAATTCATAAACGAAATGTATTGAGATATTATTAGAGAGCTGCTAATGCCAGTCAAAACTTCTCTTTCCACATCCCTTATTTTAAGAATAATATAACCATGTGTGAAATTACCAAATAGGACACCATTCATAGTTTCATACCTCACCCAATTTCTCTCTACACTCACCCACCCCCACCCCCACCACCACCGCCCCCTCCGGCAGCACCGCCGAAGGGGGAGAGGGACGGGGACAGAGAGGGAGGGAGAGGGGGGATAGGCTTGTCAATTTAGCCCGTTGAAATGGGTACCCGGCCTGAAAACACAGGGCGTTTAAAATACTTGAGCCCAGCGGGTTGGGCTTGGACAATTATTTGAAAGCCCGGCCAAAATAGGATTGGGATTGGACAGAGCATGCCCTGCCCATTCAGGCCTGGCCCGGCCAGCCTGCAATATAATTTTACTAATTTCAATCTTAGTTAAATAGTGCCAATCTCTGTCCTCGACTTCAATCTTATGATTATAGATTTACATGATCTACTCCTCATGGCTATTGATTCTATTGAGAACTGTCTTTCTTTCTTTCTTTTTTAATATTGTCTGAAGGAGAATAGTATTACTTTTATTCATGCAAGTGATATTTCAATCGAAATTAAATAGTTCCAATCTCTGTCCTCAACTTCAATCAACACATCTATTTTACGCTCAGGACTCACTAAACTTGCACTATATAAAAGAAGAAAAGAGACACCGGAAAAGAGCAAAAGAAGAGCTCAAGCAACCAAAGAGACCATCTATAGGCCTTGTAGTTGTATACCCATGCAATCAAGCAAACTCGGGACCCATACAAATGGTTCCGACAACTCTCTCCAAGTGGCTATGTTCACAGACTCAAACCCCATAGATTAAGTGTTTAATGCATATAACTAATAATGCATAAGATTTTGCTAATCACATCATCAGTTATGTTTCGGAGTTTCTATCTCGTGGGATGATGTTTGGGGATATGTTCTATAATTTTTTTTATGACAATCATACTATATAGATAAAAGTTTTTGTCAGCGTGCGTGCCAAGTACATGTTTTTAACTCCTCTATGTTGCTTGTTGCATTACATTGCCGGTCCCAAGCCCGGAAAAAAGGAGGGTTTAAAGTTCGGTTCACACCGGGTGTCCGGTGACAATATAGGAATAATTAGATAATGTTTAAGTTATGTTCAAGATCGTGGGAAGCCCAAGCCCGGCTGAAGCCCACACAGGATGGAATATGACATAGGCCCGTTCAATTTAGGGCAGGGATTGGACAACCCCCGGCAGGCCCGTCCAATTTTCAAGACAGGATTGGACAACCCAAGCCCAAGCTCGTCCCATCCCATTGACAGGCCTAGGGAGAGAGGGAGAGAGGAAGAGGGAGAGGGAGAGAGACAGGGATGGGGAGAGAGGGACAGAGAGAAAGAGGGAGAGGCAGAGTGGTGGGTGGCGGCGGGCGGAGACGGAGAGATGGCGGCGGTGGGCGGTGGGTAGGGAGAGGGAGAGAGGGCGGCGGTGAGCGGCGGACGGAGGCGGGTAGGCATAAGGAGAGGGAGAGGGAGGGAGAAAAATAGGGAGAGAAAGAGGGAGACGAAGAGTGGGTGGCAGCGGGGGCAACGAAGGGGTGGAGGCGGGCACAGGAGAGAGAGAGAGAGAGAGAGAGAGAGAGAGAGAGAGAGAGAGAGAGAGAGAGAGAGAAGGGGAGAGGGGAAGAGCGGGCGGCTGGCGGAGGGCGGCGAGCAGAGAGTGGGAGAGGGGGATGTTAGAGTGAGGGGAAGAAAGGGAGGGAAGAGAGAAGGTGAGGGAGAGAGGAAGGGTAATTTGGGAAAAATGCGGTGTAGCGAGAAATTTTGGTAATTTTTTACTTAAGTGGTGTGTAGAGAGAAGGGATGTGGAAAGAGAAGTTTTGGTTGTGGCATTAGCCGCTCTCTATTATTAAAAGTACTGCAAGATATACCATATTTATGGTAGCTAATCTATTTAGCTATTGACCGGCAGTTTTCATGCAATCCTGGTTAAAGATTCATCTCAGATAAAGTTAATTCAAAAATAAAAGCAGATTAGCGTAGTTAAAAAATGAAAAGATATCTCAGACAAAGCTTTCATGTGTATTGTGTATTAAAAATGCCAATATTCAGTCAAAGCACTAACCAACAAAGAGAATTGAGAAAAATTAAGAGATAGACAAGACATAAAATACTATGACAATGGAAACAAAGGCATTGACGCAAACATGCAGAACTCCAGATTTCCTTCCTCATCCTGTGGAATGTTGTTTCTAAAGATAAATCTTTTTTTTATCAGTAACAGAAAATTTAATTAAAAAAAAGAACGATTACAGTACCATTACAACAAAGAGGGAGCGTCCTCAAATGTTGAACTGATACAAGAGACATGTACCAGCCCACCAAGCCAAACTACATTATAAAAGCACGTAAATTACAAAATCGATCCACCCCCATAATGTCAACTTTTGATCTCAAGTAACTAGCAAAGTCCTGCATCCATGATCAAACTATATAGTATGGTATATCTTTACAACCGCAGGCCAGGCCTGTAGAATGAGTCAACTACTTGCAAGCTTTGCCCATGTAGACAAGTCTCCCACTCTAGGAAGCAGTCTTCCAATGTACACGAGACTTCTGCCCTATCCAGACTAGAGCCAAAATTGTCACATGATATTAATTTTTCAAATAGGAATCAATCTAGTGGTAGTAGTGCAGTTACTCATAAAGAGGGAAGAATCTTGGGACACACTCAAGCTTTTGGTAGGGAATGGGGGATTGGTGAGATGCCTCTTGCCCTCTCATTTTAAATTAAAGGCTTTATATGATTTCTAATTGCAAGGAAGCTTTGCTAAAGAATTGCATAAGGTTTTAGGGGTAAAAAGTGATGTCAATCAACTGAAACCATTAGAAAGGATTATGTACTGTAAGGACTATATTGCATCCAAAGTTTTATCCTACGTGGAGTGTTTGATCAAGCACATGGGACTTGCATCCATGTATAAAGGAACTGCCCATTGATGGGCCCAAACTACCAGCCAGTAGCCTCAATTGAATGGTACAGCCAGCTGTCACATTGGATGGCTTGTGCAGGCCCAACAGTTGCACTTTTGGGGCTCACATGTTCCTCCAAACACGTACATTTCTCAGCAACAGATATCAAGGAACTGCCCATTGATGGCCCCAAACTACCAGTCAACAGCCTCAATTGAATGGTACAGCCGGCTGTCCTATTGGATGGCTTGTACAGGCCCAACAGGTGCACTTTTGGGGCTCACATGTTCCTCCAAACACATGCAGTTCTCAGCAAGAGTAGGTGCCAAGTAGGGTTGTACATGGGTCCCTGATTCTCCCACTACCCAATGGTTCGGACCTGTTGTAAACCAGGTTTGGATCCTAATATCAGTCCCGATTAATAAATGGGTATGGTTCCGGAACCCATTTATAGACCCGGTAGCTAAACGGGTCTGATTCCGGAACCACAATGGTTCCGACCTGCATACCTGCTACCCAGCCCGTATACCAAAGCCCATATATAAAATCCCTTTTTCCTTTCAAATTCCGAAACATCGATACTCCCTTCACTCCTCTCCGCCCATGTCTCATGCGCTCGGTGTCTCTCTCACGCTCAACACCAGTGGCCACCAGAATGGCAGAAACAAAGGACTAGGCAAGATTACGAGATGGGTATTGTGGGGAAAATGGTGTTGCCTTTATCTGCTATTCCTCAGGCTCAAGTGCAAAAGCTGATTGCAGATTTGTCTTCTGTGAGTTGGTTTGATGAGGGAGAGGGAAATGGGAGATGATTCAGGCAAGAGACTCATTCTTCCTGAGGTCAAATCGCGTCATCTCAAAAATCATCATCATCATCAAACTCTTGTCCCAAATATGATGGGGTCAGCTATTCTCCATTCCAGTCTACCCTGGGTCAAATCCTTGGATAGGTTGCACTTCTTCAAATCTAGCTTTATTATCAATGAATATCATCTTCCAATATTCATGTAGCAGAAAATATCTTGCAATATTCAATCACATGAATTACAAGTCCCCAATTAAGAATAACAACAAAAGGCTGATGTATGGTTACCAAAATGCAGGAACTTCCAAATAGATAAGAGTGATCGTGCTTACAAACCCCTTTTAAATAGAAAAAGACCTAAAAAATCCAACCAGTGATTTATCTCTTAGATAAGCATATCCTCACTCAAACAAGTCCTATTTGAATTTAAATGAGTCCTATTTAAATTAAACTTCAGAAAAAGTTAAGGAAAGAAGCTTCTGGTCTGGCTTGGAGGGATTGTGGAGCCCCTATGGCCCACTGGTTGTCCCAGATGGGTCCCACCAGATTCAAAGTCCCCTGGGAGACCCAGCGGGTTGGGTTGTATCCTGGGCTTGGGCCCAATAAGGCCCAATAACATGTTGAGTTGCCAGAAATCTCTCCGTGCCAGGTCAGTTTCAGATCAGATTATCACCTTTTCACAACCTGTGTTGATTCTAGGCTCGGTTCAGACCCGGCCCTCTTGGAGCACCTTGCATCAATTCCTTCAGTCTGAGCCATTAGATCTTCATCTATTTAAGTTTCCAAGAAAGACATAAAATTGGCCACTGGAAATTGACAGTAGTTGGTTGGAATCTGGTCTCATGGGAAAAAAACAACTAGTTGTTGCACGGTCAAGTTTTGAGGTTGAATGTCGAGCCATGCCGATGAAACTTGTGAATTATTATGGCTAAAAATACTGTTTCAAGAGTTGGGATTTACATTTAAAAAAAGGGTGGACCCATGGTTTCACACATGATAGTACTTCTGCACTTAGCATTGCTACCAATACAGATTATCATGAGCACACTAAGCATATGTAGGTCGATTAGCACTTCATCAGAGGAAAAGTTGCAAAGGAAATACAGTTGTGGACCATACTCGTACCCAAAGATCAAGTTAAAGATATTCTGACAAATGCAGAGACTAGAAATCAGTTATGGAGAATATAGAGCGTACCGACGATACTCTTTGCATCTTCAACAAAACTGTGCTGTGAGACCAGAGGCGGTTGAATTTGACTCATCCAATTAAAACTCTGTGGTATCCCACTACGAAGCATCTTGGTAAAAACACTAAGTCTTTTTTGTGTGCTTAAAAATGGCTGGCCAGTTTCAGAATCTATCATACTCAGAAGTGTATGTGAGATCTGCAATAAGAGAATAAAACACAATTGAATGAAACAAACAGAAGGCACGTAAAAAATTAAAAAAAATATTTGCTCCAATGTACCTGTACAACTAACTGATTACACCATAAAATAGACTGGTGATCCATCGAAAGCCAAACGTTCTTCATGCCTGTGCTACCAATCATAAAACCATGACTAGCAGGAACAATTCCTTCGAGGGATGAAAGTTTTGTACGAACCTGCAAAAGGAATAAAGCTACAATGAGTGCACTGAAATTGCAGTTACACAATAAGCATCCAAAAAAATGAATTGACTCGAAAATGGCCAACACAATTAATAGATGGAATTATTTATTTGAAGATTGAAATCAAATAGCAAATTATTCAAGGAGTTGAATTGAATCATATTGTCAATCATACAGAAAATAATAGGATATTTTTTTCTTGCAAGAATTAAATTTAGTCAAAATTTTAAAAAATAAGCAAAAATATAGCTAGTCAAAATCCACCAATAGTTGCATCAATGACATCACAATAAAACTTTGGTACAATCATATAAAGAACATTATTGATATATACATTAACATATCACAAACAATATGTGTGAGTCGTAGTCGTCGCCATCATCATCATCCAAACCTTGTCCCAACTATGTTGGGGTCGGCCTACAAGAATTTTATTTCTCCATTCCGATCTATCCTAAGCCAAATCCTCAGATAAGTTGCACTTCTTCAGATCTACTTTTACCACCTCCATTCACGTCCTATTCGGCCTACCACTTCCCCTTGGTGGGTCATCAACCTACATAGTCAAACTTTTCCTTATCGACGTCATTGCCAGCCTGCGTTGGACATGCCCAAACCATCCCAAACAGATTTATCTAATTTTACCCCCCATTGATGCTACCTCTTAATGCTCTCGAAAACGCCCATTTCTAATTTTATCTTTCCTAGTTTACCACACATCCACCTC
Organism: Litsea cubeba; assembly: GCA_012931725.1. Lineage (NCBI taxonomy): Eukaryota > Viridiplantae > Streptophyta > Magnoliopsida > Laurales > Lauraceae > Litsea > Litsea cubeba. The sequence goes on from CM022948.1 coordinate 59,394,725, forward strand.
AACAATCTCATCTTTGCTATATCCATTTTGTGCATATATTTCTTCTTGATTGACCAACATTTTGCTCCATAGGTCATAACTGGTCTAATCGTTGCCTTGTAAAAAAATCATCCAATTTTGTTGGCATTCGTCAGTCACAAAGCACTCCAAAAGCAAGCCTCAACTTCAACCACCCCCTTTTATCTTATGTTCAACATCTTCATCAATCTCCCCATCCTTACTAATTATCGAGCCAAATTAACGGAAAGAATCTATTTGTGGTATCTCTCGGGCTTCAATTCTCACAGTAGTTACAGTTTTTGTATATGCCCACTGAAGTTGCAATCCATATATTCTGCCTTTGTTCTGCTTATTTTAAAAGCTTTGGATTCTAAAGCCTCCCGCCATCTCTTGAGTATTGCATTCACACCATCTCTTGATTCATCCACCAACACTATACCATCTACAAACAGCATGCACCAATGTACCTCCTCTTAAATATGAGCAGTTGACTCATCCATATCGTTTTCCAACAATATGTGTGAGTTATATGTTTAAAATATCAACATTACTAAGAAAAGTAGATGGGTTGCAACATTTGTTCTCTCTTTAATCAACATTATATGGTTACGATATCCCCTGAAATTAAAGAAGTGTTCATGAAGAAAGGCCGAAAAAAATTTTAAAAAAAAAAATTGTAGGATGAAACCCATATTTAAAATCAACTACGCTCTAATCACATGCATATTCTTTGTTTATAACCAAAAACTCTCCAAATCACACAAATTGAAGAACTTTAAAAATTACGAGTAAAAAATTATTAGTATTAGCCATTCTGCTGGTGCTAAGCTAAGGCTATTCCTCGCCCAAATCATAAGATTCGATAGAATAATTATTGAATCGTAAGATTCACTTGTTAATTGGATTCATTTAATTCCTTGGAAAACAATGCAAATTGTAGAATTCGGGATCGAGTTATAGGATTTTAACAAGAAGAATGTTATTAAATTGTGTCGAATTCTACTTGTCCTACCTAAGCAAATACCAGATGAGTTGTACTAGAATTGGTGGAGACCATGTCAAACACCTGCATTGGTATTTATTACCATGCTTCTAAGTCCCTATGTACAATTCTTTTGAGTAAGCTTGTTTTTGCTATTCAGTGTGGACAATGAGAAGAGGGAACTTTATTGGTGATCATAATTCAACACTCAAAGTCATGATGGAGTTGGGTTGCTTGATGCTAAGAGATTTAGACAAAAATGATGAGAAATAAAGAGAAAGAAGAGGAATTGAGAGAGATTGAAATAGTGGCACCCATATGGGTAGACAACCACTATCATATAGTTGATTCATTTCCTCAAAATTACAAAATGGACTCCTGATATTTCCCAAATTACATATAAGCCCATAATGTTTATAGATAAGTCCCACACTTTACTTGTAACCCCAACCCCCCCCCCCCCCCCCCACAATAGTTGTCAATTCCATTCCAGTCACCGTTCTGGTTTGACCCTGTAGTGGAACGTTTCGGCATTCCGGTCAATTCCGTTTCAGGAAAGACGCGATTGAAAAATGAAAAAACAAATATAAAAGAATAACTAAAATTGAAAAAATAGTTGAATGCTAAAATAATACTAAAAATGCGTACTTACATCACTTAAATTAAACTACACTCTACAATTGATCGTTTTCTAGTTTCCACTACATGTGAATGGAAGTATGAAACCTTGGCGGGAATAGGGCGAAATTGGTCCGGAATTAAAGCTTGAACAGACCAGAATGACCGAAACGGACCGGAATTGGGACCAAAAACTTTTAGGGGGCCATTCCGTTGCGCCCAAGGCCAATTCCGGCCGGAATGGAATGGAATTGACAACTATGCCCCTCCCCCACCCCCTCTCTCCTCTTTCGTCTTTTCAAGCTAATGAATATATAATCACTATGCAGAACACCATTCAACCAATTTTTTGTCACCGTTTTTGTGAGAAAATCTGAAATCTAATCATTTATACTTGTGTATGCTAGCACCAAATCTTTTCCTTCAATTTTTTCCCTGGTCAACCCCAGCATATTTTGTCCGCTCATGATACACTCTATTTTGTCCGCTCATGATACATTGCATTTTTAGTTAGTTTAATTACTGAATCACTCCCACAATGTAGTCTCATAGGTATCCTCAGCTTTACAACTTATAATGCCCATAAGCCATGGCTCAAAATTCAGCTTCAGCACTTGATTTTCCATGAAACCACATTTTCACCAGCCATAATACAATATCCTATCCTAGAGTTTCTGCCTGTATCGGATCTCAGCACTTGATTTTGCAACTAGTACTTGTTTATTACTTTCCCATGAAGCAAACCACATTTTCACCAGCCATAGTACAACATCATATCCTAGAGTTTCTTTCTACCCGTATTGGATCCTGTACAATCAACGTCAGTATATGCTTCCGCTTTCACATGCCCATGGATTTTATATAAGATACCTTGCCCCAGTGCTCCTTTTATGTATCTAAGGATTCTGTGAACAGCATCCAAATGATCGTTCTTGGAAGCACACATAAATTGACTTACTAAGCTAACAACATAGTTAATATCAAGCCTCATGCTGGTTAGATAAATTTGTGATTTTTCCAGATTAAACTACTTGTATATTTTGGTTAAATGTTTATACAAGTTTGAACATTTTAGGTATATTTAATTAAATGTTCACTTCAGTCTCCTGTTATGAGAAAATGACTCCTGAATTATCAAAATGTGCTTCGACTGACAATCAAATCAAATCTTAAGGTAGGCCCACCTAAAAAATGATCATTGTGGGATCACATAAATAGTGTAATGACAGTGGGCTCTCTTAAATGATAAAAGACCCACAAGATAGCCGTTAGATCCAACTAATCTATCCACCTATGAGATCCTTTGGTGAAATATGTGAAGGATGGGTTCTGTAGAAGGGTGGATATGTTGGATGAAATCCATGTATATCAAGACAAACGATGGGTTGCATGTAAGTGGGTTGCTTATGGTGGATACCATTTATGCAAAGGAAAGATGTGCAGGATATTCATTTGATGGGTCTAGTATCAAAGTTATATTTGTCATGAATATGTTATCACTTAATAGAGGTTATCCAATGTGATCATAGCCCTGAGATCACCTTTCGACAGTTTCCAAATCTCTCTATTGTCTCTTACTCTTTTCTTTTCTTCCATTGATTCTTATTCTTCTTATTTATTTAAGATAAAAATCAAATCTTCCAAGTATTTACTGAACTTAAACAGGTTTAATCTTCATAAATTAGCATTAAACGGACTTTCACTCTGATCTAAGCTCTTCATACAATCAGTCATAATTAGATGGTTGAACTACTGGGTGCCTTCCCCCATTGTTGCGGAGCCATGATGCCCCAGATACGGCATGGATACGACAGGGACACACCGTGGACATTGCAGGGACACAAATTTTACACATAAAAAGTGAGTATCAGACATGATACTGTTAATAACCAGTGACACTAAAAGCTCGAGTTGTTAGTGAATGGGATAACAATCCCCTCTCGAATGGGAAGCCGTTTGAATTTGGAACCCAACAGACAGACGGAACAGACAAACCAGACAGACAGATGGAGCTGACATGCCTCCCAGGGGTTTCGAACTCGTGACCTCTGGCTTTGATACCATGTTAATAACTAGCAACACCAAAAGATCGAGCTGTTAGTGAATGACATAATAATTTATATCAACAGATACAACATGATATGTTGCCCATTTTGAAGTATCGGTGCATCATAATTGCCATGTACATGATCAAGGTAAATTTTTTAAATGTATTATTAAATATTTTTATTATTAAACAAATATAACAATGTGAAACATAAAAGAAAGTTAAAAAGAGTACACACCCTCAACAACAATTTAACATAGCTAGTTTCATGCCAACAGTTTAACGTAGCTGGTTTCATGCTAAAATGAAGCAAAAACTCTAGTAAAATCATAGTTTCAACCAAGCCATTGAAGTGCTTTAAGTGTAGAACTTAGCACGCCAAATTTCACAACATTAAATGGTAATCCATTCATTATAATGATAAGAGGGATGTATTGTCAATATAGTCATGTTCCTCTATATATAACAACGACAGAGAATTTGATGAGACAGTAACTTCCTTGTGCACAGTCCACTACAATCTTCAGTCTGAGATACAAGAATCAAACCTGGTAATCACGAATACCACCAGAAACAGAGATGACAACAACATGAGAGAGTGTAGGAGCAGATAACCAACGACCAGCATGAGTGGTCTTCACCTCATATCCCTTTCTCCATTCAGTATTTACTCTTGAAAAAAAGTGTCCTAAAGATGGTTGTAATGCCACAGGAGGCAACCTGTACAAGTAGTTTGGTTTGTCAAGCACTTGCTGATTGCGTTACAAGAGAGAAAATATATATATATTGAAGCAGAAGGTGCACAATATTCACAGTGAAGAGATAAAAGAAGCCACAAAGCTTACTGGTGTGGGCTTGAAAGTGTGAGAACCGTTTCAACTGCTGATTTCCTTAGATGTGGGTGGACAATTGCTGCTCTGGCAACAAAACCACCCATAGAATGGCCAACCAAAATTACACTTCGTGGCAAGCTAACAGTAGTTTCACCACCTTCCTTAGATCGAGCATCTCGGGACTCTTGATACTGATCCAAAATCTGCAAACAGAAAAACGAGATAAAACAATGATCTAGATATATGCATCATCATATACATAAAAGGAAACAATGGAAAGTAGAAGGAAAAACTCATGAATGAAAAGTCTATGAAATTTAGGCCTTGAGAAAAAAAAAACAAAAGAAATAGGAGATTTTTTAATCAGTAACGTTTTTTAATTTCAATAAGAAGGATATCTGTAATACAATCATAGAAACTTAGGGACTAGTCTGAATAATAATCACTGTTGGATTAAATTCCAATGGTTTCTTAAGTTGCATTTTTCATGAACTTTAGTTCGGCAGTGATTATTATTCAGTGGGGTTGGATTTTTCATAGGGTATCTCACACGGGTGGTAAAAAGGCTACCCCACCCCCGCCCCCCCCCCCCCCCCCCCCCCCCCCCCAAAAAAAAAAATAATAATAATAATAAAATTAAAAGAAAAACTCAAAATGCCTTAACATCCTCCATTCAAAATTTAAAAAAAAAAAAAAAAGGATGTGTCCCTGAAAATAAGCAAAAAAGAAATGTTTGTGAATAGCCATGACTCCTTAACAACTTCTTTTGCCCCAACACATCAGCGAAATGTTTGTGAATAGCCATGGACTCCTCAACAACTTATTTTGCCCCAACACATCAGCTGCTTTATTTGACTCACATGAAAAAATAAAAAAAAAAAAAAAATAAAAAGATAATCGTTTTGGAGCACTACTGCCACATTTCTGTTATAATGATTGCAAACATTCGTTGCTCTCTTCCCGCCTTTTTACCCATTTGATTGCATTTCTTGAATCATAAGAACCAGTCTGATGCAGGCCAGATCCATGATTGGCCAACCCATTGGGCCCAAGTCCTCTAATAGCCCATAAAGAGAAGACTTCCATAACCGTGCAACCCAAGTCTCTATTTTATTTTAGTAATAGTTCTTAGTTAGAGATATTTATGAATTTAATTAGAAAGTCTGCATTAGAATTTATTTTGTTTCTAAGAATAGGTTTAAGTAAGAGATATATATATAGGATTGTAATCCCTCTTTAGGGACAATGCATTGATTAATAAAATTTTCTATTGAGCTTTCTCTTGGTTGTGTGTCTGTGCTGTGAGACCAAGACAGTTTTGATCCTATGGATCCCTATCCCTAAGCCTTTGGCTTGGAGTTTAGCCCACTGGCTATCGTCCTCCTTCCCCACGCTGCGTCAATTGGTATCAGAGACCAACACATGACCTCCTTCCCTAAGCCCTTTTTCTTCATTTCGCTGCATCACAACCGAGTAACCAAGACCTTTTTCTTCATTTCGCTACATCATACCCGAGGAACCAAGCCAGGCACGAGTCCCGCCTCATGTGACACGACCAGCGGCCAGCCCATCGCTTGGATTTTAATTCAAGACCATCTTCTGGGCCTAAGTTCGGGTTAGACCCGACCCGAGTATCAGCAAGCAGACAAAAAAGGGGATTGAGAGAAAAGTGGGCCCAGCCTACAAGGGCCAAGCCCAAGCAAACAGGGAACCCAGCCCAGCCAAAGCACAGTTTTCTGCTTGATCAATCTGAGCCGTTGATTCCTAGAAGTCAAGATGAAAATATTTGGGTCCTCCAATGAAGTTCAAAAGATTTTAAATAAGCAAAAATATGGTGCTTGGTATTTTGAGAAAGCAATCTACTTTGAGCAGTTTCTTAGCTTCACGCAAGGAAAATTTACCGTTGCTGAATACACTGATCGAATTCAAGCATTACAGAACTTATGTGCATTGGATGAGAGTCCAACACATGATTTAGCTCGATATATCAGAGGGTTGAGACCTGACATTTTAGAGAATATGAATCACTGCAATATCATTCAAGAAGCATACAGCGAAGCAATCCGTGTTGAACACACACTTCGACAGTCTCACATGCCACGGTCTAAATCTCAAGAAGGAAAATTTCAGCCAAGTGCAAAAGCTCATATTGTGGAATTACAATTTGCCGAAGAGACTACTCCCACCCTTGTCATGTGTAGACTTCTTACCACTAATGAAAAGGAAGACGAAGAATGGAAACAGACCATGATATTCCGGACACGAGTAAAGTGTGAAGACAGGTTAACTAATTTGGTTATTGACAATGATAGTGCAATAAACTTTGTTGCACAAGAGGTAATCGATAAACTTCACTGGCCAACCGAAAAGCTAGCCAGACCTTACAAAGTTATATGGTCCAATGGATCTCTCATTCTTATGATTCACAAATGTTTGATATCTTTCAAGATTGGTGGTTATGAAGATAAAATTTGGTGTGATGTCATCCCTATGAATATCACTCATATTCTTTTGGGACGACCATGGCTTCGTGATCGAGAAGTGCGACATGACAGAGAAAAACATATATTCATTCTCGTGGAAAGGACGACGGGTTTCCCTCATTCCATTGCAACTGACAGCATCACCTTCAACTGAGGAACCAGAGAAAGAGCAAAAAGAGGATATCAAGGCTGACATTGAGAAGCAAGATCAAAGAAAGGAAGATGCCATGACAAAGTTAGATGATACATCACTTAGCACTCCTAAGATGGATGGTACTTCAAAAGAATTCGAAGACAAGAAGCCCGAATAGTGGTGATCAAAAGATGCAAGTAGCAAAAGAATCAGAGGCAAGCATTGAAGACTTGGATATGGATAGTAGGGAATCTAAACACCCGATGGATCTGGTCTAAGTGCTACTTCCAAACAAGCCAATTGAATCATCAGAAAACAAGTCAATTATTCCAAAAAGTTCGGAAGAAGGTCCATTAGTTGCATTCCTTCCCATTGACTTTATCTTTGGAGATCAACAGTGGACAATTTCATTTTGCAGATTCTACAGTCATTCTTCCAAGCAAGCTCAAACCATCAAAAACGAACCATCAAAAGAAGCACTATTTGAAATTTTCTTGGAGCAAAAGATCGAGTGAAGTTCTAAGCCATGTCAAGAGCAAGAAGATCAAGAACAACTAAAAGTTGTACGCTTGGTTTTCGACCGAGCAAGAAGATCAAGAACAACTAAAAGAACGAGGACGAGTTCCCTTCAAGAGGGTGGGAACTGATGCAGGCCAAATTCATGGTCGACTAGCCCATTGAGCCCAAGTTCACTAATAGCCCATAAAGAGAAGACTTCCATAACCGTGCGACCCAAGTCTCTATTTTATTTTAGTAATAGTTCTTAGTTAGAGATATTTATGAATTTAATTAGAAAGTCTGCATTAGAATTTATTACAATTTGATTTGTTTCTAAGAATAGGTTTAAGTATGAGTCTATACAAAGGATTGTAATCCCTCTTTAGGGACAATGCATTGATTAATAAAATTTTCTATTGAGCTTTCTCTTGGTTGCGTCTGTGGTGTGAGACCAAGACAGTTTTGATCCTATGGATCCCTATCCCTAAGCCCTTTGGCTTGGAGCTTAGCCCGTTGGCTATCCTCCTTCTTCCCCACGCTGCTTCACAGTAATATAGCAATAATGTCATTTCATTGAATTCCTTCACTCAAATGGGGTCCCAAAATGTTAGCATGACCCCCACTGCATTGCCATGCAGAACCCCTCCAACACCATCCATATGCATCATTAAAAACAGGAAAATAATACTTACTCTAAGCTGCTCATCTATATTTAATAATTAACTTCATTAACATTTGATCAGGTGGTTTGCACTTTCCCTTCACTTTTCCCATTATTCCACCACCCAAAGATGAGGCTCCCCACTGGAATGTGCATTTCTGTTTGGGTGCAGCAGTGAAGAGGAGAGAAGTGCACATTTTCAATGGAAAAGGTCACAAATCTGACCCCTCCCCCTTGGACTTCAAAATCCTCAAGACTACAGATTTTTGCAAAAAAAAACTGCATGAAACATTGCCTTAAAATTGTTGTACAATTCCTGCACTGTTTAATGAATCAAAGGTCATTATAACATGCATTTATGAATATTGAATAGTCAGTCCCCTTTCACCTCGGACATATATAACACCACCATTGCTAACCATGTGTATATAAATACGAATCGTCAGAGTCCCCAGTTCACATCTGACATATCTAACACCACCATTGCATGTATGAGAACTTTCGCGGAATCCTAATATGGCACACTCATTGAAGATGCTCCTACCGCTCCTCAAAAATCAAAAATATGTCCCGCCACGTCATCACTGCAGACTCTTGATTATCTAATCATGCAAACCTTCCCCTAGCAAAAAATATTGTAATTCAGTCATTGTCATTTATGAAGTCCATCTAAGAAGGATTCTCCATTGTCAGGATAATTCAGCATCTCACCTTTTTCATGTGAGAAACAAATAGCATTGAAGTCCACTCCAATACACCTTAAAAGAGCATTCTGCTGGTAAATTGTTTGCAATACTTCCCAATAGCTTGCTCTTACCATGTTATCATTCAGCCCAAACACACTGGTTAGAGTCCATCTGAATCCATCAACTACATTTTTAAAGATTGTTGTAATGATCTGTCTCTTTAGTCCTACGATTTCACTTTCATCCAATAGCACTGTGAGTCCCTAGAAGCTCCCTCTGAACGGACCACTCTTCATCCATATAGATAATCCCCCATAACTTTGTTGCAATTTCCTCATTCATCTTCACAATCTCTAGTGTCAAGACTGTAATTTATCCTTTATTACTCTTCTAATTGTTGCTATTTTCTCCCTTCTCTCCAAACACCTAATATTCCATGTGATGATCTTCACTGATTATTCAACTCATTCCCCATAACCCCCTTACCTTTCTCTTCACGTCCCTCCTCTGCTTTATTCTCTCTTCTTTACAGTTCCTTGGTTGCTCTTCTTTATTACAATCACTTTGCTCAAACTTCTGCAGCATCTTATGCTATCCTCATCATCTTCTACACAGGACACTCCATGTTAACAACCTACCCATGGTGCATCCCATCATATTTAGATCTATGTTATCATTTCATTGGTCCCACTAAAAAAAAAAAAAAAACTAGGCACTATACAAAATATGATAAATCAAGACTATAGTTCCTATTAATTAAGGGGGTGTTTGGAAACGAGATATTTTAAGAGATTTTGCTATATTATCTCCTATTTTAGAATATAAACTATTCACCTAGAAAGGAGGTGTTTGGATAACTTAGAAAGTATCTTACAATATCGCACTTTCTTCCTAAAACATTCATATTAGATTATTCAAGGATATGCTGTATAAAATAATATTTTGTTCAAAAATCTTTCCTAAATACGAATGAGAGTTTGCGTAAATATCATTGGAGAATTCATGAGCAACCATTAATTATAGTGGCCCACTATAAGTCTTAACATTTATCACTCCCAATATTAGAGTGGACCCACAGTGCATACAAATTTAATGTGGGATACCACAGCCATATCACGATTACATAGCCCCTTTGTTAACCATCAATAGACAATAGTAGGTGGGTCCTACAAATGTCATAGTACAGGCTTTCATTGTGATTACTAACATTAGGTGGGTCTCATACTACCAAAATTAGTCGGGTCCGACGATTACCAAGATTGAATTGTGTGATTGTAATTATTAATTTGCCATCATTAAATGGGCCCCACTATTTGATAGCTCCCCTAGTGTTAATATGACTACCAACATCAAATGGGTCCCACAACGATTTCTCATAGAGGGATTCATCTATGACATCTGACATCAGATAAGATTTTATAAAGTGGTCATTTGTGATAATAACCATTAGATGTATTACAGTATGATTACCAACATTTGGTGGACCCACCTTAAAAACATTGCTTGGATTTCATGATTTTGACATTTAATCTTATAATTTTTTTAACAATAGATGGGTCCTACCATAATTATTAACACCTGTGATTACTAATTAGTGGGTCCTGCATTGGGTTAATTGATTACGTTCTCTCCATTTCTTGTTCGGTATATCATCTTGTGAGGTTTTAATGAATTTAATACACTTCAAAAGTGTATTAAAATCGGTAAAATTGCCGAACACCATAAGTGACACAATATAATAATGACACTATTTTATTCTATGATAATGAAATCTTACAACATTAAAATTGGTTGATATTATGTTATGCATTCATCCAAACACCCCCTAAGAAAATGATCCTCTGCTAATCAATTCCCACAGCCTACACACCACTACCAACAATACCTTACAAAAGGGAACTCATAGAAGATATCCTCAATAAGTAGGTGGTGTCGACCAGACATGGAGGGCACCAAAAGTACCTACTTAAGTGGAAGGCCAGACTTGAGACAGATTGCACATGGATAACAAAAGAGAAACCTCAGCAGCTTAATCCAGATCTCCTCGAGAGCTACTACAACTTTCTTTTACCATAGGCAAAATCCTCCCAACCAGTCCTCCATTCATAGTCGACAAAGAAGGAAGAAGAAATCACAAAGGCAGACTTCTTTGCCATTAGACTGCTATTGTCTGGTGTTAGATCACAAATTTGATGAAGATCCACCGTAGATCAACGGTTGGATCTAGCCCAATCTAACCTATGATCGAGATGAAGACCACATGTGGCAAACATTAGGAGAAAACCTTATGTGGCAAACATTAGGAAGACCCCACATTGGGATATAGGAGGGACTAATGAAGAAAGAGGCATCCAAGAACAAAAAGAAGACCAATATCAAGGGGGACCCATCTAGGGTCCACCTGTTGACACTACAGAACGTATGGCCCATGTCTCCAAGCCCATTCACGACCCGAGCCATGTTATATTCATTTATCTGTTTTGTTTTGTTTTTGTATTAGAGTTCAGTATTTGTGGGTCCATTAGTTTTATGGTCATGCTTTAATCTCAACCCTTTAAAGTGTTTAACAGATGAGATCAAGTCTAGATTAGGGTTTTGTCTTTATAAAGCCTTGTAAAGACTCTTTTCCAAGTTAATGATGAATAACAGAATTATTATGGGTGTTTATGCTCTCCCCCTCCTGACATGAAAGGATCTGTGACGCAACCAGAGATTGATAGATCAATCTCCCGAAGGATTGATCGAATCCAAGATGGATTCTAGCCCTAAGGCACAGCACAAACCATAACACACGAGAGATAACTCACAAAGATGACTTGGATTAATTGATAAGAAGCATAAGAATTACATTGGGGCTCTTCTGTTTATATAGAGCATCACGTATGCTAATGAGGAAAACTACTAATTCTAATTAACAATAAATTTAGAAAGCAAGTAAACAAAGCAATGTTACTAATCTAAAAATTAGGAAACGGTGGAGCACATGTGGACCCCATCAGTAGGGTCCGTCAAGGCTTGCGGTTGTGGGTCCCTGTCTTGGATAGGGATCGGACTGCATCAACTCTCCCCGGCTTGAAAGAACTCGACTCCGGCGAGTTAATCGCTTGATAGCGCTCATAAAGATCTGGATTCAGACGCTGGAAGTCTGTAGCAGTAATCCAGGTAGCATCGGAGACGGGTCTGTTTTGCCAACGAACAAGGAACTTTTGAAAGCCGCCGCGACGAGTAGAAACAATTTGATCATCAAGAACATCAATGATTTTATCAGGCGGTGGCGGAACAGCTGGTAATGTAATGAGTTGCTCGTCAGAATCATCTTCATTATCATGCCCACGATAAAGAGTGAGATCGGCAACATTGAATGTAGGGCTGATACCAATATCAGACGGTAATTCAAGAGTATATGCATTCGAACTAAGCTTTTTAAGCACTTTGAATGGACCGGTATTCCTCGGATGTAATTTCTTGTTTGTACCTGGGGGTAACCTATCCGGATGAATACGGACCATAACCATGTCTCCTTCAGAAAATTCCAGAAAACGACGACGTTTGTCTGCATGAGCCTTGTAACTATCATTGCTGGCTGCAATATGTCGCCGAACTTCATCATGTATTTGTTGCATATGTTTGATGAAGTTATCAGCTTCAGCACAAGGGCGTGCTTCAACAGGTAAAGGGACAAGATCAAGAGGCAAGAGCGGTCGAACACCTGTGACTGCTTCAAATGGTGAGATACCTGTGGACCGATTAACTGAATTGTTGTAAGCAAATTCAGCCATAGGTAGAATTTGATCCCATGTAGTAATATGATCACGTACAAGGCATCGTAACAATTGGCCAAGGCTTCTATTAACAACTTCAGTTTGGCCATCAGTCTGCGGATGATAAGCAGTAGAGAAGTGAAGCTTTGTTTTTGCTGTCATCCACAAAGTCTTCCAAAAGTAACTCATAAATTTAGTGTCACGATCTGAAACGATTGTTTTGGGGAGGCCATGAAGACGGACAACCTCTTTAAAGAACAGTTGAGCTACTTTATAAGCATCAGATGTTGTGTTGCATGGAATAAAATGAGCCATTTTAGAAAAACGATCAACAACAACAAAGATGGAATCAAATTTCCGTACAGTCTTTGGAAGTCCTAACACAAAATCCATACTGATATTTTCCCATGGTGTATTAGGAATAGGCAATGGCTGATATAAACCTGTGTTTTTCTTGTTTCCTTTAGCCAATTGACAGGTGCGACATCTCTCACATATGCTGATAACAAGAACCCGCATGCGCGGCCAATAGAAACGATCATCCACAAGAGCGAGTGTCTTGTCACGTCCCAAATGACCACTACAACCTCCAGAATGTAATTCACGAACAACATGTTCTCGAATAGAAGTAGCAGGGAGGCAAAGTTTGTTACCTCGGAATAAGAATCCATCATGAAGGTTGTAATGAGGGTGCTTATCCTTGTTGCCGTTAAGAAAATCTGTAAAGATGATACCGAAATCCTTGTCATTTGGATATTCGTGCTTTATTTGGTCAAAACCTGTAACAGTGACTGCCATAGTAGTGAGAAGATGTTTCCGACGACTCAAAGCATCAGCCACGATATTTTCTTTGCCAGCTTTATGACGGAGACTGAATGTGTATTGTTGAAGGAAAGAGCTCCATTTAATTCGACGATCACTAACATGTTGTTGGGACTGTATATGCTTCAATGCCTCGTGATCGGAATATAAGACAAAGTCGTTGCCAACCAAGTAATGACGCCAGTATCGCAATGCTTGCACAACGGCGTAGAATTCCAGATCATAAATAGAGTATCGGCGTTTGGCATCGGAGAGCTTTTCGCTAAAAAATGCAATCGGATGACCTTCTTGGCTAAGAACTCCTCCAATGCCGACCTGGGAAGCATCACAAGCAACTTCAAAGACTTTGTTAAAATCTGGAAGTCGAAGGACAGGGGCTTCCGTGATCATGCTCTTGATTTCGCCAAATGCTCTAGTTGCTGCACTTGTCCATTTAAATTCACCCTGTTTCATACAATTAGTGATTGGAGCCATAATACTGCTGAAATCTCGAATGAACCTTTTATAGAAAGTAGCAAGTCCGTGAAAACTACGAACTTCAGTGAGAGTTTGTGGAACAGGCCAATCGAGGATAGCTTGAATCTTGGATGGGTCCATTGCGATACCCTTAGATGAGACAACAAAGCCAAGGAAAATCACAGAATGGCTCATAAAAGTACACTTCTTCAGATTAGCATAGAAGCGTTCCCGGCGAAGAAGTTCAAAGATGCTCTTCAAGTGATCAAGATGCTCCCGTTTGGATTTACTATAAATCAAGATATCATCGAAGTAGACAACAACGAACTTTCCAATAAACGGGTTGAGCAATTGATTCATAACACGCATGAATGTGCTAGGAGCATTAGAAAGACCAAAAGGCATAACAAGCCATTCATAAAGACCATCTTTAGTTTTAAAGGCTGTCTTCCATTCATCACCTGGCCTAATTCTAATTTGATGATAACCACTGCGGAGATCAATTTTAGAAAAAACAGAAGCACTAGTCATTAGATCAAGCATATCATCAAGTCGAGGAATAGGAAAGCGATACTTTACAGTGATTTTATTGATGGCACGACTATCCACGCACATACGCCAGCTTCCATCCTTCTTTGGTGTGAGGAGAGCGGGTACGGCACATGGACTTAAGCTTTCCCGAATATATCCCCGTAGCAATAGATCATCAACTTGTTTCTTGAGTTCAGCATGTTCGGAAGGACTCATCCGATAAGCACGAAGATTAGGGAGAGAGGCTCCAGGAGTTAAATCTATTGCATGCTGGATGTCTCGCATTGGTGGCAATTCATTGGGAAGCTCATCAGGAATTAAATCAGAAAATTCATCGAGCAATGGTTGGACCTCTTGGGGAGGGGATGGGGTGGAGTTTTTACTTGATTCGGTCACTTGTCTGGTAACCAAAGCATACATCACACCTTGCTCTTGACTTTCAACTTCAAATTTGCGCATGGTGAGGATGTGAGGAGAGGCAGTATGAGTAGATTGCTTTACAGAAAATGGAGTTTCCATGGGCTTCAACTGAATTTGGCGTCCATTCCATTTGAAAGTGTAGGTGTTATCCGAATGATCAGTGATGACTTTCAAACGCCTCAGCCAAGGTCTGCCAAATAAGATGTGGGCAACATTCATTGGAATAACATCACATTTGACATTATCTTCATACGAGCCCATCTTCAAGGGAACAATGCACTGGCGGTTGACGGGAATTGAATAATCATTTACCCATGCAACTCTGTAAGGTCTCGGGTGCTTTATAGTTGGCAACTGAAGTTTATCAACTGCATCTTTGGATATGACGCTCATAGCACTTCCACCATCAATGATTGCATTGCAAGCTCGTCCTTTACAAGTGACTCTTGTTCGGAAAATAGGAGCTTGGTTTTCATCGTCTTCTTCAATACCATCTGCAACCAATAGGCGGCGGTGAAGGAAAAGTAATGGGCTGTCATCATCAGCTGTGTAGACTTCAAGTGCGGACTCTGGATCTGTTGGAAATTGTGCATCAGGTTTCTCCATTTCGATTTCCTCATCATACTGTTCATCATCATAAGGTTCACCATCACAATGCAGATTCCTGTGAGGACATTCTCTAGCATAATGACCTCGATTTTTGCAAGAATGACAGACAATGTCGCGCTTAGCGATTATCCCAGTGCCTCTAGCATTATTCTGATTTGGTGTCCACTTTTGATTGAGCTGAGGATTCTGTGGACCCTGTGGTGAAGCTTGTGGCTGCCTTTGGAGTTGGTTCTGTGGTTGGTTTGAAGGTGGTCGGAATCCTTGCTGTGGAGTCCGATTGAAAGTAGAATCGGGACCCTTTTTGTAGGGCTCCCCGGCTTGGTTACCGAAACGTCGCCCTGTGTGTTGACGCAGCGTTTGCTCAACGCGTCGTGCCTTGCTAGAAATTGCATCAACAGTGGCGAAGTCAAATACAGCCAATTTATCCTGTATATCTGGACGTAATCTTTCTCGATAACGGGTGACCATCAAGCGATCATCTTCATTAGATTTGCATCGAATACAAAGCTCATGGAACTTATGAGTGTATTCATCTATGGTCATAGAACCTTGCTGAAGATTGATAAGCTCGCTATTAAATGAATCAATGTAGTCAGAAGGCAAGAACTTATCTTCCAGTCTTTCTTTCATAATTTCCCAACGTGTAATAGGAGGGCGACCCATTTGCACATTGTGGTCATCAATATTTTTCCACCAAATTCGAGCAGGACCTTTTAACTTCATCTTGACAAAAGCGACTCGTTGAGGATCTTCAATATGATACCAAGTGAAATAATCCTCAATTGAAGTAAGCCAATCAAGAAGGGCACGAGCATCACCTTGACCAGAAAATTCAGCAACTTCTAATTTGATTTTCCGCGAGAGATCATCTTGGCGCGGGCCAGGCGGAAAATTGTCAGCGGTTCGGTCTGCAAAGAGACGTTGAAAGAACTCTTGGATTGATTCTCTGGGAATATTTTCCAATTGGTGAGAGTGTGAACCAGAAGTGCTGGAAGATTCGCCATGAGGGTTGGAAGGAGCCTTAGCAAGTTCATTGACAGTGAGTTGTAAGGCGTCGACCCGTTCATATAAATCTCTTATGCAATCATCGCGCTGAATGTCAGAGAGTCTGCCACGAAAATTTTGCCCGGTGCGAGTAGCCATGGACGCAGACCAAAAATTCTGCTCCTTTTTTTTTTTTTTTTTTTTTTTTTTTTTTTTTTTTTTTTTTGAAAAACTGCTAGTGGGCCGGGTCGGGTGTGGCTTTACCCGGTGGCAGGCAGCAGGTCAGGCTGAAACTGTGGCCTAGTTCAGCATCCACAGAACACTTGTGGAACAGAAATATCTTCTGTTGCCTCGTGTTTTGTGCGCAGGGAGAACAAAAGCAGAGAGTTGACCTTATTTTGAAGAAGCAACGAAGGGTTGGCTCTGGACTGTCAACGCTTACTACTTGGAGGAAAACGGAGGGCGGAAGAAGGCTTCTGGCTGCTGTGAGTGTGGAGGCGATGGATCGAGCAGGCTGAAGTGGTGCGCTGCCGCTGTGCAATAGGTCGTCGGTGCCAGGTATGCTGTCTTCTCCTTCTTTTGTCTATTTCTCTCCTACTGCTCTCTTTGGTTTTTTTTTTCTTTGATTTTCTGATTGGTGGGTTTCAATGAGGCTGGAGGGACAAAGGCAGAGCGTGGGTGCCTTTGGGTTCAATGGAGGCTAATGGCTGGCTTTTTTGGTTTTGGTAATGCGCGCAGACGAAGAGTTTGGGTTTTTGGCCCAATGGGATTTTTGAGGATTGGGGTTCTGGGAGTCTGGGTACTAGGATGGGTTCGATTTGGGAATGTAAGGGTTCGGTGGTGCTGGGAGATGAAAGAAGGTTAGGGGATTTTGGGGTTTTGTGTGTTCGGTGGGATGGGCTGAGAAGGTTTAGGTGTATGCAGTAGGTTTGGGTGGCTGCTGTTTTTTTTTTATATGGTGACGGGATGGGCTGGAATTGGGGTTTTGGTGTTCGTGGAGGAGAATGGATCGGCTGGGGTGAAAGTGGGCAGGATGATGGGTATGGTCGGAATGGGGGCTGATGAATGGATAATGAGATTGTGGATGGTGGATGTCGACGGTGATGGATGGATAGGAAGATGATGATGGGACAGAGGTTTCGAAAAGAAAATCCGGGAAGGAGTGATCGTTCTTCGGCTCTGATACCAATTTGACGCAACCAGAGATTGATAGATCAATCTCCCGAAGGATTGATCGAATCCAAGATGGATTCTAGCCCTAAGGCACAGCACAAACCATAACACACGAGAGATAACTCACAAAGATGACTTGGATTAATTGATAAGAAGCATAAGAATTACATTGGGGCTCTTCTGTTTATATAGAGCATCACGTATGCTAATGAGGAAAACTACTAATTCTAATTAACAATAAATTTAGAAAGCAAGTAAACAAAGCAATGTTACTAATCTAAAAATTAGGAAACGGTGGAGCACATGTGGACCCCATCAGTAGGGTCCGTCAAGGCTTGCGGTTGTGGGTCCCTGTCTTGGATAGGGATCGGACTGCATCAATCTGGGGCGAAGCCACTGTGCGAATCCAGCGAATCAGGTATTCTTCTACTTCTCTTCTTTCCATCATTTAAGTTATTGTCGGTTTCCATCTCCCAATCACCATCCTCCATCAAAACAGCCCCTAAACCCTAATCCTCCTTGGTCGTACAACCCTAATACCATCTAAACCCTAGATCCAAGCCAACCCATCAGCCACCTGCCATCAAACCCCCAAATCCCATTTGACCGAATGCCTCTACTATACAAATACACCAGCCGAACAACAAACACCCAGCCCCTTCCGCAAGCCAAGCACCATCCAAGGCCATACCCTATTGGCCGAACCCCCTAAACCCATCTCCATCTCACCTAGATCAGCCCTAGCCAACCCTTCCCAGACTAGATTCAGGCCCAGCAAATTGCAAACCCAGCCCATTGAGGCCCTGCCGAACCTCTTTTGGGCCACTACCCTTGGCCGAACCCTTTTCATAGGGTTTGGAGCCCTTTCAACCATTCGTTCTCAACCCCTTTGCTTATACATGTCAGATATGAATGCGTTTGTGGACTATTTAGTGATTTAACTGCGGGATTCGTCAATTAAAACAATCTGAATTTTCCTTTCCTATCTTCACACTTCTTAACAATTTTGGAATCATCGAACTTGGCTCTTTTATCAAATCCTTAAGGGGAATAATCAATCTACTTGACTTATGAATTGACCCCTAAGCTAGTGGAAGGAATATCCTTCCATTGAGACCCTCGATTCTAATTTAAGGGGTCCGTATTGTGGGATTGTGACAAGGCCTAGATTCATCACTAGCCTCCCGATTGAATTTTACTAAAGGAGGTGCAATCTGAAATGTAATTCTATATTTTTAATTGGAAATGCTAATTAAAAAAATTATGTCAAATAGTCATATAGATTAGCCTTGCATGGTCCTGCATTAGTAGTAGACCACAACATAGTTGGGACAAGGCTTTGACGATGATGAAGATGAGAGGGAAGCACAGTGTCGCCTGTTGTTCTTTCATCACTATGGAAGAAGAGAATGCTAGATAAACAACATAAAGAGTATTCAGAAGACACCTACGAGATGATAGGAAGGCTAGCTGGACGGATTATGACAGACAACCAATATAAGATAGAGCTGAACCCCTAAAAAATAGGCATCAGCCCGCAAAGTTAAAAACATATCAACTACCAGAAGAATTAAAGAAGGACGGTCCCAAAACTCCCTCTTTTGCTAGGCGATCTGCTTCTGAATTAGCACTTCGCTTAATTCCCTCTTTTGCACACAGAGTTTAGTAGTTACAAAGCTTGAAACATAGTAAGCAATTGGGGAGGGGTAAAGGTTGGCACCAGAAGATGCTCCAAGCTGATTGTGAAGTGGTCGGGACCTCCTACAGCTCCTTAAAATCCATCACTCATAATGCAGATAGGTGTAATCCAGGGAAAGCAGAATTTGGTATGGGATGTCACATGATCATATTGGTTCTCCTTTGAAGGTTTCCTCAGAGTCAATAGACATCAAAGACTCCAACATGGTGGAGTGGATGTCCACCCTGAAGCCTTAAGGAGTTATGTTATACAATTTACTGGGAATGTAATTCAGTAAATGCAATGGGTTAGAGCCGTTAGGCTAGGAAGTGGGCATTTGACCATTGGTGTCTAGTGTTTATGGTAGTAAGATCAAGTTCTTGGGTGATTCCACTCAGGTGACCATTCAAAACTCTAAGATCTCAGCTGATAAAGAGACAGGTTGCTTTAGCGAATAGACATAAGTGTTTTAAAATTTAGAGATGGTTATGACTGTGATGAGTTGGAATATAAGAGGATTAGGTAAACCGGAGAAAAGGGCAGCTGCTAGAAAATTGGTAAAGAAACAGAAGATTAGTCTCCTATTGTTGCAGGAAACTAAAATTTCTAAAGACAGAGATCGTATCATTCAGGAGATTTGGGGGTCACGCAGATGTAAATTTGAGTGGGTGCCCTCTGAAGGCACTTCAGGGGGGCTGATATCAGTTTGGAATGATGACATTCTGAAGATGGAGTATGTTCTCAAAAATCAAAGGGTGCTAGCTATTGAGTTCAGTTGTGTTAGGGGGGACTTTACATGGATTGGTGCAAACGTCTATGGACCAAATGACGACTCAAAGAGGGAAGATTTTTGGGCCTCGGTCTCAGATATGTTGTTTCAATGGCCTGAACCGTGGTGTATTGGAGGGGATTTTAATGTTGTTAGATTCTCTTATGAGAAGAAGTGAGGTAGACGAATCACTCAGTGTATGGAAAAAATTTCTGAGTTCATTAATAGGAATGAACTAATAGACATGCCTATGGTGGGGAGGAAGTATACATGGTCTAACAACCAAGAAAGAGCAGCTATGAGCCGACTGGATCGCTTTCTTGTTTCAAAGGAATGGGATGAGGACTTTAAGGATGCAATTCAATCAGCTTTACCCAGGTATGTATCTGACCAAAGCCCTATTAAATTCGGTTTGAAAATTGTTGGCTTCTTCATAAGGATTTTTTAATGAAGGTGAGAGAATGGTGGTATCTTTTACAGTTTTCAGGTTATGCAGGCTTCTCTTTAGTGAAGAAGATGCAGGGGCTTCAAGTTAGAATCAAGGAATGGAATAAGCAGAAATTTGGTTGCCTTGATGACAGAAGAAACATTCTTGAAAGAGAATTGGAGGATTGGGACAAAATAGAAGAGGAAAGGCCACTTGATCAAATAGAGATAAAGACAAGGAGAGAAGTGTAAATTGTGGAAGATTAATCGGATGGAGAAAAAATCATGGAGGCAGAAATCTAGAGATTTATGGTTAAAGGAGGGGGACAAGAACACCAAGTTTTTCCATCGGATGGCTAATGTCAGAAGAAAGATCAATTATGTTGGAGAGATTAGAAGAGGAAACACTATGCTTCATAAACCAGCGAAGATCAAGGAGGAGATTGCTCGCTTCTTCAAAAGTTTATACTCTAAGGATCATTTCGTTAGACCGACGTTGGACGGGATTCACTTTCCCATGATTCAGGAGGACCTCAAGAGTTGGTTAGAAAGGGATTTTGGGGAAGATGAAGTCAATGAAGCGTTATCAGACTGTGAGGGTGATAAAGCTCCAGGACCTGAAGGTTTCAATTTTACCTTTATTAAATCTTCTTAGGACATTCTTAGAGAGGATTTTTATCGTACGTTGTCAGAATTCCATTCAAGGGGAAAATTGAACAAGGAGATTAATGCTACTTTTATTTGTCTCTTTCCAAAGTTCCAAATCCAACGGTTTTGCAGTACTTCAGACCCATTAGTTTGGTGGGGTGTATTTATAAGTTGTCATCAAAGATTCTAGCTAACAGACTTAAAATGGTTCTTCCTCTCTTCATCAGTCCATATCAAGGGACTTTTGTTATAAAAGATAAATTTTGGATGGCATTCTAATTGCTAATGAACTCATAGATTCAAGGAAGAGGGACAAGTAGGAGGGTGTTATTTTCAAAATAGACTTGGAAAAAGCCTATGATCGTGTGGATTGGGATTTTGTAGATTATATGTTCGGTAGATTCGGGTTTGGGGCTACTTGGAGAGGGTGGATGAGAGTGCATTTCTTCCACATCTTTCTCAGTTGAATGGTTCCCCGACACGACTTTTTCGGGCCTCGTGAGGTCTAAGACAGGGTGATCCATTATCTCCCTTGTTATTCACCTTAGTGGCTGAAGCTTTGGGTGAGCTGCTTTCAAATGCAAAAATATGGGTTTGATCAATGGTTTTGAAGCTGGCAAGGGGGGAGAAGTCATCACACACCCTCAATTTGCCGATGACACGATTTTGTTCTCTTCTACAAGTTGGGACGAAATTGTGACCTTGAAAAGAATTTTGAAATGCTTTCGGTTAGTTTCGTGATTGAAGTTAATTTGTCAAAAAGTTCTTTGGGGGGGTGTGCGTGCGTGCGTGCGTGGTGTGTGTGCGTGTGTGTGTGTGTGTGGGGGGGGGGGGGGGGGGGGGGGGGGGGGGGGGGGGGTTAGGTTGTTCGGAGGCGGATATTCAAATATTGGCAGACAGATTGCATTGTAGAAAGGGGAGTCTTCCTTTCAAATATCTTGGACTGCCTATTGGGGTGAGCCCTCAGTCGATTGCTTTATGGGATCTGGTGGTGGAAAAGTTTGAGAAGAAACTATCTAATTGGAAAATACAATCTTTCTTTAGGAGGGAGAATTACTATGATAAAATCTTCTTTGTCCAACTTACCAGTTTACTACTTGTCACTCTATTGAGAGAAATTTTTTATGGGAGGGAAACTCTCAAAGAAGGGAGATGCACTTGATGAAGTGGAGTGAGGTGATTAAGCCAAAAAAAAAAGAGAGAGCGGGGTGGGGGGGGGGGGGGGGGGGGGGGGGGGTTAGGCTTGGGAAATTTGGACCTTTATTAACTAAATGGCGGTGGAGATATGGAGAAGAGAAAGAGGCATTGCGGAGGAGGGTAATAGTGTCTAAGTATGGGGAGGATGTTTGGGGGTGGGTGCTAAAAAGAGTCCCTACGCATAAGTTGTCTACTTTTCGGGCGGTCATTTCTAGTTTTGGGAACCAGTCAAATATCGGGGGGAGGTCTTTGCTAAAGATTCAGGTTTTGCGTGGGGGAGGGGGAAACTGTCCGTTTTTGGTATGATGATTGGGTGGGTGTTGGTCCTTCAAACCTTCTGTTCCCTAGACTGGTTAGGGTTGTGTCAAAAAACGACAATTCGGTTAAAGAGTGCTATGTGTAGGATGAAAATGTGTTGTCTTGAAATATTAGTTATAGGAGGGCCCTCCGTCGGTCGGAGGTGGAGGTCAAGGAGTCTTTGTCCAATCTTCTTTCTAACATCTTCTTATGCAGGGATGCAGCTGACTTTCGTATATGAAAGCCTCTTTCTAAAGGTTTGTTCTCCTCAAGGTCATTCTATAAGGAGATTGATCATTTTCATGCACTATCATCTCCTTGTGCAGCAGCGTGGATGGGGCTTGCTCCACCTAGAGTGGAGGCTTTCTGCCGGTTGGCAGTGGTGGGCAAAATCTTGACAACAAATGTTCTAAGAAGAGTGACTGATACTGTTTCTGATATGTGTTGCCTTTGTAGAGGGAAGATGGAGTCGATAGATCACTTGTTCATCCATTGTGGTGTCGCTTCGTCTATTTGGGGGTTTCTCCTCAAACAATGTGAAGTGAGTTGGTGTTTTCCAGGTTCTTTACCGATGGTGTTTGAAGACTAGAGGAGGACCCAATTGGTGGAAATGGTACAATCTTGTGGAGGACTATCCCTTTTATCATTCTTTGGTCAATCTGGAACGAGAGGAATGATAGGATTTTCAACAGGAAAGAATCGTCTTAAGAGGAGCTAATTTCAGCTGTGCGATTGAGGATCGCTAAATGGGCTTGTGCTACAAAAGAATTTACAAAAATTAAGATAGATGACATTTTGAAAATTTGGGAAGCTTCTCTGACAAGAAAATGATAATATCTTGGTGTTCTCCACCATGCGGAGTCCTAAAATTCAACGTTGATGGTGCGGCAAAAGGAAAACCGGGTAAGGTTGGCATTGGAGGTGTTCTAAGAAATCATAAGGGGGAAGTTTTGTTTATGTTCTCTAAATATGTGGGGACCAAAGACTCTAATGAAGCGGAAGTCCCGGCAATCCTAGAAGCCCTTCGTATTTTTCATACCTCATTTCATCATTACCTTATTGTTGAAAGTGATTCGGCTAATGCTATTTCTTGGGTGAAATCTTTGAGGGGACCATGGAAAATGCAATATCTCTTCAATGAAATTAGTCATCTAATTTCTAACTTGCAGGTTACGTTTCAACACATTAGTAGATCTGCAAACGGGATGGCAGACTCTTTAGCTAAGCAAGGGTTCATAGATCTTGTAATTTAAGCGCCTCTTTATTGTAGTATGTGGCTGGTTCATTTCTCTTGTACCAGTTCCACTATGGATGGCGTTTTTTGTTTTTTAAAGCTGAGTTGTACAGTTGTAGTTCTTTATTTTTTAAATAAAATTTACGGTTACCGATCAAAAAAAAATAAGTGTTTTGAGAACCTGGAAGAGGGAGACGAAACAGGTCAAAGGACCCTGGCTGTGGGCAATGCAGGGCTCTCCGATGCCTAAGTTAGTGTGAGAACTAAGCAAAGGATGGAGATTTTTGGGGAAGAAGATGGGCGTACCAAAGTGGTGTTTTCCCTTTTTTGTTCTGAAGCTGTAGTTGTGTTTATATAGAAGAAGAGAGGAGGCAGGGAGGTGGTTAGCTGTCCCATCATAGCTCACTCTACTCTAATAGCTATCCCATCGTAGCTTGTCTTGTCCCATCTAAAGGTTAATCGCTTTTGTAAGGTTTAGGAATTTTTCATCTTTATGATGAACAAGTTTCTTTATAGTATAATTTTCTTGCACCATATAGTTCCCACTGTATTTTTCACTCAATAAAGAAATTTTTACAAAATAAAAAAAAAAATACTAGAACTTTGAATCAACTTATCAAAAAAGATACTTTAAGACTTTGAATTCTATGAAATTACAGCCATACCCTGTGGATGGCATAAACAACATATTCAGTGTGTTCTTCCAGTATCCCGCCATCCATTGCAGAATGCTCCCCTTCAAGATCCACGGCAAACCAGTCCAGCATGCTAGTGTACTGATTAGGAGGCGTGAAACAATCAATATCATCCAATGCATTTAACCCTCTTTCTTCAGGTGTCAGGGAAGCATCCTGATAAAAGGTAGGCTCAAGTGGACCTCCCTGATAAGCCCTATCAGATTCTGCAGCCAAGGAGCGCACCTGGAAGAAGAAAGAAGGAAAAACAGAGACCAAAAGGAAACAACATATATGTCATCACCCACGACTGAAAGCATAACAATAATAACCAACTCTAGCAAGCTTCTACATGCCTGTAAAATGTAAGATAATGCTAGTGGTGGTAACTAATAAGACCGCCCTCAAACAACATGCAATCATTGAAGGCAGAAAATGAAGGCCCAACATATAATTATGTCAAAATTCATTCACAGATGTTCATGGACTAAATTCAAGATTGTGAGCAACTTAGAGAAAAGCAGCACATATAAGTCTCCACCCACAAGCAAAAAAAGTTCGGAAAGTGAAATATGCCTATAAGTTTGCAACAGTACAGAGGAACTATCAAGTAGATTACCATTTCAACTCTTATCAGTCACATATGTTTGGTAAATGGAATCATAAAAAATGAATGTGATTTGGACTGCACCTTAATAAGGATATATTTGTAATATGATATGTGTTACACAATAAAATAAGAAAAATGATCAAATTCTTAAGAAAGCAGTGGACCATCTTTAAATTCCTCTATCTTCTTATACAGTTATACTTCTCGTTACTGATATATTTGTTTCATTTTTTTACTGATCTCTTGTGATCAGAAGCGCTGATTTGTTATTAGAGTTTAAGGCGCTGCTGATGGCATACATTACCTAGGGCTGATATCATAATCTGTATGGATGTGATTGTACAGATGTGACAAAAATCCTCTATGTAAGATGTACTTTGAAGGCTTTTTTTTTTTTTTTTTCATGAGTTCTAAGGACTGATCAAAGTCAGTTAAGAAGAATCTAAAGAAAATTCACTAAATTTTTGGTTTGGGTTTTCGGTGTATGCAGCAATTTTACAAGGTGCACACCCCCATCCATTTTGGTTTTCAAAGTTTCTTAATATTTTAAGTGAGATTTTATCTATGTTAGGGGTGGAGGTATGGCAGAAGCTAACACAATTGATATCCAAGCTGAAAAAATGGAAAAGTATAAATTTCAGCTTCAAAGAGAGCAAAATTGCAGCTATGTTATCTCAAGTCCAGAATTTTGAAACTTGAGAGCAGAGCCATGAGGAAAGGGTTCATATATCACTCTCACAACCACAGGATTGAGGATTCTCACTGCTGCCCGTGTGTGCCTGACTTTGAAGGGCTTGTTGGAGCTAAGGCACTGTGGGTTTGAAGAAGCAACCAGATTCTGAGATCTCAATCACTCAACCAGTTCTCTAACTCCACACATTCCAGAAAATCATAAATGAGTGGGACATTTAGAGTTTCTCAGCAGGTCAAATTAGTTGCGTAGCAAATACAGCTAGTAACTTGACTGATTCATAAAGTTAGCAGATAATTTCAGATTCTATTATTTGCAAAAACAATAGATTCTTCTCTAACTTGTACAAAATGTCAACTAGTAAAAACCAAAGCAGATAAAAAGAAAGAACCTTGCCTGTTTGTAGCTACCACCATTGCCGGGGATGAAAAGAACCGGAACACCACTCAATTTCTTGAGATGCTCCGTGAAATCAATCTTCTTCCACCCCTCATGATACAAGAACAACCCATATCTCTCAGATGAAACATTCCGCGGAGTAGAGATGGGAATGTAAGTGGGATACATGTAGGTCATGACACAACCGCTCGGAACTGGCTTTAACAAGCCATAGAGAGCAGCAAGACCAATCCATACCGAAAATACAACAAGAGCAACCACTCTGCATTTCGCTCTGAAACCCCACATACTTGCATCAATCTTCTACTCCCAAGCAAAACTCATTTAGAAGAAGATGAAGAAGAAGAGTTTCCCAGCCACAGATAAGCTCAGAAACCCTATCCCCACTTCTAAAAAACCTAGTACCACTTTTTTGGATCCAGTGACAGATGAAATTATTGAAGATCCAAAGGGATCGAGCTGAATATGAAGGGATCTAAAGCTTCTTCAAAGGAGATTACCATTCCAACTCAAAATCTGACAATAGAACATCTCGATCTACAGTTCCACTTGGACGGAACCAGTATCAATTGCAAAGACCTCCAGAAACCCTAAGCAGCTCCAGAGATCTGATCCACCTCAAAAAAAAAAACAAAAAACGATCTGGAAGCTTGAATAGATTGATCCGTTCAAAGACTATCGGGCAAAAAAATCGAGTAGTGGGTGTGTTAAAAATTGCATCTTGCATCAAATCAGCTCTGTTCTAAGAAATTCTAACGACAAAAAAAATGCTATCTTTGAAAGAAACTGTGGTTGATGTAGGATTTAGGAGCGAGATTGTTCGATTTTGAGCTTGAATCGAAGAGATCCGCGAAACGATCGTAAGGGAAAGAGGAAAGCGGAAGAAGAATCGAAGTGGAAATCTCATGGAAGGGAGAAAGGAAAGGAGATAGAGAAGATTTTGATGCGGGCAGAAGCAGAAGCTGCAGTTTTGACGGAGGAGCGTGGGGTTTATATACAGTGGGGCCTCTGAAGTCTGAAAGGGTTAACGGGTTGTATTCTGTCGGACGGCTCACGTCTTCCCACGTGACGTCTACGAGGGGTGGATTGTTTTTTCTTCTTTTTTCTTTTCTTTTTTCGGATGGAGGATTTCCAATCTTTTGGACTGGATTATTTCATCGGGTATAGAGAAAAGTTGGATAAAACTCATATAATCCCTAGGTGGTAGCATAAGTGGATTTAATATTAGATTCTTAAAAAGAGGGGAACCGAGAGTCGATACCAAAAACTCTAATTCCGGTAGAGAGGGAAACCGTGATCTTGACTACTCGACCAAAAATTTGATCGGTAGCCTACACAACCCTGACCCGGATTTGCAAGGTAGTGAGCGCCACCGTATTAAAATTCCTGAGAACGTGAATAGAGCTTCAAATGTTGTTTTGTGAAACATGTTTGTTTAATTGTTTAGCAAGTGGAAGAGTAATGGTAAAGTTGGTGATTTTACCTTTGTTAATGTCTGGGTGAGAGAAATAATGTGAAGAAGTAAAACTTAGGTAAAAATTTAGAAAAGTATTAGAGTTTTTTCTACCTTTCAAAATAGGATATAAAGAATTGCATTATTTCATAAGAGTTCATTAGTTTTGTGACCTTCTTTCAAATACATCATTTTCGACGATCAAACTCCATCTTTGGTGGCTTTTAAAAAAAAATAGTAAAAATGTTTTTTTTAATTACTGAAAAAATTTTAAATTTATTTATCCTATTATTTATCTGTCATCTTCCTCCTCCCAACCCATTGGCATCCATTGAGAGCTGCTCCAATGAAAGCCACTAGAAGGTTTTGTTGCCAATTTAAAGATGATAAGTTACAAACCAGAAATAAAGAAAAGATGCTTGGTTCTCAATATGGTCACAAATGGTTTTGAAACTAAAATTTAATGTTTTTCATGAATAGATGAATCTTTCAACTTTCCATGACATTAAATCTAATAAACAACGCGAATGTTTGTTTTACAATTATACTTATATATATATATATCTTGTATTCTAAAACAATTTGGGTAAATTAGGGAAAGATCCCTCAGTACCGTGTTATAAAGTCTCTAGGACAGAGCATTAATGTTTAAGGCCTAGAGTCCCTTGCGCATTGGATTAATTCAGGCAGTGGTCCCTAAGCATGTGACATCAGATTTTTTTATGACTCATTTGCCCTTCTAACCATTTAAATGGGTGTGTGGTCCCTAAGGATGTGATATCAGATTTTTAATGACTCATTTGCCCTTCTAACCATTTAAATGGGTGTCATGCAATTTAAATCTGGATTTTAGCTCCAACTCACTGTCTTTCCTGGATTATTTTTCAATTTAAATGTAGTAAGATGAGTTTTCGATCAAATTTTAAGTTTTAAATTGGAGGGAATGACAATTGATGAAATTTTGCCTAGCTTGGCTTGCTCGGTGCTGCTTTTTTTTTTTTTTTTTTGTCCTCTTCCCTCATTTGGGTGTTTTTGGCTGTCCACCTACATATACAATTCAAATAAATTGATATTAAACTCATCCTAGTCAAAAGCAAAGTCAAATAAAATCATAATAAATTTATTTAGATTCACTTCAAACACAGATAATTTCATATTAGATTCAGATAAATTTTTGTCAAAGCTAGATAAATTCTAACAAAATCTAGTCAAACCAAACCAAATCTAGTTAGATAATCTCATATCGAAGTGACATAACTCGTTTTCAAACTGGTTATGATTTCAAACACAGATAAATTCATATAAACTCATGCAAAAGTCAAATAAGTTCACATCAAAGTTAGATATATTCACAGCAAACTCAGATAAATTGATTTAATTTGTATCAAACTCAGATAAATTCAAAGGAAACACAAATAAATTCATATCAAACTTATATAAATTCATACCAAACACAGATAACATCATGCCAAAGTCAGATAACATCATTCCAAAGTCAAATAAACTCATATTGATGGGACATAACCTTTTTGTGAAAACTGGTTATGATTTTGAACACAGATAAATTCATATAAACACACATCAAGGTTAAAAAAGTTCACATCAAATTAATATAAATGCACAACAAACTTAGATAAATTAATTTCAAATTCAGATAATCAATCCAGTTTAATTCATATCACACTTAGATTAATTCACAACAAACACAGATAAATTCATATCAAACTTATATAAATTCATACAAAACAGAGTTAAATTTAATTTAAAGTCAGATAACTCCATGCCAAAGTCTGATAACTTATACAAAACTCAGATAAATTCACAGCAAACTTAGAAAAACTCATTTTAAACAAAGTTGAATACATTTCAAAGTTAAATAAAATCATGCGAAATCCATTTAAGTTCATACCAAACTCATATTATTTTATAAGAATCTCATTTACATTCAGAAGAAAATCATATAAAATCGTGTCACAGTCAGATAATTTTACTTGGAACCCTGTTTAATTGATAACAAACACAGTCAATTACAAATCAAACTCAGATAAAATCATGTAATATACAGATAAACTCATTTAAAGTCCTTTTTAATTGATATCAGACTAAGACAACTTGAGAACAAGCTTAGATAAATTTACAGTAAACTCAGATAAATACATTTCAAAGTGAGATAAATTGATTTTAAAACTCACAAAAACCTTTCTGTTTTTTATTTACTTTGCTCTTGCTTTGCTTGCATTTTCCCTAGCATTTTTCCTTGTTTTAATGAAATCGCAGACTTTGTTCTAGCCATTTTCCTTCGTCTTTGCTTTCGGATGATTTGGGTTTTTGTTTAGATTGCGGATCGTATAACGGTATGAAATGTTTTTAAGCGGAGTGTGTTTGCTGACGTATAGAGAGGGTATTTTTATCTTTTTTACTGTGTCAGTTTTAAAAGATGACTGCCGCCTCTATGAGAAACTATCTTGGACCCTAGGCTATAAAACACAATGATGAGGGACGTACCGCTAATTGCCCCCAAATAATTTCTATTATGGGTTTTCTTACCTTGTAATCTGTAAGATACAAAATCATTCTGCTTAGGCTTAAGCATGGAAATGAATTACATTCTAAGAGGAGAAGAATAGACCAGTCTTATCAATTGGTTTTTCTTTCAAGAATGTTAAGTTGCTTAGAATAACACTTTGACAATATACCATTCACAGTTCCTTCCACATGAGTTTTGTGAAGAATGATAAGTCCCTTGTTACAACCATCTATTCTAACAAATCATGCAATTTTCAGCTACACGCTTCCGTATAACAAGAAGGGCAAGTTTTTGAGATTTTTTTTTTTTTTGAATGATGGCCACACATGCCTACATGTAAACCAAGTTGGGAATTACATGGCATCTATTGATTAGATTGTCGAGAAGATACAGCCACACTTAAAAATGCCTTATGCTATGAGATTTTCATGCAATATGGAGTAACAATTCCATATTTAAAGATGTAGCAAGCAAAAGAAACTGCATTAAAAGAACTTGTGGGAGTTTTGGGGAATCATTTCGTATGATCCCATCATTATGTCCAAAAATTACTAAATAAGATTTGAGCAGTTTTGTGAGATACGAAATTGAACATATTGTTCTTTCATGAGTTTTTTTTTTTTTTTTTTTTGTTATACAAGGTTGTTTAATGGTTGTCGGATTTTCTTAGGCTTAGATGGAACATTTTTTAAGGGAAAGCTCAAGGGTGTTTTGTCAACCATCATCGCTTTCGATGGTAATAAACAATTATGTCCATTGGCTGTTGTAGTTGTAGAGACTGAGAACTTATTTTTATGGATGATTTTCCTAGATTATCAGAATATTGCTTTTCGTGATGACCAATTTACCTTCATGAGTGATCGTCAAAGCAGCCTGGGGAAGATGTAAGGTCTCATCCCTTGATTGTGTGATTAGTGGGTAATTAACTACTTTTTTCGGAAGTTAGATTAGAGATTAGATGATTTTGGGGAGTTTGGACCTAGTTGAAAACCTACAACGACCTTATTGTGAGCCTTGTTAAGTGAGACCAAAGGACTTCATTAAATCCAAGCTAGAGGTGTCCAAGTATCTTGCATCATTGATCAACACCTTCTTCATCAAAATCCCCTTCCCCTCTTAAATTCTCTTGATTCGATCTCTTTTAGTAAGTAATTTCCCTCCCAAATCCCTTTTCCTGGTTAGTTGTAGGATATTCTTGCGAGGAAGCAAACACTTTTAGCCCCTTCCCTTTTGTCTTTCGTGTCTGAGCGCTATTTGGGGAATTCCCAGTAGATAGCTTTAGATCTTGAGAGGAATTGAAGATATTAGAGAGTCTTATATAGATCTAACTTGAGGCAAGTAAGCATATATAATTATATAACACACATGCTAGTTTTTCTTGATTTGATGATTTATATACTCTCTGGGATGGAGGTACATAGTGTTGAGAGGGGTCAATTAATTGCCCCCTCTCAACTTGTTCATTCCTTTTAAATAAGGAGAAAGATATGAATAGATATATTTTGATCCTATCCCTTTGCCCCTCTTTAACTTTTCTTTTTCTCATGTTTGCACCTCAACAATCTTTTTTTCCTCTTAAAAAAAAATGGAGCTTTTAAAACACATAAGGGTATTTTGGTATTTTACTCATAAAAAAGATAACTCATCAAATCACCAATAAGTATTGCATTATGTAGTGGTTTTTCTCCCTTTATCCTTTCCTTTTTTGCCCATTATTGAGCCTAGAGTCATAATCCTCTCAAAGTTTGAAATTCATAATCACCACAGTTGGTTTAATTTATTATCACATTTTGAGTTTTTAACATTTTACTTCAAAATATGAATTAAATTAAATCTAATTTAATTCTTAATAAGAAATTTCAAGTTCCTATGAATAAAGGTTCTTAAAAGTATTTTTATACTAATTACATGTCAAATGTCTCATTAAGGTTAGTGGTTTTATTAAAATTTTAGAAAGGATTTGGGCTCTAAATAATGGGCCAAAGATCAAGACTTTTTTTAAACATCAACCCCATATTATGATCTACACAATTATTTAATTTATTTTTTAAATAAAATCAGGTCCTCACGAATAAAAATGTCAATATTCAATTTAGCATTCTTCTCTAGTCTTTCGTACCCATTTTTATCATTGTTTGATATAAAGAGCAATCTAAATTCAACTTTTCTTAATATTTTTGTGGTATAATGTAATAACTAGTCTATAAATATTTGTATCCATTAGAAACTTTCGTCCCCCCAAGAGAAAATCATGGCTCCGTCACTGTATACTCTAGATTACCCTAATTCAAGCTCTTTTCGTGGTTTTGTATTAATTACATGTTAATTGGACTATTGATGGTGATGGAGTTAGGTGTTGCATGTGATGGATAGGGCCTTAGTTATGCTTAGTAGGGTTCATTGAAAGTTGTTCTCTTAACCCTTCATAAAGTTATTTCCTTATGCTTCCATCAGTGAAAACATCTACAGAAAATATCAAACCTTCCTCTTTAGCAAAAAAAAAAAACTTCTTACTGTAAAATTCCAGTTTCTCAACCTTTAGAAACCTCTCATTTCCTGATGGATTTACGCAACATTTAACAGTTCAAGAAAATATCAAACCTTCCTCTTTAGCAAAAAAAAAAAAACTTTCTTACTGTAAAATTCCAGTTTCTCAACCTTTAGAAACCTCTCATTTCCTGATGGATTTACGCAACATTTAACAGTTCAAATCAAGTATTGAAACCAAATAAGTCGTCGAACTATAAGGAATATCTCTTAAGCACTCTCCTCCCATAGGAGACTCTCTCTCTATATATATATATATAAAACGAGTTCTCTTTCACCAGGTCACTAAGTGCTCTCTCTCTCTCTCTCTCTCTCTCTCTCTCTCTCTCTCTCTCTCTCTCTCTCTCTCTCGATAAAACGAGTTCTCTTTCACCAGGTCACTAAGTGAATAATTTCTTCCCTGATTATAGGGTGAAGGTTTCTACGGTATTATTATGGACGAAAGGGCACTGATTGAGGGACTACGGAAGATCAAACTTACAGAAGATGAAGGAGTAAGTATTGCTATCTCGGTGGAGAAAAGGGGGAACACACTTAGGGAGTGCTCTCTTAGCTAGGCCTGTTAATGGGACGGGCCGGGCCTGGGCTTGGGTTGTCCAATCCCGTCCCGAAAATAGGACGGGCCTGCCAGATGTTGCCCAATCCCGGCCCTAAATTGAACGGGCCTACATCTAATTCCATCCCGTACGGGCCTGGGATGGGACAGGGCCGGGCCTGGGCTTAGCCTGATCCTGGACATAAGGAAAAATATTTCTAATTATTCTTACTATCTCCAGACACCCGTGTGAACCGAACTTTAAACCCTCCTCCTTTTTCCGGACTTGGGACTGGCAATGTAATGCAACAAGCAACATGGCGGAGTTAAAAACTTTTTTTTTCCTGTGACAGTAGAAAATCAGAAAATCAATAGAAATGAATGAGTATCCTATATAGGCTATATGCGTCAAGTAATGTCGGAACAGTTAAAACATTTTTTTTTCCCGGTGAAAGTAGAAAATCAGAAAATCAATAGAAATAAATGAGAATGAGTATCCTATATGAGTCAAGTTAAAGTAATGCAAGATCGGTTGAATTTTTTTTTTTTTAACTGGTGAAAGTAGAAAATCAGAAAATCAATAAAATAAATGAGAATGATTATCCTATATGAGTCAATTAATGTAAAAAAGAAATCAACATAAATTATTTTTCTTTTAATATGTCTAAACATCAGTTAGTGCATTCCCATCATTGTCTAAATCACCATCACTAGTTGGGTCATGACTAAACCAATCTTGAGCACAAACTAATGCTTCTACAGTATCTGGTTTCAAAGAAGTCTTATGTGGGTCAAGTCCTCTCCCTCCTGTGCTAAATGACTTTGTAGCGGGCCGGGCCGGGCCTGAACGGGCTGGGTTGTTTCTACTCAGTCACAGTCCCATTTTGGTCAGGCTTTGAAATGTATTGTCCAAGCCCAGCCCACTGGGTTCAAATTTTTTTAAAAGCCCTGTATTTTCGGGCTTGGGACGGGCCGGGCCGGGCTTTTTATCCGTTTCAACGCGTCCCATTGACAGGCCTACTCTTAGCCTTTTTGGAAAGTTCCTCATAGGGAAACCCTTTAATTGGAGAGCGACGAGAGATACGTTGCGAATGGTGTGGAAAATGGGCCCGGAGTTTAGGGTGCTGGAAGTGGGGAATGATATTCTCCAGTTCAGATTTCCGACAAAGTCCCAACTGCAATGGGTGCTCAACAATGGCCCATAGAGTTTAGAAAACAATCTCCTACTTCTCCGCATGTGGGAGGGGGGGCTTATTAACAAGAATATGCAATTCACTCATTCCTTATTTTGGATCTAGGTGTGGGGTTTACCCTTCGATCTGGTTTCCGAGCAAGTGGGAGTGGATATCGGTAATCGAATAGGTAACTATATAGCTAGTGATCAGCGGAAAGGAGCAGCGGAGCAAGCTAGGTATCTTCGGATCAGAGTAGAAGTTCCGATAGATAAGCCATTACGAAGGGGTGGTCTTATGACTAGTCTGAAAGGGGAGAGGTGCTGGATTGATTACAGGTATGAAAGGCTCTCAACTTTCTGCTATGCATTTGGGAGGCTCAGCCATGAGCTGAATGTCTGTTCTTATAGATACCATGGTGAAGAGGAGGAACCAATGCAATATGGGGAATGGTTGAGAGCCACTTTCAATGGTAAGATCGTCGTGCCATGTGAGAATAATAGTGGCCGTGGAGTTGGTGGTCCAAAGTCACAGGCCGACACAGAAGGGGTGCAGGGGCCGTCCATGTCCATAGACTTGGAGAAGGGAGAGGTTGTAATAGGTAGGGCTGTCAAATGGGTCGTGTTAACGAATTCGGGTTGCGGGTTAAATGAATTCGGGTGAGAATCACCTCAACCCGAACACGACCCATTAAGAAAACGGGTCAAAAAACCAAATAATACGAACCTAATTCGTTTATTTAACGGGTCACCCGAACACAACCTGTTAACCTGTTAATTTTGAAAAAAATATTCATTAAAATTAAAAAGTATTTCTTTTCTAAATCATGGAGCCATACTTTATGTTTTGAGGCTAAGTCCATTTTCTAAGTAAATGTTGTATCTCTTCTGATTAAGTGCATCTTCCATTGAACAAAAGTCATGTCACCCACAATTTGATTTTTTGCATGGTAATGTGATGCACCCTTGGGAGCATGGCTTTTTGGCGGATTGTATAGGGTCGTAATGGGTTACCGGGTTTATTCGTTAACGACCCATTAATTTAACGAGTTAACGGGTCTGACCCATTAACGACCCGAACACATTAAGGGGTCACCCAAACCCGTTAATATCGTGGGGGTTCGTGTCGTGTTAACGGGTCGTATGACATTTTGACAACCCTAGTAATGGTAAGGCTGTAAAGCAACAATGTGTTCACATGGGGGTACCTAGTGAGGTCATATCAATAGCATTTAATGAGGAAGCTAAGGTAGTGTTGGCTTTAGGGGAGGGGCAATAGTCAACACTAGTGGCAGAAAAGGTTTCTACACCAATGGAAAGGCATGTGGGGACAGCGAAGCAGGGCCAGCTTGGACGAACTAACATCTTGGTCTTGGATGACCAGAAGCATGGGCATGCAATCAAGGAAATCTATGGGGTTGGTGGTACAGCTCAAATTGGAGAAAGTAAGTCTGACTATGCTTCTCATGGTACATTTGACACTGTTACCAAGGCATACAGTGATAAGGCTGAAGTGTATGCAACAAGAGATAGTGATTCAGTGGGGGCACATGAAGTCAATAATACTACTAAAAGGGATGGAGTGGAGATGGGCACTAAGATGGGAGACATGGGACTGCTAGAGAAGGGTATCCTTCAACTTTTGCTATGTAGAGACAGGAGGGCTCAATCAAAATGAAAAAGATGGGAAATCTTCTCTTATGCAAACTGAGACGGGAGGAAAAATCACAGAAGGTTTTACGTCTAGAAACAAAAGGGAAAGAGATGAAAATACCAACCCAAACACGCAGTCCCTTGTTAGCAAAAAAACTCAGATATGTTTCAGTTTGTATGGTGGTGGACGAGGCTTTGGAATCGGGGACAACTGGTCAACAACCCCGTCGATCATAATGAAAATATTAAGCTGGAACTACAAGGGGCTTGGGAACCCTTATGCAGTTCGGTCACTTCACCATTTGGTGAAATCTCAAGGTCCCAGTGTCTTGTTTCTTATGGAGACAAAATCAGACACTACTAGCATGGAAAGGTTGAGGGTTGTTTTGGGTTTCAACAGTGTCTGTACAGTTCCTAGCATAGGAAGAAGTGGGGGATCAGCATTATGTTGGAACGAAGGGATAAATTTGGAGATTCAAAATTATTCCTCCCACCATATTGACTCTTATGTACGGCACAAGGATGGTAGAGTTTGGCGTCTGATAGGGTTCTATGGAAGGCTTGAAGATTACTGGAGGTGGGAATCTTGGGCATTGCTTGATCATCTAAATGGGTTGGCTCAACTTCTGTGGGTCTGCTATGGCGACTTTAACGAAATTATGTTCCAAGAAGAGAAAAGGGAAGTCATAAAAGATCCTTAAAATGGATATGGGATTTTAGAGAGGTGTTATGCCGGTGCAATTTGGTTGATATGGGCTACAGTGGGTATGAGTTCACGTGGGATAATAATAGGATTGGAATGGAAAATGTTCAAGAGCGGTTGGATAGAGCTCTTTCTTCCCCCATGTGGTCCGATTGGTTTCCAAATAGATGAGTCACTCATCTCTTGTCTCCTACATTTGATCACCTCCCAATTCTCATTGAGGTAGCCTTTTCTATCAGTTAGGAAGCTATCGGCTCAAGGGAGAAAGAAAAGGCAGCACCGTTTTGAGGAAAAATGGTTAACGAATCTGCAGTGTGAGAATATGGTTAGGAGTCTATGGGATTAAAAAATGGCTCAAGGGAGTCCAATGTACCGCTTGACTGAAAAAGTCAAGCATTGTCGAATGGGTTTGGTGCACTGGAGTAAACAGAAGTTTGGTGGAGTGCATGGGTAAATTAAAGCTCGGCTAGACACCATTGAAGCTCTTACGCATGATAACCGAGATGGGCAACACCGGGATCATATCAAAGCCCTGAGAGGAGAGATTAACTCACTACTCCTGACAGATGAGCTACACTGGCGGCAAAGATCAAGGCAATATGGTTAAGGGTGGGTGATAATAACACACGTTACTTCCATTAGAGCGCTTCACAAAGGAAGAAAAATAACGGGCTTGCTGGTCTTAATTTTGGATCCTCATGGCCAATGGTGTACGGAAACGAAACAGCTGAGCGAGATTGCCTCCAATTATATTCAAGAGCTATTCACTAGCAGTGACCCCCACCAGATAGATGAGACCATGGAAGCTGTTGAAGGGGTGGTGTCCCCCGATATGAACAAGAAGCTCCTCGTGCCATACACAGTCGTCAAAGACAAACAAACGATCTTTCAAATGCACCTGTCAAAAGCGCCCGACCCGGATGGCATGTTTATGAGTGTTAAATATTGCATGTTTTACCCATCATTAGTCCGAGTTTTATCAGCATCTCATATGCATATCATTTGCTTTACACAGAGATTTTATCATTCTATCACATTAACGAATTAAATGATTATCATGTATAAATTCGATTATTTATAGTGCATATTTATGTAATTCTCTTATGTAGGTGGATCCCGCGACTACCCTAACCTTTCGGCTAGTGTCCCAAGGCATCAAGAAGAGATTTCAATAAAGAAGTTACCTGAAGAAAACTTGGTGAAGAATTCCAAAATAAGAGGAGAAGACTTTAAGGATAAAAGAATTCATTTTCTAACACAAAGGAGTGGTTGGTGTATTAGTTAGAGCTTAGGTTGGTATGAAATAGGTTATGGGTTTAAATCCCAACAATTATAATTTTTTTTGTTATATAAAAAATATTCTATCCAACTCTAACCTCTCCACCAATCAAAACTTGCCTTGGCACAAATCCATGTGAAATGATATGAGCCAATCAAAAGCCTCCAAAATGAAAGACCACAAAAAATAAAAAGTACATATGCTTTTGGAAGGAAAGTTTGTTGCAACCAATTAAATTGACGCAATAATTGTGAAAGGAAATGAGCCAATCAAATGTCTTCAATGTTTTTATAAATTGGAATGATTTTGTAGAGAGGAAAAAAATCTTTTAGCAAGTTAGTCTTTTAGCAATTTTATTTACCTTCTCTATACTTTTAGATTGTAATTAGGAGCTTCTTTGTAACTAATTTAGAGAGAGTGTGTGTAATTAAAGATCATTAATGAAGATTTGGAGCTCTTTTTTTATGTTTAGTGGCTAAAGCTCTTGGATTAGGCTCTCATTTTGAAGCTAAGTAATGTGATTAGTTCAATTACGTGCATTTTTAGTTTAAATTCTCTACTTGTGTCTTGATTGATTAGTAGATTTTAGATATAATTATGCCAATCTCTCTCATTTCTCATGCTCTATCTCTACACTTGATGTTTGGATAATCTCAATTGATGCTTTGTAGTTTGATTAAGTTCTCTCACATAGCATGCTCTAGAGCCCTTATCCTTTGATCTTTTGTAACTTGATTTTAATGAATTATTGTTAGGGTAGCTAGATGATGATTTAGGATCTTGGATTTTGATTTTCTTTACTTTAATCTTCATTGCTTTATCATCCAAACTAATTAAGCAAGAGATTGCTAATTGGATTGTAGATTTGGGAGTTGAAGTAGAACATGCATTGATTGAATTGATTATATAGTTAGTGGATTTTGGATTGCCTAATCTCTTATTTTTATTGTTGTTAATTTGAATCCTTATTTGATTTGTTATTTTCACTTCTAGATTATTAGATATACATTTCACACAACTTGTTTTAAAATCCACACATTTCACACCACATCTCCACCGTAAATCTTCCATTTTCACCACCATTCATCCACTAGTTTAGTGTAGCTTGTTAGATTAACTTAGGTCTTATTAAATTCAATTTTAGATTGTTAATTAATTGTTTACATTGCATAGTTTATTAGTTTTATTTTTTGACTCCATTTGTCTATATTAGTTTGATTGGATTCATTGCTTGTTCCATCCTCTCTTCGTGGGATCGATAATCCGGACTCTTTAATCCTTTATTACTTGACGACACCGTAGTCTTGCGGTTAAGCGTTGCACATATAAGTGTCGATCATATATCTTGCCTTTTCTTTCCAAAATCCTGGCATATTGTAGGTAAAGATGTTGTTCAAGCTGTATTATCTGTTCTTAGCTCGAGTCACATGTTGAGAAAAGTGAATTTCACCCACATAGCACTTATTCCAAAAATTAAGAACCCTACAAAAATGTCAAACTACAGACCTATCAGCCTATGCAATGTACTGTATAAGATTATCTCTAAGTGTGTAGCTAACAGGCTAAAGACCATTCTCACATTGGTAATCTCTGATGCCCAAAGCGCATTTGTACCGGGGAGACTCATAACTGGCAACATTATTGTTGCATATGAGGTTCTGAATCACTTGAAAGCTAAAAGAAGTGGTGGAAATGCTCTATGGCCATCAAGCTTGACATGAGCAAAGCATACGATAAGGTGGAAAGGGGTTGAACGGATTATGCAGAACATGGGACTTGAAGCTAGATAGATCAATCTTGTGATGGAATGTATTAAAACCCCATCTTATGCCGTTCTCATCAATGGGGACCCGCAGGACTACATTTTACCCTCTAGATGCATCAGATAAGGGGACCCCCGACCCTCTTACCTTTTTCTTCTTTGTGTAGAGGGCTTCTCAGCCCTTCTCAGAAAAGTACATGCATTTGCTGGAGGTGCTAGCTTTATATGAACATTCCCAGGCCAAAAAATCAATTTAGAAAACAAAAGCTATTTTCTTTAGCAAAAATACAAGGGCAGATACTCGAGTGGAAATTCAAGGGATCTGGGGTGCTCGGGTAATTCTGCAATATGAAAGATATTTGGGGATGCCAGTAATGGTGGGGAGGTTCAAAGAACGTGCTTTCATGGGGCTCAAAGATTGAATAGCCAAAAAACTTCAAGGTTGGAATGAGAAATTTTTGTTTAAAGCGGGAATAGAGGTCTTGATTAAAGCAATTGCCCAATCCATTCCCACGTTCACAATTCCCACGTTCAGAATGAGTTGCTTCAGACTACCAAAGAGTTTTTGTGATGAAGTAAATGCCATGATTACCAAGTTCTGGTGGAGCAGCTCCAGCAGTGGTAGAAAAACACATTGGAAGAAGTGGCAAAAGCTTTGTACACCCAAGGAAGAAGGGGGAATTGGATTCAGACACTTTCATGCTTTCAGTAGCTCTTTTAGGTAAGCAAGGGTGGAGACTCATTCAAAACATGCATTCATTGGTTTATCAGGTTTGCAAATCCATATATTTCCCAAAGTGTTCTTTTATGGAATCCAAGATCGGTTCTCATTTGGCATAGCATCCTCATGGCTCGGGACACATTACATGAAGGTATGATCTGGAAAATTAGAGATGGAAGGACCATTAAAATCTGGAAGACAAGTGGATGCAGTGCATTCCAGGCCGAAATCCAGATGGGCTTGATGTGAAGTTTGTGAGAGAATTAATTGATGAAGATCGGAGCTGGTGGAATGAATCTATCATTAATGGAGCTTTTGATGTCACGACAGCTCGGGTAATTAAACAAATGGTATTGGGAAATCTCAATAGCCCAGATCGCATAAGATGGAATGAAACCTCCACGGGAAAGTACTCAGTTAGCTCGGCTTATACGTTGGAACTTAGGAGACAAAAGGCAAAAGAGGAAGGGGAAGGGAAGCCTATGATGCAGAGGAGTCAAAAGGAATGTGGAGAAGAACTTGGA
This sequence comes from Litsea cubeba, assembly GCA_012931725.1. NCBI lineage: Eukaryota > Viridiplantae > Streptophyta > Magnoliopsida > Laurales > Lauraceae > Litsea > Litsea cubeba. Next base: position 59,435,920 of record CM022948.1, read on the forward strand.
AACTAAAAATTCCGGGTAAAGTTCGTCATTTCCTTTGGCTGGCTTGTAATGAAGCTTTACCAACTAGACAGAATCTTCAAAGAAGAAAAATCCTTGAGGATCCTCGATGCTGTATATGTGAAGGTGATGTGGAAACTACGACCCATATTCTATGGAACTATCCAATGGCAAGTAGTGTATGGTCTTTGTCTCGCGCCAAGCTGCAGAAACGTCACGTCTCCATGGAAGAGTTTCAGTTGGTAACAAAGTCCTTAATAGAGGTGCTGTCCAGAGAAGAGTCAGAGGATTGGGCGGTGTTATTGTGGTCCATCTGGAACGCCCATAACAATTTTATTCATAATGGCACCCAAGTCTGCCCCCCTGTCATCTTTGATCAAGGAATGAGCCTCCTTCATGAGTTCCAGCAAATTCAAGTGTCGAATTTATCTCTTTCTGGAGTCATCATCTGATTATGCGAGGGCTGTTAATTTTGTGTTTGTATACACACACGTGTTACTATGCTTTCTTTGTAGCATTTTCCCAGGAGTCCCCCCCTCTCCATGAGCTGTCCTAAATGGCGGGTTAGTGCTCCAAAGGTGTTACATTGTATACTTTATGTTTTGTTCCAAGTTAATAAAAATCATCTCTATCTTTATTAAAAAGAAAAAGGGAAACCTCTCATTTTCACTTTCCTTACATCCAAACACTATCTTCTCAATTCATACAAGACAAATTTTTTGAGATTATTATATATGCCTTGAATGGACCAAATACAGCAAGTCCAGCATTGTATAAATAGACCAGACATTTCAAGTCCTAATACTTTGGAAGATCACCTTGTCCACAGCTTTCACCCACATGTTAGAGAACAAGAATCTAGATCTGGAAAACCTTAATCAACCAAGATCCTCCATGTCAAATCATCGAGAGATGTAATGCGGAAACATACCTTGATCCATTGAGGAAGTTGTTTACAGGTTGTTGATCTACTAATCCAATATGGCTGCCCAGAGAAACCTTCTTTCTGATGATGGGATGTCAGAGAGAATAGGAACTTACCATATGAATTGGGGACCATAACCCTAATATATAATAATGAGATTATCATAGGTTTTGCTATTTCTAATTTGACCCCTCATCAAATTAGAATTAGCATTTTGGTATCTACACATTAATTCCATGACAATTATACCCTTAAGCCTTAAAACTTTAAGTCTTAATTAGATCACTTTAATTTAGGCTTAACCAAACATAGCATAACACATTTAATATTTACATGTGTGGCCCCACATGATAGAATTTTCCAACACCACAACCAAAGGAAATTTGGTGAGTTCGAGAATGCTTCATCAGATCAATGGGCATCTGCGACAAGATGCATGAAAACTCATGTCATCCAAATGCAACTGAGGGACTTCCTTGGATAGTTATAGACTCCCTGCATATCCAGAATGACACTAAGGCCCTCTTTGTATGCAGAATTCATTATCAAATGGGCTCCAAAATAGAACTAGTTAGGAGGTGACAAAGAAGGAAGGGGGTGAAGGATGCAAGGTAGAGATGTAGACCTTTCCATCTCTGTTTTGGTCAGTTTATTCACCTATTTGCATCTTCATTTTTAACCACCAAGAGAAACAAAGTCCTTAGAACTTAAAGGAATTCAATTACAAAACAAACACGCCTAGGAGTCCAGATCTCCTATTTTGTTGAAACAGAGAGATACTATTTCATAATATCAATATTCACCGGCTGTATAAAATCTTTTATTATTCATTTTTTTCATTCCAAGAAGCAATTGGCTTCTCCCTGATATTTTATTCAGTTAGCTTGCAAGAGATTTTATACAACTGATGAATTTTGATAGGATGAAACCGTATCTCCCTGTTTCCAATTTGAATCATATATTTCAAGAGCATCTAAAGTGGGGCCCACTAGATGATTACCACCCAGGCGTGTAGATGCAACCATGAATCTTTAGATGGGAAAAGGCAGCAAGCTTACCCACCAATCATTCATGATTGGGAACCAAAAATTATTTAATTTTGCATGAGTCAAATTATCATGTAGGGATAAAGTTGAATTTGGGCAAAAAGAAATGAGAAATCATGTCTAACAATCATAGACTGACTAACGCACCATGAGCAATGGAGGGCCACAACATGAAACTGCTATTGATACTGATAGTGGTCATTGTTATGAAATTAGTATTTGAAAATGAGATATTTCAAGAAATTTTTCTATTTTATATATTAATTTATAATATAATATATTTACCTAAAGAAGAGGTGTTTAGATAACTTTGAAAGTATCTTATAATAACTTATTTGTTTCTAAAAAAAAATTTAATATTAAATTATTCAAGAATATTATGTATAAAATAATATTTTCTTAAAAAATCTTTACTAAATACGAATTGAGAGTTTTAGTAAAAGTCATTAGATAGTTCATATAGGAGTGCGACCATGACTCTGAATATTAGACAAGCAAAACAGGCCTGCACTAAGCACGGGCCCAAAACTAAAAAAAAATTTAATTTGGAGCTATGTTTGAGATATTAACTAATAAGAAGAAAATAAAGCTAAAACAAATAAAAATATCAATATCATTTTTCAAATTCTATAAATTAAAGTTTATTTAAAAGAAGAATATGTAATAAAATTATATCATCTGCAAATCCAACTTAAAGGATAAAAACTTCACATATTTTTTACTTTTTTCATATAAAAAATCAATGAAGATCTTTGAAAAGCTAAACAAATTAGCATAGATATAATAATATTTTTTAAAGAGCAAGGCTCTCTTAAGCTCAAGCTTAGAATAAAATTCCATAAGCTCATGCTTGTGGGGCTCACCTTTGGTCCATCCAAATGGACCAAACACATGACCCTCCCACAAACTTTCGGTCAGATCCGAATTAACTGAACTGTTGGATTGACTATGTATCGATCCGAAAGAACTATTGACCATTAAACTTTTGGGCCCATTTAGGGATGATAAAAATACGGTTGGGGCTAATTTTTTTATAGAGAGAAGGATCCCAGGGATTCCTTGAAATTCCCCCCATCCCGATCCCCATAAGGGTCCCCAAATGGGCCCCACCACACACTTGAGCTTACCTTATCCTAAGCTTGAGCTTAGGAGAGCTAGCCCCTTTTTTAAATAAGAAGGTAAGACTAACATTTGAAATTCATGATTTGTCTTATGTATGGATATCACATCATTCATAATTATAGAGCTCAAATTAATGAACCTCCCCATAGTGAGCCAACCTTTATCATCATTGTGGTTATGTAGTTAATTACTAATGGCACAATATAGATTAGAAATGTATTAAAACAAATTACAAATAAATAAACTTAAAAATAACAAAAGGGGGAAAAATCTAAAAAGTGAAAACAAACATGGCATTAGATGAAGCAAAGATACATAACAGATCAACTGATAGATGGGCACAACAACATTCGTTTGAAAAGAATAATGAAAGAGCAACACATTTTTTTCAAAATCCAAAGATAAAAGCAAACTAAATGGACCTCTTGGTGATACTAACATATCAAACTTGATTGAAGTCTTCCACCTGATATTCACGAAACTCTCTTCTTCTCCATTTTCGTAGTATTTACAGCGATATGATTTTGACTTGTATTAGCAAAAAAAAAAAAAAAAGCAAGAGGGAACCAGATCTCCTGTTAGGACGAATCAGGGGGCGACACGCGAGGGGGCGGAGGAGGTACACGTGTCGCCACTTGATTCGTCCAAACAAGGTTCTCCTATTTAGACGAATCAGGACACCATGTTTGAGGTATAAATTTTTTATCAAACTTCCACAGTTCCACTACTCCAAGAAAAATCAATATGCCAAAGTCGGAAAAAAAAAAAAAAGCAAGAGAGAAGTATATACTAAATGCCAAGAGAAAAGGAAATTTACTTGAAGTACAACGAGACGTGGCCTATAAATCATATCAGCATCTAGTGGGCCCCATTATACATGAATCCTAACCATTATCCAATCACAATGATCTAAAATTGGTGAAGATAAAAGTGAGTAAATTAAGAAGAAACATTGGACATTTGAAATCTTGCCGCTCTTAGAGGAATCTTTGAGGTGAAGAGACAAAGATTTACAACAATATCCAAAGTAGCGAGCAAAAATCTGCATAAATACAAAAAATCAAATGAGGAAAATACGATTGTAGATATTTAGTTTATATACCTGCAAAAGAAATTTTTAAAATATCAAGAGTAAAAACAAACATTAGAGAATGAAAAAAAAAAAATCTTTCCTTTCATATAATCTAGAGTATTAATATATAGAATATAGAGAATTTTACCGGAAAAAAAAAATTATGTGACCATTGTACCAAAAATATAATTTTAAGTGCCCTTACACTAAACAAGTCATAATGCCCGGAAAACTTTTTTTTATTTTTATTTCTTTTCTAGGGTCGACATCGACCTTCATTTGTAATGTTAAGGGTCGATTGAGATCCTGCGGTCCATCCTAACCTTCACAGAGAACCCCCATTTTCTTTCTTTGTAGGGTCTCAGACGACCTTTATTTCTGTTCTTAAGGGTTTCTATCGACCATGTGGTGTATCCATACGGAAATAAAGTAGGACTTAGAAGCACGAATAACTAGTGCAGTGGGGACATCAAGATATATAGAACTAGCGAAGTTTACCATTTCAAAGATTCAGATAGGCCTTCCAATCCATTGCAGTTTGGAATCAGCTAAAAGATGGGAGAAAAGACATGGTAGAAAATCATAGTAGTTTACCTCGGCATAACATTTCAAACCTAATGTTTGATTAATCATAAGAAACAATTGGTTTATATATTGCATTCTAATCAAAATATAAGTCATCAATTGGTTAATTCATTGCCCTTTATCACTTCCATGTTCTACTCTCTAGACACCCATGTATTGGAAGACTGCACTAATAAATCAACGAGAGAGATATAGAGAGAGAGAGAGAACAAATCTATCCCAGCTAGAGTAATCCTCATTACCACCAGATCCTGTATAATCCTCATTACCACCTGATCCTGTTTTATCTTTGTTTCAAATGAAGAACCTCTTGTATGTTTCAATAAAGTAATAAAGGTAGCCATGGTCTTGAAAACAACATAGATCCACATCATTTATTAACTTTTAGTAAATCTCCTTTACTATTAACTTTTTTTAGTTGCTATTGGAGGGTTTCCAATCCTTTGAGCTAGACTAATCCTTTTAAAAATCGAATAAACTCCCATTATGATAGTGCAGTTTCAAATCTACAAACTTCGAATGCAAATAAGGTCCTTTACTCCAACTAAACAAATAAGATAAGAGAAAATCCCAAGCTATCTACTTTTTAAAAAAAAAGCAGGATGAAGTTACGTAATACAACTTTTACGTGCCATGTATGACTCGATGATGTGAAGTCCTTGATTTGATAAGTTTTTGTACTTTTGCTTGATTTTGTTAAGGGGAGATTGTAGGATTTATTAAAGAGAGATAGGATTGGGGGAGAGATCCTAGGGAATACGACTACACAGCAAAGAGTGCCCAAGATTTTCCAATGACCAAAAAGTAAAGTGTTCAAAGAGTGCCCGATTTTCCAATAGCCAAAAAAAGTGAAGTGTTCAAAGAAAAACTAGCATGTTATCTTAGGAAAAGATTTGATTAAGGAATGATCATATTTCATAATACTACATAACAGTTGCATTATTCCATAGTTGTTAAGACCGCTACGTTATTTTAAAAATAACGGCGCTACCGTCTAAAATCTAATAGAACTTCTATTTCTCTTCCTCAATAACCTTTCCTATGATTGTCTTTAGCCACTACGTATCATTGAAACCACTACGTATAGCCCGCTACGTAGCTTTTTGTCCACTGACTATTATGAGCACTACAACCGCTATTTTTATTCTTTGAAAAGATTTAGGGACGGGAATTCGGTTAGAATTTAAAGGCTATCATTTAATATTAGTCTGAGGAAGGCGAGACTCTCATTCTATAGACTGATCAAAAAAGCGGTTGCAGCGAGCGTAGCGGCCAATGGTCAAAACGCTGCGTAGCGAAAGATACGTAGCGGTTGCGGTGACATGTAGCGGTGTAGTGGTGTGAGTTTTCTAAGTATTTAAAAAAATTGAATATTATAAAACTTACAACTTGCTATTTTTTAGTAATTTGATACCATATAAGAGTAGAGACAACTTTACTTAAGGCTATTGAGGTGAAGAAATAAGAAAAGCAATGTTTAAAATTAAAATTATTTTACTCTTTAGGTTTTAAACCGTAGTGCCGTTATTTTCAAAATAGCGTAGCAGCCTCAACCGCAACGGTCGATAAAGCAGCCGCTACACTACATAGGAGCCGATATTTTGAACCACTAGACCCTTTTTTTTTTTACCCCATTTGAATAGTAAAGGTCCCGCAAAATGACATGGCACTCCTTAATTATTCTATATCACCGTCCGAAGACTTATAAGGAGAACAGTTAGAATAGACTCCATTGGAAAATCTCAAGAACTCCCGCATAAAAAAGTTGAAATTGTCTCCCTATCTATACACCTAAATTCTTCGGAAATAATTTGACTAAGATTTGAACTTCTTGAAAAACAGGAAAGGAACCGACTTCATAAATGAAGGAAACATGATGAGGATAAGATATGAGATTTGCATCATTGGAAGTTTCGATAAGGATAGGTTCCTAAAGTTTCTTCCAATTCAAAATCGGAGTAAAATCGAAATCTCAATTGAGGCTCAATTTCTCAATCAAATGTGAAATTAAAGTTCATTGCGAAATAATGTGGGTTTCCAAATTTGTAGGGATCATGAGTTACGTGATATTAAGAGTCTTGACATTGGAAATTAAATCATAATATTCGAAAGACGGCACAAATAAGAATTGGGATGAGGGGCCACATATAGAAATTACAACATGCGGCCTCCCCTTTAGGAATTAGAATGAGGTCTACCCTTTAGGAATTAGAATGAGGTCTACTTTTTTTTTTTTTTACCGTGCATGGAACTCATATGTATAAATCGCTATCCGAGATCCATATTTAAAATCACAAACTTTAAAGTTTCCTAACCATAATAGATATATTAAAACTTTAAATTCACTAAAGAAAGACTCGTTTTTACTTGGCTACATAGAGTTATCGAGCAAGATGGAGTTCTTGCATCATCCGGACTCTTTAATCTCCTAAAAATTCATCTAAAGAAGGTTAACAAAAGTCGATGTAAATGCCAAACAAAACTTAAAATTACTCTACAATCAAAATTGAAATTGGAGTTCCGGTTTCGCGATTGAAATCGAAATTGAGATCCAATTTCTCAATCAATTGGAAAATTGGACTCCAATTTCAAAATCGAATCATACCCTTTAGTATATAATAAATTGACCTCACAATGCCTACAAATTTAATATAGGGCCCTATAACATTTCATGATTCCAAAGCCATTGTCAATTACCGATATTAAATGGATCTTACAAATGTCATACTAGAGGCTTTCATCATGGTTACCAACATTAGGTGGATCCCATAATAAAATTCGTCACGTCTCATACTAACTACTAAGATTGAATTGTGTGTCCCCTAGTGTTAATATGACAACCAATATCAAATGAGCCCCACAATAATTTATCATAAATGGATTCATCAATGATGTCTAACATTAAATAAGTCTTTACCAAGAAAAGACAAGGATAAGGCCATTTGTCACAATCACCATAGATGTATCACACTTTGATTACCAACGTTTGACGTAACCCCCTTAATTAAATAACATTGCTTAGATCTTATGATTTTAACATTTAATGATACCATCATTATTAACACTTGTGGTTACTACTTAGTGGGTCTTGCATTGAGTCAATTGATTACTCTTCGGTATATCATCTTGTGAGTCTTTTATAAATACCCAGACACTTCAAATGTATATTGAGATTTGTGTAAATTGCCAAACACCATAAGTGACACAATATAATAATAACACTATTTTGTTCTATGATAATGAAATCTTATATAATATTTAAAAAATTTAATATTATGTTATGCATTTATCCAAATACCCCCCAGCAAAAAAAAAGAAAAGAAAAGAAAAGAGTATAGCACAGTATACACGACTTTTTATACCATAACATTATACCAATTTACAAGCTTGGCACCTATGATGCATTTTTATGCCATGCCCTAACATGATAACTACATCTACTGAAAATAGTAAAGGGGATATAAAAAAATTCAGGTTTTTTTACCTTTAGACCCTAAAACATGCAGGTCGACGCCCAAGTATGAACATTTAAAATTCCACACACTGACAGATCCGCTATCAAAGAGCTAATAACCTGATTATTTAAAGCCATGGCTCAAATCACACCATGCTTCACATAATCCTTATTCCTATACATAACAAAAATATAATAAACACCACAACCAAACCTTTATTATGGGTGCTTCATCGGTCGCTTAATTCTTTGCATGAATGCATGCAAAAGAACCAAAAAGCGCCAACAAATAATGATTATACATGAAATCTGTAAAAAGAAACAGTAAACTAGTTTACCATGTAGTTAAATATCATTCTTATGCATAACCAGAATACTCATCAGGCAGAATGGATACGTTCTTAAAGTCTCTGAAAGTAATCCCATAAAGGCAAGAGTATTGGGTACCTTAAAAAGCCCTTCAATAGTGTGAAGAAATTGATCACATGAACAGGAAACTTCAAGAAGCTTCCATGATGATCCTACCAAAGGTATGTATCCGAGCTGTGAGCCAAAGAACCAATGAAATTCTAATTTTCTTATACCAATTACAACAGAGTAATACATTTCTTACTATCAAAATTTACTTTACAGGTAAGATGGTGGAAATGAATGAAAACCCACTAAACTTTATCTTACCTTAAAAAGTCCTATGACCTCAACAAGGAGAAAACAAGAAAAGAACACCAAGCTTTTCACCACCCAAGGTAATTCAAAAGATGAAAGAAGAGAAGCAAAGGATGAAAAAGAAGCAAACAACAAAGGACCTGCACATACCTCCTTCAACTAACTTAAAAATGGTCAATATCAGTCACAGGTGGATTAGATTTCACCTTTCACCACCCAAGCAAATCTGAGACTCTGAACCTCCCATGCTTTTGATCCCTGGCCACCCTTTATATATATTTACACTCAGATTAAGGCCACTGTCTTATAATCTTCAGTTTGATCCCATGGTATGTCTAAAATCCTGGATGGAAGTATGTCTTTTGTTTTTCCAATGAGTTCTTTCAATAATTATTGGCCCAGTTGATCTGCGGACGCTGTGGTTGCTGATAAACACCAGTGGGCGGGCCCACAATCTCGACAGGTCCAGCCATGGTCTGAGACTGCTGTAGCAAGGGGTGGACAGTTGCCGCTGCCATTGTCTGTGCAGGGTGGTATATCCCAGTGAATGCACCATGGCCTGCCTGTGTAGGAAAGGTCACATGCTGACCTTGAGGAGGGAGGTTGTAGAAAGAGCTAGCTTGCAGACCTGAAAGATCTCGTCCTGGAGCAGGAATCCAAACAGTCGAACCTTCACTCTGCGCAAATTAAGGTTACAATCATAATGTTATGAAACTATGTTTTTCAGCATATTGACAAATGAATTCATCGTTTAAAATATTAAATGATGTGTAATGTATCAGCTGCAATGAACCACATAGTGGTAAACATTATTTTGATTATATCATAATATCAACCCATTTTCCAATATCAATCAATAATATGAGACAGGATAAGCTGATATGACCAATATTATCGGTCGCCACGGACTTGAAAATCACGAAATTGATTTTATTATGAAATCTTTATTTCATAGGGTATTGAACTCCCAGGACTTCTAAACAGTGTCCATAATTCAACAGGGCTAAAACTGAAGAATCAAAGGTGAAGATCATGAGGGTTATCAAATGATTTCCATTTTGATATGAAATGATTACCCAACCACCACCATAATAAATTAAATCCAAAGGAAGTGATGATCCTATCTAAATCTAAATCTCAATGGAAGTGATGATCCTATCTAAATCTATACCATATAACCTTCGCCACTCATCTCTTTAATACTCCCTCTTACAAAATTCTCTTTACTATGAATTCCTAGGAACTCCATATCAAATAGGCAAATGTGCCTAATTCAATATAGTACAAATTGTAGCACGGCTCTCTTTCTAGGGTTTACTTTGTGGGTCTACTTGAAAAGATACCAATTACTGGATTGAGAAGGATTCATTATGGATGACAAGACGAGAATATGAAGACAATGCATAAAAAATTAGAAGAATTACACAAAAAGCCCATGCATACATGGAATAGGCAGTATCTACCTCTGGGGGATAGGGTCACTCTCATGAAATCCACTTTTTTTTCATTTTTTTGAATGGTTGACTCTCTAAAATTTGCCAGTGTACTATATCTCCTTTCAAAATAATGTCAATCACTGAGAAATTGGATCACATTGCAAGAATTTTCTATGGGTCGAAAATGGTAAGACAAAGAAGATTAATCTTTTAAGGTGCAGTGAAACGGTAACCAATGATCGAGGGTTGAGTATAAAAAATCTGGGTACCAAGAATTGGGCATTGCTTGTCAAATGGTGCTGGAGGTTTGGGGATGAAAAGACATTATGCAGGAGAATTATATCTTCTAAATATGGTGAGGATAGATGGGGGTGGAATGGTGGGTCCCTGATCGTGTCCCTAGGTATTGGGTGTTCAGGTTGCAGGATGTCATTTCAAGTGCAGGGGTAGAGTCTAATAAGTGGGGTAGATTCGTTTTTGGTTTGATGAATGGTTGTGAGAGGGTTCTTTAAGTATTCTATTTCCCAAATTGTTTAGGGTGGCATTTAATAAAGAGTTTTCAATTAAAGGTCGTTATCTAGCTGAGAGGAACACTATGTCAAGGGAGGTTGGATTTTAGAAAGGTCTTGCATCCGTCAGAGTTGAGAATGAGTCCATGTTGAGTCTTCTTTCTAGGATGAGGCGGATTTTCGCAGTTGGAAGTTGCATCATTCTGAACATTCTCCTCTAAGCCCTTTTGGAGGCCTTTGGAAGGATCATTGATAGAGAGCCCATGTGTGCTTAGGTCCAAATGGGTCTGGCTCCTCCTAAAGTCGAGGACAGAATGGTTGGCGCTGGCCAACAAAGTTTCCACAGTTTATAATCTCAGGAGGGGCATAGTCTTGGAGCCTATGTTTGAAGTTTATATCTTATGCGGAAGGTACGGGGAGATGGTTAAACCCCTGTTTCTTCAACCCATTTTTACTTCTTATATATGGGGACCGCTTCATAACAAGTGTGGATTGTTGTGGTGCTTACCATCTTCACTAGACGAGTCGACTGAAGCTTTGAGATTGGCTCAGAGTTGCACTTTGGCCATTCTTTGGTCCATTTGGATAGAGGAATGACAGAATTTCTAGAGGTGCTTCAAGGTCCATTGACGAGATGCTTCAAGTGTTGCTTTTTAAAGATTAGGTAACTGGGTCATTTACAAAAAGGAACTTAAAGATATTAAGTTTGATACTATTCTGCATAACTGGGATACATGCGTGACGCAAGGATCAAAATAACGGTTGCAACAAGATAGCGTCCAATAGCCAAAACACTACATAGCGGTTGCCACAATACTTAGCAGTGTGGATTTTTAAGTGGTCAAAAGGATTCAAATATTGTGCAGCAACCAATTTTATGTTTTTTTAGTGTTTTAGACAGTAGCGCTGCTATTTTCAAAATAGAGAATCAGCCTCAACCGCTACGGCCAATAATGCCAGCTGCAACGTAGCTTGAACCATGGCATGAGGTCAAGGCTTTGAAAGGTGAAGAGTTCAGTTTCTTCGTCTCCTCCAAATGGTTTCTTAAAATCTAACAAGGACGAGGTAGCTAGAGGAAGGCCAGGACCGACAAGCATGGTTCAAAATAGCGGCCGCTACGCTACATCAACCATAGTGGTCGAGGCCGCTATGCGTTTTTAAAAATAGTGGCGCTATAGTTTAAAACCTAGTAGAGCCAAGCAATTTTAATTTTAAACATTGTTTTTCCTATTTCGCCTCCTCAGTAGGAAAGTTGTCTCTTCCCTTGTATGGTTTCAAATCACTAAAAACACACAAGATGGCAGCTATACAAGATTCAAAAAAACTTGTCCATTAAAACAATTCACACCGCTACATATCGCCGCAACCACTACGTATCACCCGCTACAAAGCGTTTTGGTCACTGGCCGCTATGCCAACTGCAACCGCTATTTTGATCCTTGCTGACAAGTATTGGTTGTGTCATTTGCTACGAAAAAGACGTGTTATTTATGTTTTCTAAGCATGTGGGTTTTATAGACTCCAATGAGGCGGAGATGCTTGTGATCTTAGACTGCATATATTTTCTTCTGGTTTCTCCAGCAGCTTGGTTATTGAGAGTGACTTTTCAAGGTTATTTCTTGGTTGAAGTTTGTAGATAGTTGCACTCAGAAATTCTTCTATTATTTTCAAGATATCAAAGCATTTTCTTAGTCTGTAGAAGTGTTTTCTAGCATGTGGGAAGGTCAGCAGCTGAGTTTGCAGAAGTTTTGGCCAAGCAAGGGGTGTTAAGGGCTATTCCTTTTATTGTTGCGGTCAGGTGAAGTCCATTTTGTGTGTTTTGGTATAATGCTCTTCTAACTACGCCTTTTGTTTCGATGTTGGCTAGTTTGTGTCATGCCCTGTATTTCTTTTTAATCCAATAAAATTTGTTGGTTATTTCTCTCTCTCTCTCTCTCTTTCTCTCTATATATATATATATCTATATATATATGCTATAATTTCAAATAAAAAGAGACAAGCTTAGAAGGAGACTAAATTCCTTGCAAACATTACAATAGATAAATCTGACATAGGAGCAATATGAAGTTGGGGGTCTGCTACACACCCTTGTGACGTGGTCTAATAGAGTAAGAAAAAAGAAAAAGAGGGAAAAAGCATTTTAGAACTTTCCAATATTCACCCCAAAACATCTGCAAACTACTACATATTGTTGCCATATATTCATATCCAAGTCAACCACAACCGTGCAACACCTTCTGTGATTGTGATTTTAAACCATGCCTGTGATTGGCAGTGAAAACGGAAGATTACAAGGTTCTTGGGAGCCCCAAGTGCAACCCTTCCAAGGAAGGCTAGTAGAGGGTATTAGGATTAGTTTCAGACATGAAAAAACTACAATAAAAGTTATGTACAATGTGTTTAGTTTTTTATTTCCTTTTTTTTTTTTTTTGAGAATTAACTTAAATGTAGTAAATAAGAAAGAATGCACAACAATAAATCTCCATCAAGAGACTGAGTAGTGTTTTAATTTTTTTTTTTCGGTAATAAGCATAGTGTACAAGAGATAACCTAAAAAAAAAAGTTCCAATAAGTATTTACAATCAGATCAATCTCCCTATCAAGCCCATCTTTCCAACTTCTCTGCCCCTCAAATAGCTTCTTATGGCTAATGGAGAAGTGTAGCACTGATACTTAATAATATTCTTTGACAAAGCTTTTATCTCATTAAAACTTCAAAGCATTAATTTTCTGTTGAATGTGGATCTCCACCTTTCATTTTGTAAGTTACTGATTTAGGGATCAGGATTGTCCACGAAAGTTTGGGATTAATAGTCACTAATGGGTTTTTCCATATCAATGGTCAAAATCATCAAAAACAGACACCTCCATCCAGAAGGGAGAGAAAACACATGTTTGTAGATGATAATGGTCGCCAGATATCGAGATGTTAACTTAGCAAGCATTACTATATAGACTGACAAACTTTCACGCTTGGGAGAAGCAACTTATGAGTTATGACCAAACAAGAATGGAAATTTAATTTCAATCAAAGCAACAATAAGCACACCTGTTGTCCAGTAATATAGACATTGTTTTCCTTGTACTGAGAAGCAGAAAGATCCTCATTGCCAGTTGAGTTTCCCGTGCTCACAGGACTGGGACTATAACCAGCTGGAGCAGAAGTGTATGGCCCATATCCAGTTGGCATTCCAATGTGGGCCGAGTTGCCAGCATTAGTTCCAGGCTTGTATTGAGAAAGGGAGTATTTTACAGCAGACGCAGCTGCAGCTGCTGCAGCCGGGGGCTGGTAAATGCCACCAGTAGGAGGTTGCTGAGGAAAACCAGTATTACTTAAAAAATGATGGATGGTTGGAGGAGGAACATAGAATGGTGGGAAGTACTGGTTATATGGAATGTAGTTTGGAGGGTAATGAGAAATGTGTACTCCAGCAGGTTGCCGGAAAACGGGAACTGGTTGCTGCGTGACAGCTATGGAGTTCTGCATAACACCAGAAGCTTGGGTGACAAGAGGTGTTTGACCTGCTGTAGATAGAACCATAGAGTTCCCACTCTGCAAAAAGAGAAAATCACAGGCAAAGTTCGTCAGAAAATTAGACCTGGTTGTCAATACCATAAACACAAGCAAATATATATATATTTAGAGAGAGAGAGAGAGAGAGAGAGAGAGAGAGAGAGAGAGAGAGAGAGAGAGAGAGACGGTAGTATGAGAGGGGGGGGGGGGGGTGGGGGGGGGGGGGGGGGCGGGGCTTTCGCATTTAGGCTGTTGGCATTGGATATGGATGTGGATCCACATGGGGATGGGGGGAATTTCAAGGACTCCCTGGGACCCTCCTCTATGCAAAAAAATCAGCCCTAACCGTGGTTTCTATCATCTCCATCTGGGCACCAAAAGTTTAATGGTCAACAGTTCTTTTATCCAACGGTCTAGTAAATTCGGATCTGACCAAAAGATGGTGGACATGTGCAATTTAGGGGGGTCGGGTGTTTGGTCCATTTGGATGGACCAAGGGAGGGTCCCAGAAGCATTAGCTTACGGAATCTTATCCTAAGCTTAAGCTTAGGAGACCCTGTGTATATATATAAGATGCCTCAATGATAAACAACACAAATATCTTCTTGGGAATTACAAAAAAAAAAAAAAAAAAAACCCACTAAATTCCAGTTTGCCTAAGCTTATCCAATCACATGCTGATCCAGATCATTGATTCCAGTATGTGACGGGTTTCATAGTCGAAATGGAACAGAATGCACACCCATACAAATATCAGATTGAAAACTTCTAACCATTGGCAACAGAAAAGAGACCAATTAGGTTTAATGGCTCAGACCTTCTGCAAATTTCTTTTTTCTGCTACATTATGGACTCGAACTCATGCACTCCAACTCACACATGCAAGTCCCTTACCATCTGAGCTACAGCTTGGGAACTTCTATAAATGCTATTTTTATTTTGGATCCCAACAGCTGTGGTGGATCTCTTGCGATCAATAGTCAGAAATTAACTAGAGGCACATGTACCATAGGCCA
Source organism: Litsea cubeba (assembly GCA_012931725.1). Classification (NCBI taxonomy): domain Eukaryota; kingdom Viridiplantae; phylum Streptophyta; class Magnoliopsida; order Laurales; family Lauraceae; genus Litsea; species Litsea cubeba. Next base: position 59,451,262 of record CM022948.1, read on the forward strand.
TCTTTTGAGGGTTGGGATCCTATAATCACACTTAAAACATGTCCTGCTTGCATTTTGAAAGCTACTAGACTACTAGTGCACTAAATTCTTCTGGAAATGTAAAGAGTTGATGAGCAGAATGGTCGGGCTCAAAAAACTAATACACCTCACTCTTGGCAGTCTTAAGAATATCATGGACCTAAATGCATGCAGCATTCTAGTGTCACAGGTCCTGAGAATATCAATTGTATGATTTTCTTTTACAGGTTGTGACCCAAAACCCCCTTGCGCTCACTTTTTTTTATTATTAATCTTTGGTTCATGTATTAGTGTTAGATAGAAAAGGATACTACTTTCATTTTGTACTGATGAAGCTTGACTGCCTTCAGCAATCTAATCCTTCCTTGTATGTGTATTTGGTTGTGTGCACACACACGTGATGGAGTGTATTTATTTGTTTGATGTGTGTGTGGGGAGTGAGTTTATTTTTTCTGATACGTGTGTGGAGAGTGTTTATTTGTTTGATTTGTGTGTGTGAGCGCGTGCATGTGTGTGTGTGTGTGAGAGAGAGAGAGAGAGAGAGAGAGAGAGAGAGAGAGAGAGCAGGCATCATAGGTGGTCCTCGTAGTAATTTCCCCAAATAGTATCAGAAAGTTTGATAAAGACTAAAAAGCAGCATGTATACCATATAAGCAAGAGGAATTTTACTAAACGGCTTATAGAGACAATAGCTAATCATATTCCTCACAAATTAGGGCTGTATCACACCATCCTTAATTGTTGGTCCCGGTTTGTTGCCAATGGATAAAAAACCAGCAACCATTTTTCCTTTAGTAGAGAGGCATAAAGATGTTTAAAAGGTCATTTATATTAATAATTATTGCTCCAAAGAGAAAAGCATCAACTAATTCACCCAGTGAAATCAAAATCAACCACTCCTTAAAATGATCAAGGTTACATTTTTCAATTTGTTGGCTGAAGTTATAGAAACGGGTGGTGGGGAGAGAGACAGAGAGAGAGAGAGAGAGAGAGAGAGAGAGAGAGAGAGAGAGAGAGAGAGAGAGAGAGAGAGAGAGAGAGAGTCCGGTATAACACTCTAGTCACACGCCTTATCTTTGTTTTTTCTCTAGTACCTCTCCAAAATCTTGCAAATTCTTATCTTAAGAGGTTTTCTCAATAACTAGATAACTCTTAAAAGAAGAAACACAATAAAAATTGAAACAAAGGGACTAAAATTAGTGGTTCAGCTATGATTATTCCCGCCTCGACAAATTGCTTGAATCCTAAAATTTGATGTAACAAGTATCAAATCATAAAATTCACACATGAATCCTTAGATTTCTTCTAAATGAGATTCATTATATAGATGCAAATCCTTTTCCCTAGGATCCACCTGAATCATATGATTTTAACAATGGTGTGGAGTAACAAGAAATGGAAAAAATTAGGAATGAGTACGTAACAGGAAATCTATGAGTAAGCATAAAAATAAGAAAAAGAAACAACGAATGCAATTTAAGATTGTTTTGATCATGTAAGTAGAATGCCAAAATTAGCACCTATATGACAATGTCAGTGGGTTAAAAGTTCAAGGTAAAGCAGAAGGGGAGATCAATTAAGACCTTGCATATCGAAGCAATGAAAGGCATTAGAGATAAAACTATAGAAAGCATAGGTGATGGAGGTGTGAAGACAAGCCCAATGAGTCGACCCAACCCAACCCAACCCAATTGGTCCAGTAAAAGCTGTACCATTATTGTATAGCATATTTTATTATTGTGACAGATTACTCTTTCCTTCTGTTGTCATTAGATTAGATAATCATTTGCTGTAATTACACCATGTATTGAAAGTAAGGTATTATAAATAGTGGGATCGAATACAAAGAATGATACATTTCTTCTTCGAAAGATCCTTCTTCTTCTTCTCTTGCTTTGGGCTTCTCACATGGTAAGATATAATTTTCAGTCGTCCTGGAGGGATTCTACTTAACCAGATTGATTAAATAAAAAAGGTGGTCTGACCTGGTGCCTGTCATCCCTGCCCAGTGTTTAGAGAGGCTAACGAATAAAGAAACATCAAAATTCAGTTCTATGCATCCAGATGATCGTCTCTTGGAATCTTTCTCGAGGCTAACGAATAAAGAAACATCAAAATTCAGTTCTATGCATCCAGATTAATGTCTCTTGGAATCTTTCTCGAGGCTAACGAATAAAGAACCATCAAAATTCAGTTCTATGCATCCAGATTAATGTCTCTTGGAAAGTTTCTCACCCATCATCTCTTCTATGGTGGTTAACTAGTGGACCCAGAACCAAATTTTATGTATTATCCTCATCCTTCTCTCCATTATTAGCATTATACAGATAATCTCCACTGTGAAGTTGTTTGCTAGTCATTCTCCTTTTTTTTTTGGCCTCTAGTAAATACTTATGTAATCACAATTCACACACATGCTACCCAAGTCCGTCACTAACTGAGAACAAGCAGCATCCCTGGTTGTTGATCGTGCTCTTTGCTCATGCTAGATGATTGTTGATGCCATCCATCTTATTAATTATATTAAACACTTCTTGCATCAGTCGTACAGCTGGATACCTTGAAAATTATCCTTTCTTCGAGTGGATATACCAAGGTACTTATGGGGATAAAAGTAAGGCCATATGGTTGGGATTTATTTTCAGCTTCTCAGAAGGGTAACTTGGAATTTTCAGACAACCTAATTAGGGCTGTAAAAGTCAATTAAGGCTTCAACTGGGTGGATTTATTTACTTGTAGATTATGGGGTTTCTTGCTCTTGGTTGTGCTTTAAGTCAATTTGTGCCCTTGGATGATATGAAACACCCCCCCCCCCCCCCCCCACCCCAAACCCCCTTTTTACCTCCCTACAACACACATGTACACCCTCTCAGTAAAATATATATATATAAATAATAAAGAAATAAAAACCTAACCCAACCCCAGAGAAAAATAAATAGGGGCATCATTCTTCCATGATAGAATCAAATCAAATCAGCAGTCTTGAATCTGGATCCCAGCAATGGACTTCACATGCATTTATAAATGAAAGCACCAGGACTACTACAGTATTACTCTTTCACAAAATCAAACCCATATTCTTTAGCAGGAAAACACAAAACAAAAGAACCCAGTGGAAATGTAAGTTAATATTACATTACCAACCTCCTGAGGGGATGGGCTGCTCTGGGTAGGTAACACTGTTATGTTTCCATTGTACTTAGCAGCACCAGGTGCAAGAAAGGGAGAGAAGCGGCCATCACCATCAGCACTTGGTCGGTAAAATTGGGTATAATAGCTTGTGGATGGATCAAAGGATGGCTGGACCTGAAAGGGGGGAAAGAATCAATTTTCGAGATGAGAATTAAACGGAGTCACTAGCAAAAGCAACCTACAAAAATGCTTCTTAAAAAAATATTCAACTAGCAAGTAATTTCATATAAACCAAAATATCATGCATTTCATGGAAGACGACATATACAAAGTTCTGTTACCATTTGCTCAGAGTTCTACAAGCATGAATGTTATCAAAATATTAACTCGCCGGAGTCAAGTTCTTCCAAGCCGAGGAGTTGATGCAATACGGCCCAAAAAATTAACTGGGCCCACACATTGACCCAGAGATCAACCCGGTCCATTGTGTTCAATCCAAGGATGGAAATAGCGGTAGCGGCGGGCCGCTACGCCCGCCGCTAAAACGCTACGTAGCGGTGCAATTTGGAAAAATCGTCAAAAAATTATGAAAAAATTGTAGAAAATCTAGAATATTGAAAAATGAGAGAAAATGTTTTTTTTTTTTTTTTTGCAAAAGTAACTAAGATAAGGGGGCGTAGCGGTCCCCTCATTGTATGAGGTCCTGTATCGCTATATAAATAGAAAATAATAGTAATGATCATTTTTTTCACATGTGTTCATGTTGTTTAGTTATGCTAACTTCGAAACTAATGAAAGGCTCATAAAGAAAAAACTATATCATGAAGTCAAGACTTAAAACTCAAGAGTACCTAGAGAAAAAAATACATCTACCAAAGGGGGTGTCTAATAGGATGTACTTAGAGAAGAACTCTCTGTATCGACCGTAATTCGGCGATATCATGTGCTTTTTGGTGTTCTTTTAAACATAAAAGGGTAGAAGAGTTATGTAGAAATGTAATTTGGAAAGAAGAATAAAAGAAATAAGTCTTATTATGCACTTAAAAAAAATTTGGAAAGCAAAAATTTTTCTCACCCCGTAGCGGTCGTAGCGGCCCCGTAGAGGACGTGGCGGTGGCCACCGCTACGGCCGATATTTTCATCCATGGTTCAATCCACATGCCCAATGGTGACCAAGAGTCACTGTGGCAACAACTTCTATCCTATTTCTATTTCTATTTCTATTGTTATTTCCTGTTTTAGTTAGATTTCTATTTTATTTAGAAAGACTTGTTGAGTAAGAAACAATCCTACTCCTCTATATATAGTTGAGTCCCCATTGTAGCTGCTTATGCTATTTTCAATTAATCAAAGAATTATCTGAGTTTTCATGCAATCCTCGAATGAATAATAGACCAATCTCTTAAGGGAATGATTGAATCCAATGATGGGTTCCAGCACTAGGGCACACTCAAGACCATAAAACACTCCACAATTGAAGAAAACTCAGATAATTCTTTGATTAATTGAAAATTGCTTAAGCATCTACAATGGGGACTCAATTATATATAGAGGAATAAAATCGTTCCTCTCTTACTAGGACTTTAAGACCTAAACAATGTTTAAATAAAACAGTAACACATAATAGCAATCCTAATAAAATATTCCTAACTTAAAAGACTTCCAAATAAATCAAACTACTTAATAAGACTCCTAAATAACTTAAAGTCCCACAATTAAACTAACTGGTCTTGTTGGGCCTGTGGGCTGGGCCTAATGGGCTAGGTCGACCCATGGGTCATGGATCTGGCCATTCTGGCGTGCATCATTGTACATGTGAGCCCCCCATCTTTTAACAAAGATGGAAGATACCAAAAAACCCCAACCCATTGGATGACCCTAGCCATCTGGTTTCCACTTATTGATGTGGGCATCGGCTGCAATTAAACATTCGCAAGCTACTAATTGGATACGAATCTTCTAGTTGAAAGCCATTAGAGCATATAATAATTGATCCCACAACATAAACAGTTATTGATTACCAAAAGGTGGGTCTCGTCTATCAATTATCCAGTCATAAAGGAATTGCGACTTGAAAAAGGAGAGTTGCAACAAATTGAAAAGGCACAAGTACAGCTTTGTGGAATTTTATCCTAAGGCATCAAATGCCTGAATAACAAAACAAGCAGAAAGTAAGAGAAATGACAGCTTACAACAAAACTTGGAAGTCGAGAAGCATCTCGTGCTTGAGTCTCAGAGCTTTCAAAAGGTGCAAACTGGCTCCCAAGCATTGGCGGCATCAACCCAAAAGCCGAATAGTTTGGAGCAGTATGGACCACCGAGTACTGAGGTCCTCCTGGTGGCAACATTGCCTCTGACTTGGATTGATCATATTCTGGTCCTGGAGAGATACTGGATGGAACATCAGCCTCTCCAGGTGATACATTCTCTGGCGTGTGCGTTGGTGATTGAGGATGATCTGGTTCGTCTCCTTCCTGATCAGTGGGTGATAAATTTTGAACACTGCACTAAAAACAAAGAGCAATCAAAAAAAAGAAAAAAGAAAGAAAAAAAGAAGGGAAATTGAATTTAATATGAAGATTTAGACATTTCTTTTCTAAATTAGATAATAACAGGACCCTGGGTCACAACAGATGTACTGTCTGTTGAGGAATAAGTCCTGTAAATGTGGGCTCCATGGATTATGGGTGCCCAAAATTTTCCTGATGGAATTTGAGAGTTTTATCTTATGTCACGACAATGACTGCATTCCGTAACTGTCTATTGTAGGCCACTGGAAATGCCGGAAAATGCCAGATTAGCAGGTTTCTTGTCAGAATTCATAGTGAACACTTCACCAAGACTCTGGGAGCACCAGAAAAACTGGAACTGCTTGTGGTGGACAGTTTTCATCTTAGATTGCAATTTGTTTCCTTTCAGCTAAAACCTGAAAGGAAACTAAAACAGACTTGACAAAAGGTACATTGTATAAGCTACGAGACATAGGATGTAATTGTTAAGTACATTCACATGTGCCAATTTGGCAGACATTGTAAAAAAACTGCATCACAATTAGATTGTATTGAAATCTTAGAAGGCATATCAGACATTTCCAACATAAAGTTGCCCTGCACCAACTGTTCACTTTGAGCCGTAACTTATGGGTTTCGTTATGAACAACTTTAAGGCAAATATCCAAGATGGAATCCTTAATGCATGTTGTTTGTAGAAGACGGGGTGCTAAGTAAGCTTTTGAGTCAAATGGTTTTAACTTTGAAAATTAGTGAATAGAAATAGAATTATACAAAGTGCAGTTTAGTCATTTTGAGCAGTAGAAAGTGAATGAGATATCTTCCTTAAAGGCCCCGGGGTCTGATAGTTTCAACTCCAGTTTTTTCAATCATATTTGGACAACCACCAACCATGATCTGATGGAACTCATAACAAACTTCTTTGATTAGAATCACATCCCGTGGCCGCCTCAACTAAATTTGACTAACTATTGTGTTGATTTCTAAACATGAGGGGGCCGACAAACTAAAAGAATCTCGGCCCAAACCCTGTGTAATGTGGCTTAGAAAGTCATTTCAAAAATTCTTGTGGGAAGGCTCCGACCATAGCTACCTAATCTTATCTCCCCCAACCAAGGAGCCTTCATTCCGGATCCCTAGGCAGCAGACCACATCATTATCGCCAAAGAATTCATTCACCACATGTCCCAGAGATGGCGAAAATGTCCACTGCTTGCACTTAAGGTACACATTGAAAAGGCCTGGATGTCAGTTGGACCTTTCTCCAATCTTGTCTGCCCACTAAGTGCGTCATGCTCTGCGTCACATTAGTAACTTATAGGGTTAATGTTAACGGATTTTTTACAGTCACCTCTGTAGGCCAAGGTCTACAACAAGACGACCCACAGGCGCAGCCCTGGATCCTCGATCGGAAAAATAGATCAATCTCCCACTGGATTGATCGAATCCAGAGATTGGCACACTCAAGACCATAAAACACCATAATTGAGAGAAAACTCAACCCAAATATTAATTGATAATAATAAGCATGAATTACAATGAGGAGGTCCATCCATAAATATAGAGTAGGATCAGTCCTCTTGGTAGCTTAGACACCAAGATTTTCCTAAACAATAAAGGAAACTAAATCACTAAACTTACTTAACAATCCAAATTAAATAAAACTCCTAATTTTAATTACTTCTCAACTCTCAATATAAGATTCCTAATTGAATGGATGTCCCGTTGGGCCTATGGACTGAGCCCAATGGGTTGGCCAACTTATACATCCACTGTGGGGAAGCTATAGCTAGAGCAGCGGCCATTCAAAGCTCCACTAATCGGATCTGCTGTCCTGCAGTTGCACCCCACAGAAAATGAGTCAACGTCGTGCAATTTTCCAACAACTTGCTCTTTTTCGTCCATCCAAATAATGGGTCTCTCACAGCTTTATACAAACTAATCCCCACATTCCAAGAAGAGTCGGATCAATGGGTTAATACTCTCAGGAGTCAACTGATGTTCCCACGGAACACTCGAGCACCGACCATTAGAGGCCTCCACTGTTCTGGTCATGCCAAAAATTGTACAATCCAAGACTTATCTAGGCAACGCACTCTGTATTTCTTGATCCAACTAAGCTGTTTGGGCCTGATTTGTAGGAAGCACACACGGTCGCATCACTAGTTGGAAAGGTCAATTTGTTTCTCCAGCAGGCAGAAAAGTCCTCCAATCAATTTGTTCTATGATACCCAATTACTGGTTGGCACAAGAAAAACTACCGAAAAACTACCAGTCAAATTGTGAAACAAATTCCACTCATTGAGCACTTCTTTTCTGTGGTCAGGTAAGACTCTGGCATGTTACTCCTTCAAACCTGCAGCTTGGGATACAGTGACTAGACCACGGATTTTTAGGTGCTTGGGACTCTGCAATCTGAAGGCCCAACCTAAGCATTTCACACCCATATAGTTTGGCATTTCTCAATCACCCGGACACTTCATGGGTCAGGATCCTCACTAAGAAATATCTTAGGTCCACTTTTTCTACATGCCAACCTAAGGCCTGGATGGCTGGATTACACCTTTTGGAAGCTATTGCTCAAGCATAGATGCATCATACGAGTAGACTACAATGGGTGGGTCCTATGAAATGGAGGTGACATCAATATCTTCGTATGGATTCCGCAGACCCCCGGTTGAGCACCCACCCAAATCACCAAGCCTTGCTCAACAATCTGCAGCTACCAACCCGAGTCAAAGAACTGACTATACGTCAAAATGGGACATCAGTGTAGGACAACGCTGAACTTGCAACTGTTTGGGATAACACCATAGTGAACTGTATCACAGGCCTACCTTTAGGAGGCTAGGATACTCTCTGCTGGGGCTCTGAACCTACTGGCTGTTGCTCAATAAAAGCATTATACAAAGCCTTAGACCCTTCCCAGTAGGACCCTATCTACCCAGGACTAGGCTCTGGAAGTTACACATACCATCAAAATTAAAGTTCTTCGGATGGTGCCTTTTACAAGGCGGATTAAATACCAGCGCTCAATTTAACAGACTTATCCAAACATTCAGTCCAATTGCATTTGTTGCCGCCAAGAAAATGAAACCATTGACAAATTATTTCATCGCTGCCCTTTCACCAAGCTTGTGGCAAAAATTCCAATCGCACATCTCTAACCCAATTGCCTACCCAACTATGGGGATCTGGTGTTAGCACGCTTCTCCTGCCTCTCCCTCTATGGGGCTCGTCAGAACATGGTATGCATGGAAATCCCGGAATTCATCTCTCTTCCACTCACACCCCAACAGATCCTTAAACTTCATGCACCAATGGGCCCTCATCACAACCACGCTCACTGTGCAACCTGGCCACATGGGCACTCCTGCATTCTGGACTCCACCTCCACAGGGAATCATCAAGCTTAATTTCGACAGATCATCCGATCCAACCAAAGAATATGCTGGCTGGGCATATTTTGAGATAATCAGGGAATGTAATTATCCCAAACACCAGTCAGATGAAGATCTCTCACCCAGAACTCTACTGTCGGGCCTCGAATTAGCGATAACCAGCAGCATCACATACATGATCCCTTTTTTTTTTTTGAAATGGTCACATACATGATCCTTGAAGGGGATGCTCTCATGATCATCGAAGCTTTCCATGACACAGATTCATTCTCCTGGGACCTCACAGTGTTATGGAAGAAAATTGTACGGTGTCTTAAATGATTAAATCATTTGAACATTTCTGCCAGCAGTCAGCTAAAAAGCCTCACGAATGCCCTCTGGTGCCAACTTTAACTGTTTTCCATAGAGCTCTTCCTGCCCATATTGACACACTTTATAGATAGGCAATGCAGGAATTTCAGCAGTGCCAGAGGACACGGACGACATCTGCTGTGTATGGGGACAGAAACTCAGTACCTTAGAAAGACGATGTATAACTTATGCCCTCTTTTGTTTATGTTTGTTCCGCTACTTTTATGTTTGTTTTGCACAAGACATCTTTTAGTTGATATAATCCTACTTCAGTGATATTGGATCGTATATAAGCATAACATACATTTGATGTGGGGAGAAGCACATAGCAGAGCAACCATGAGTCCCTGGTGGAAGGCAACAAGCTGAAGACAGACGAGCATCAAAAGTTAAATCGAAGAATCTGGTCATAGTTTGTGACTTAGATGGATTATATCTATATTGGAACGGTAAGTTGAGGAAATTGATGTTTTCATCCGAAAGTTTGGGAGAGAAAAAGGGAATTTTTTATTTTTTATTTTGAATAATGAGATGAAGGGATTTTGATTGGACCCAATGGTAGATGGGGTTCTCACACATACACCATGGACACCCGACCATTGAATTCATCACAATTGGAAACCAAAGGAGTCTTCCCACATAGGGAGCATTTGCTTAATGCATCCGAAATAATGAGAGGAAATGAGAATTTTCATAGAATGCATTAATGAAAGATTACAAGAGGATTCATAGAGAATGGGATATCAATACTTCCTAATCAACGATCTTAGACAGGCTATACTATCCTCTCCATGAGATGATTACAAACAAATCTTTTTTCTACTAAATAGTATTTTTGTCCCTACTATCTCTTGTGGATTACATGCCAATCGATTATCCTTTATTTTGTGGCATGAATTATCTTGCTAGATCAAAGAAATCTTCTTTTGATTTTCTAAACTAAGATTGAATGTCTACAAAAATCTTCCTGAAGATTTGCATAAGAATGCAGATCTAGGAAAATTTATTGGAAATTACTTTGATAAAAGAGTGCACATGTTTGGGCCCATGGGCAGGCTGACCACGGATTGGACCCAATGGGTTAGTCATCCATTGGTTTGGCCCACTATTGTTTAGCTCAATGTGCTAGTTCACAATGGGTCCAATAAGCTGGCCGAATGTACGGTTATTCTTTAGCCTCTTGTAGGTCTCAAGGCCCCTGGCTACATCAGATTTTTTATTTCACTCGCAATGAGGAGAAACTAGAAGAATCGAAATCTATTCAAGGCATGACTGAAGTAACATCCAAAGGGAGGAAGGTCACGGTGAGAATGGAAACTTTTGGCTGTAATAGTGGAAGGCAGGATCGCAGCAGGACGCAAAGGGGCCAAGTTTGTCTCAAAAACATTAGAGGACAAACAGTGGTGGGGACGCCAGCACACCCATGGCTGAGTAGTGCTGGCACCTTCGTATTACACATGCTCAGGGATTGATCTCTGGGTCCTTCAGTTCAAAGCATCACCCCTGACCAGTAGCCCAGCTTAGCACAAAAAAGAAAAAAAATAGTGGTAGGAACAACATGCCTGCAAAGAAGATGAAAGGAGTGGGTGTTGTTCAGATATCAAAAATCATAGAAATGGCTGCAGACAATGCATGCATAATCCTGTCGAAAAAGCCATGTGGAGGTTGTCACTCAGATGGTAAAAAGTAGACTTTGATCAGATGAGTTCGTGTGTGGTGGAAGTTTTCTTCAGAAACTCAGATGAAGTGTGTGGAGGGGAGATATGTTGCTTCTATTGTTTCAGTCCATGAAGAGACATTATGTTTTACAGGAACAGCTGGCCGCATGGAACGATATCCTCTATTCCATGGAAAGGTAAAGAGATTTATATGCAAGCACTGAATAAAGAGAATCTAGATGAGATGCTAGAAATCCCTTTGCATATATGAGACAAAAGGGTGTCATTGAAGAACTAGGCAATAATTTGAATCAGCCTTTTCTATTGCTAACAACAACACTATTGAGAAACACATGTTTTCGGTAATACATATACTGTCATATTTCGAGAAGGTAGAGATCTCTCCTGTTGCCATATCAACGAACAGAAAGGAAGTCCAGCTCTCTTCAGAAGATGATCTGTTCTATCCAGAAATGGAGATGTCTCTGCACTGCAGTTGTTAAGGTGGCCTAGAGGTAGGAGAGGAGAAGAGATATTGATAATGTAACCTCATTCTCCAGAAGAGTAATGCCAGCCAACCACGTGGGGATGTGGATGTGTTTGTGACGAGTAAGGTGGCCAAGATAAGCGACCTCGAGTAATGGCCAAGATGAAGGGACCTCAAGTAATGTATCTTTTGTCAGCCTCAATAGAATTGGATCAATTTCAAATTAACTGCCACAAACCTTGTTTTCCGTAAATAAGGGACATAATGCCAAAAACACGCTCGGATGGATATTAGGCCAAGCATTAGTGCACCAATTGTTAAAGACAAAAGTTTGTGAAATGAAAGAATTCTTATGCCAATAATTTGATCCCATCTCGCTCAGATAAGCCAGAAGTCCAGCAAATCGAGACCAGACAAGATCGGAATCCTGGAGCTAGAGTCTTTAATCTCTCACCCATAGCATCACAATGCAACAAGTTCTTGGAAAAGACTATCAGACCACCTAGGAGCAAGACCGAATGAGGTTTATGGTGCATTAGTTGATAACAATGGGACCCTCATTTTGGAAATGCAGGCTGGTAGGGCTTAAGGATTCTAACCAAGCATGAGTCATGGCAATGAAGGAAGTATTAAAGATCCTTCACAATCATTCAAGCAAATTGATCGTGTAAAATTCTATGATTCATATTCCGAATCCTACGACTTGAATCGAAGCAAAAGGAAAAGGAGTCGTATCTATATAGTGAACCCCAGGCATAAGTCATGGCAATGAAGGAACCATTAAAGATCCTTCACAATCATTCAAGCAAATTGATCGTGTAAAATTCTATGATTCATATTCCGAATACTACGACTTGTATCGAAGCAAAAGGAAAAAGAGTCGTATATATATGGTGAACCCCACCCAATTAGAGATGAATCTTAGCCTCTGTTTGGAGTCCTATTTTCAGCCTCTACTTCTCTAAATGTCTAAAGCGGGTTGAGCTTTGGAAAATAAGAGCATTAGGCAGACGTTTTCAGCCTCTATCCGCTCTAGGGAAGTAAAGGCAAACCCTCTAAAAACCAAAGCCTCAAATTCTGGGCAGTTGAAAAGTAGAGAAAAAAAGTAGATGCTGGTGAACAGTGTCAGGGCGTCCTTTTAGGGGCAGTCCGGTTTTTCTTTTTTTTCTTTCTTTTTTAAGATTCTTTAGAATTTAGGTGTGAATCTTAGAATTTGATACTTGTTTCAAAGAATCTTATGATTCAAGTGATTCATCTAGATGGGAACAGTTACATACGAATGGTTAATATTAACAATTTCTTCTTCTTCTTTTTTTTAATCTTGCTTTTGATATCGTTTAATTTCTAAGAGGTTATTTCATAAGGAAATCTCTAAAGAATTCGTTAGATTTGGGGAGGTTTTAAAGATAAATAAGAAAGGCATGACTCAAGCATTTGAGTACAGATGGGGTTTCATCAAACATTCTTTTTTTTTTTTTTTTTTTTTGAGTTTTTTCCCCTTTCATAGACACTTCTTTGACTTCAATATTAACGTTGATGATTCAGATACTGTTCAAAAAAAAAAAACGTTGGTGATTTAGTGTAATTTTATTTTTTGATTTCATCACCATATCAAAGCCTTGTCCCATTCCAATCGATCGTGAGCTGAAGCCTCCGATAGGTATCACTTCATAAGATCTCTTGTTACTACTTCCATCCGCACCCTCTTTTCCCCATAAATCGTTTATTTTTCTTACTAACTTTGATATCCTGAACATATTTAACTATTCACACATATATGATACATCATTTATAACTATATTAATATATTTCAATGATGTTCTTTATATGATAAAATCATAATCTTATTTTGCCACTATATTAATGCTATTATGCATCGAAAACGGATGAATCGTGAACAACTACTTTTTCCTTTTTTATTTTTTATTATATTTTATTGTTTATATGAAATATAAAAAATCAGACAATTCACAATACGATTCACGATATGATTCGATTAAACCCCTTAAACAATTTGCAATACAATTTTGTTTTTCAGAACAATACTTACAATAGAATCATCGCTTTCATTATAAAAGATGGCATGAGATTCATGGTTAAAATCAGAAAAATGCAAACAACAATCAAATCCAATTAGATCCAAAGACAAATGATTAAAATCAGAAATCAGATCTAGAATTAGATGGTCAGAGTCAAAGATCTAATTTAAAGACCAAATAGAATAGATCCAAATGCAAAATCCAGGGGATCAAGGATCAGTGGCTAAACAGGTTGATAATCATATTCAGAGATCTGACCCAAACAACAGACATAAATTATTAGTTCTGATCCAACAAATATTCGGGAATCATGGTCAGATCCAACAAACAGGTGATCAGATTAAAATATCCAACCTCAAGACAAATGTTCTAATCCAATCATAAATTTATAACTGAAAAAAAATGGAGAGATGTCAAGAGCCTTGTGGCGCACACTTATATGTTTAGGTTGCACCTTCTGATGAAGAATCGATTACATTTGAGTTGGCCAAAGCATTCATGGAGCAATTTGAGCATCATAAGAAGACCCGCAAGGATTGGATCAAGACTTAACTTAGATTCAGGCCCCAAACAGTCCCAACTATTAAATAAATTTTATGTCGGGCTGTTTTGGCAACATAGAGAAAACAGAGAGGGGGTGTTGGGGGGGTTAACTGCAAAACCCAGAATTTCTCTTCAGAACTGAACCTGTTTTGGGGCCTAATTTTTTGGGCCAACCTGAGCTCAAATCCACTAGGGATCTGTAACCCTAGGGTCACCTGAGGGTCCCCATGGGACTCGTGGGACCCACTTTCCATGACTGTATGCTGTGCGGGGGCCACAAGGCCTTTTTGTCCAAGATGTTTGGCACACTCAAGGCTCCTAATTATTTTTGTTTCTCTAATTTTCCTTAGCAATTATTTTAGGATTCTTAGTTTTAGTAGGAAAGCCTACTTGTGTTAAGAATAGTAATTTCCTTTTAATTAGAACTATATATGTTAGGGTCGACTGTTCATAAACAGAAGACAATGAGTTCAATAAAGTTTCGATATATATATATATATATCTCTTTTAGAGATTTGTTTCTTCCTCTCTCTCGGTAGTATATGACTTCTTAGAGATCGAGAAGGCACATCTAAGGTCAATGTGTCATTTCTCTTTAGTTTTTTGTTTAATTCTGTATTTTTCTGAATTTCTTCAATCTACTGCCACATCCCATATTTGGAATTTTCTGGTTGATTCAATCCCCCTCCCCCCTCCCCCCTCTTCTATGGAGCCTTGGGGAATCACCTTACCCACCTTTTAACACACTAATAAATACTTCTATGAGGACTTCAGTTATCTTTTATTCTTGCACTTAAGTGAAAAGGTTTAACATTGATATTGCCCTAGTGTTGTAATATTTTATCTATAATAATGCATTTCTTAATGACAACACGTATGGACCTATGATGCCTAGATATAGCATGGATTCGGTAGGGACATGCCATGGACATGGCAGGGACATGGATTTTACATATAAAAAGTTACGTATCCGATACTATACGAAACGATACGTTGCCCATTTGGAAGTATCCGTGCATCATAGGTATGGACATAACAGTGAATTCGTTTCCAGGCAATCCATGTCAGACACCTTGTGGTTCATGTTACAACAAGATATAAGTTCAAGCTACACAAACCACAATCCAAAATATTAAGAGACCGTAAAGCAAGTTAAAACCAAACAAGGAAAAGGAAATAGCAATGTTAAAGCTTCAGACCTTGAAGAAGGCTCCTCTGTAGTTTCTTCTATTTCCTGAGATGATTCAGACAAAGGTGGTGAAGCAATCTTATCACTGTTCGGGCCATTTGCAAAGCTTGTACTCATTGCAAAGCTAGCATCAAAGCTTCCAAAACTTAACCCACTCCGTTCTGCTTCAGGGACCTGAAGATGGTTTGGGATAATTACATTTCGATTATCTGAGAAATGCAGGTCCTGAAGTTTCTTCTGCAGCTTCGAAGTTTTTTCTTCTGCAGCTGTGACACTCGCCAAAGTTAATGATTGAGTGCTGGTTCCAACTACAATTGCCGCCACCTCAGATGTGCCGACAGTTGAGGAGAGTTGAATGGCACTGGGATTTGTAGGCTTCGGTTTCCACTCCTTACTAGGACCAACAACTGAATGGAACAATTAATGACTGAGTACTAGTCAATGTTGCATAATTCTGGACTACTAGCTTGCAATTATTAAAGAAATCAAGAGCCCATTCCCTGATTTAAAGCATAATATTTCTCAGGAAAAATATCTTACTACAAAAAATCGTCTGCACTTTGGAGTGCCAGTCCAACCATTGCTGTAGGACCCTGCCTGAAGTTAGAGATAGTACTGATCTAAGGGGAACTTATCGAGTAATGGGATTCTGTGGATGGTTATCATAGGATTTAAGGATGGTCTCTGTGTCTAAGGTTCTTCACATATGAAAGACACGTCAATACACACATACATCAGTTTGATGTGCCTTTATATTAAAGAGTAAGAATTTAAGATGAAAAAGGTTTCCTATAGTCATCTTAAAGGTTTCCTATAGTCATATAATAGAACTCTTCAAGACAGAGTCAGATTCGGGGGACAAGGCAATGATGATGATTATGATGCTCCAATGCCAGTACTTCTCAAAAAAAAAAAAAAAAAAATGGTAACACAGTCGAGACATCTCAGGAGATAAACATTATGCGCTCTAGTGAGTTGAAGTAAATATAAACAATAAAATTAAAAGAAACAAAGACAAGATAATCAATAATGTATTAGGTAAATATAAATCTAGCTGCATATACATTTCTATAACATTTTTTGTAATCTTTCACAACACATTTTACTGAAAAAAAAAATACTGTGAGTTCGATCCGATCCCAAATTTGCAGCAAACCCCTTTGTGGGGCCCACGTCAATGTCTGTCGATCATGAGGGGGCAGGAATAGAAAAGTCTTAGTGCAGACTATGACAAAAAAAAAAAAAAAAAGGTCCTATCAGATCATCCTAGCCCTTGAAAAAGCAATTTTTTTTCTCAAAAGAGATTAGATTTACCAACAGGTTAGCCCCACATGGATATCCCTAACTTTTGAATCCGTGACCAGTTCTCAAAAGATTTACCTATTAACCAAGAATGTAGTGTCTCACGGTTCCCTGTAGGGGTTTCCATGGGCCAGGATGAGCATATCTATGCCCAACCCGTCTTTAGAAACAGAAGCCCATATCCAGGCCAAGTCCAAAACAAGTGTAAGAACCTGCCTGAGACCAGCCCATCTGGAAACATGAGGCCCAAGCCCGCTCAGTTGGAGAATCAGGCCATGCCAAAGTGAGCTTTCTATAACTAGTTCAGGGTTTCTATCACTTATTTGGGAAAATTAGTCACTAAGGGCCCATTAGGATGTTTACAAAGTAAAATATTTACATATTTAAATATTATAAGAATAAAACAGTACATAATAGAATAGTGTAATATTTTTGTTGTTCGGCAATTTTTGAAGAATATTACAGATTTTTAACTGAGTTGTTTGAAATGTGCTATATTTTTACTATATATGAAAAACTCAAGATTACAATAAATTAATGTCATTGATCATAGTAAAGTTCATTATTAGAATAATTTCTTATTAAAAACTTTAATTTATATATAATTTAACACATTTGGATGATAAAGTAGTTTGGTAAAGTAAAGTTCAACTGCCACGTTTTTTTTTACCATAAGTCACTTTTATTCATCACATAAAACCATGGTAGACTGTAGTAAAGCAAAGTCAATACAAAAGGCAACTATTTTACTACTCTCTCTCCCACTTTACTTCACCACATACTTCATCTAACCTTACTTTACCTCAAAATTTACCATGATGTGACATAAGCCTTTATTTTATTTTACCACACGTGTAAACAAATATGCGTTGACCTAGATGCGATATATTATCCCTTCACCATGTTTACAAGAAAAAGTAGTGTCGTAAAGTACAGTCTAGCCGCCATTTTATCATGAACTTTATCACAAGTCACTTTTTTTTACCATATAAAATTATGGTAAAGTGCGGTAAAGTAAAGTCAAACAAAAAGAAATTACTTTACCACTCCCACTTTACTTCACCATATACTTTATCTCAACTTTACTGTGAAGTGATATTTACCCTTACTTTACTTTACTTTACCATACATGTAAATAAATACATCATGATTGATTTGGTGAAGTCATTACTTTACCACTTTGTAAACTTTATTTTGAAAGATTTTTATATTGTAGAAAGTTTTATGTGGGAGAGCTGTCGGAAAAAATATTGAGCTTTTTGAAAGAAAATGATCTTTTCTTCATATCTTTCTTAGGTTACCAAATACACAAGATTTTTTTTCTTTAGAAACAGAAAGATTATATTCTCTAAATTTGTTTTTTTTTTTTAGAACATATTCTATAAAATATTACTTTCTTGTGTTTTCTTATGCATCCAAATAGACCCTAAATTACAAGCACTACTTGATCAGGCCAGACTTCGGTCTTCCTATAACCTTAATCCAAGCCTGGCCCAAATATTAAAAGGCCTAGATTCTATATCCAGCCCCAAGCCAAATATTAAAACCTAAGGTCCAAACTCAGCCCAAAGCGGATTGGGCCTGGGTTGGCCCCACCCATGAGCATCACTAGTCCTAGTGAGAACTTTTGTGGGATGCACCTAGAAGCATGGAAAAGGGGAATAAAGAATCTTTTCCAGGAAGGCCAAACCTTGATTAAGGCCCTCAATTTGACAACTTTGAACCTTTTATGCAAAATTTTAGTTTTCAAATAAAAACCCAACCGAAAAATATCGCTATGATCAGAAAAACGCCTCATACCTAAGTGGATGATGAGGCATCTCCTACTGACATAGGCACCCAAGGATTGCTTGTGTAGGTTATCGTCCTAGTACTGTAACACAGATCCAAACTAGCCATATATAAAATATATCAAAATGAAATTTGAGGCAGCACCATTCACAGAAAGTCATTTCGATTGGGCTGGGTAAAATGGGCCTCACAAAAGGTCCTATTCTGAGACCAGCCTCTCTAGAAAATCTGCTTACACATGTTTGTATCTAGGAGATGATTAGAATACAAGCATGTAGACACTTTGTAGGCAACCACTAAACTTAGAAATCCAATCAAACTGATCTTAGTCTCGCCCACATATCCCTGTATTCTCATTCTTGAACCCCCACCCCACCCCACCACAAAAAAACCAACAAAAAAAAACCCAAAACATGGTTCATTCCTGAGGAGAATGATATATTTAGGGCCTGTCTGGATGCAAAAGAAAACACAAGAAAATAATATTTTATAGAATATAATCTTTCATTTTTTAACGAAGAAAATCTTGTGCGTTTGGTAACTCAAGAAAATTTTGAAAAAAATATTCTTTTCTTTCAAAAAGCTCAATATTCTCTCATACAGCTCCCCTCTTAGAAAACTTTTTATAAGATAAGAATATTTTAAAATGACTATTACAAAGTGGTAGAGTAAAGTAAAGACTTTAGTTCACCAAATCCATCATAATGTGTATGTTTACATATATGGTAAAGTAAAGTAAAAGAAAATCTCACAGGACGGTAAAGGTATGGTAAAGTAAAGGTGAGATAAAGTGTATGGTGAAGTAAAGTGGGAAGGAATGGTAACGTAGTTTCTTTTCTTTACTTTACTTTATCACATTTTATCGTAGTTTTATATGGTAAATAAAAAAATGACTTGTTTACGGGGCAAAGTAAAATAAAGATTGATGTCATATCATGGTAAAAGGTGAGGTAAAGGTCAGATGATGTAATAAAGCAAACTGGGAGAGAGAGAGAGTTATAAAGTAGTTTTTTTTTTTTTATTGACTTTACTATACTTTACCATGGTTTTATGTGATAAAAGAAAAGTAACTTATGGTAAAAACATGAAAGTTAAACTTTACTTTACTTTACCACATTACTTTTTTATCTAGACGTGATAAATTACATATAAATTAAAATATTTAATAAAAAAATATTCTTATAATGTAATTTACTTCAATCATAACACCTTCCAAACTGCTCAATTTAAAATCTGTAATATTCTTCAAAAATTGCCAAACAGTAAAAATATTATACTGTTATAATATTGCATTATTGTATTCTATACTATTTTATTCTTGCAATATTTAAATCTGTAAATATTTTATTCTATAGACATCCAAAGGGGCCCTTAGTTGTCAAAATGAATAAAATATTCCAAGAACCAACACCCAGCCCTTCTCCCTCTTTTCAATAAAAATTGTCTTGATCCATTTTGTTTTAGCCACTTTCAGACGGACAGCAGATTTTTGGGATTTTATTTTTCACATTTTTATGCTTCCTCTTAAGGATAAAAAAATAAGGGGTTCTAAGAGTCTGTTCACGTCCTAACTGAGAGGCTTAAAATAAAGAATATGTGCAAATGTGCATCGCTGTGTGTTATCCGTTGATCTTTCTATTTAAACGGTAACTTAGATGCATGACATTGAAAAATTTGACATATAGAAGTAGCAATTCTTAGTACACTAAGTGAGATGATATAAACAAGTGTTGTTTTAGCTTTCTACTACTTTTACCTTCTGTCCTTTTTTTCTGTCATGTGTTTTCAGAAAGGCCCAGAATGTTAAATTCAGGGCCAAACCAATATGGCAACTGAAATGAACTGAGGATTACGATTATATGTTTTCATAGCACATGTATAGCTTGTAACTGGCCCTAATCCCACACATGCAGTGTGGCCATAGTCTGGTGAAAAGCCATGCCACAGACGATTTCCAAAAATGCCAAATTAGAAGATTCGCTCTTCAATTGGTGGCTCAAATATAGTTAATGATGGAACAGAACAGTGGCCCAGTAGAAAACAGTCAAACTAGAAGTAAAGGATCTTTTTATTCTGGGAGATTTTTTTAAGCTATCCACCATCCACAATGGTTCCCTTGGAGAAACTCCGGAGTTCAGATCACCCAATGATGATCCAACATTTGAAGAAGATCCAACAATAAGAGCCACATATAAAGGCAAAGACCACAAGTGGAGCATCACCCACTCACCACATCCAGCCCCATTGATTGGCCCGCATTCGGGTTCATGGCCTATATGTGTTGCACAAAACAACACAACTAAAAGGATTGCACTTCCTGTTCTTCACATCCTTTTCCTTTTCCTCACTTAACGAAAAACCTTAATAGTGTTTGTTGCATTAGGAATTTGTTTGGGTCTATTAGCAATAGGATTTTACTCACAGTGTTTGGCTAAAAAGATTGTTAAAAAGCAAAAAAGGGGGAAAACGTCACTAAACAAGAAATAACCAGCCCCATTATCATTAAAGCCTTGTCCCAACTATATTATAGTCAGCTAGTTGAATTTTAATTCACCATTCCAGACTATCCTGGCCCAAATCCTTGGATAAGGTTGCACTTCTTCAGATCTATGATCTATCCCCACTACATCCATGACCTCTTTGGCGTACCCCTTTCCAAGAGGGACTATCAATCTGAATAGAGATAACTTCTCCTCACCAGCGCCGTCATTAGCTAGCGTTGGACATGTCCAAACCATCTCAAATGAATCTCTCTTAATTTATCACCTATTGATGATACCATTGAATGCTCCCGAATGCGCTCTTTGTGATTCTATATTTCGTAGTTTTACCTTACATCCATCTCAAGATTCTCGTCTATGCTACACTCATAACATATCAACATAACATTCATACTTGCTCCCAATTTCGGATTCTATCATTCGTGGTTTTACCATACATCCATCTCAACATTCTCATCTATGCCACTCATTACATATCAACATACCATTCATACTTGCTCTCAATTTGGCTCTGATACACACCATCATTACACTGGTCTTTTAGTATGTGGAAAACATGGTTTTAAAACTCAATATCGATTACCAACTCAATGACCACCAACTCCACTGGGAGTCAACCAAGTGGTACTATGACTAGGATGAGGCACAAAAAACTCAGCCAACTTTAGCGACTCATATTTAGAGTCACCCAAGTGAACTTGGATTTGACCAAGTAGTTAGCATGGATTCCCTCAAGAAACAAAATTCACTACCCATCATGGTTATAAAAATTGGCCAAATCAATGTCAACTTGCACTTGGCATGTTGCAGAGTCAAGTCACCCGAGTCACCTATTGGTCAAGTAGCGTGGTTTTTCCCCTAAATGTACTCATTTCCTATTATTCCTGTCTGGAAAAGCTGAGGAGGCTCTTAGGGACATTTTGCACCGATTCTAGAAGATCAAACCCACTTTTCTAAATAAAATAAAAATCCAATCATTTTTAGATTGTGGTATTGTCCATCTGACTGACTGAAATATAACTATGGGCACCTATAACAACTTAAAATCAATATTGATAAGTGAAGCACAAGAAGTCTTCAAATTCTGTATTCATTAAACTATGTTTTCAAGTTTCTAATTTTTTTTGCTTTTTTTCAAATTTTTTAAAGGTCACTGGGCATAGGGTAAGGCTTGAACTCGGCCAAGTCGACTCGACTTGAGGGTGAATAAGTCGCCCCAGTCCAATTTTTACAGCCTTGCTACAGGTGCGCAGGACACAAGACTCCAACCCCGACTTCTGAGCCCATCCTACCACAATCATTGGTGACTTCTTAGGTAGTCTCAAGAAAATAATTGATATTATTAAAGATCTAGTAATATTTAAAACCCTTAGATATAAAGAGTTTATCACATTTAATGATTTACTCACAAAATAAAAGTGGTTTTCACAATGAAACCAATATTTGTGTCCATTCATTCATCACGAGCTCCACTATAGACAAACTTGCCATTAGGTTAGGCAGACTTGCAGATCCAAACCTTACCAGTAGCAGTCCTTTTACATTCGACACACTACTGTTTATGTTTACTTTCAGGCAGTCAGCTGAAGAGTTAGGTTATCCTTATCTCAGCAGGGAGATTTTTGGAGCAATGTCTAACCAAAAATAGGGGCATTAGATCAATGACCCAGACAGTTTGATCCACAGAATTCTATAAAAATTTAACAAGGAAAGAGGATGATATGCATATCCATGACCAAAGATCACATCCTTTCTTGTGAATTGTGATTTATTACCTTTCTGAAGACCAAGAGTTTGTGACCGGTTGCTGTAATTAGAGGATGGCCTACTGGAAGAACCACCAGCATGAGAAGACAAAGGTTGACCTTGAGATGCCTCAGAGGGAATGTTCCTTTCAGCTGCCTGAGATTTGCTTGGAATCTTCCCATGCACAAAAATATTATCAATTTCTGAATCAACCTTCTCACTTAAAGATGGCATTTCGGAATCAACCACTTCATGAGGCACAAACTCGTTAATCTGCATATGGTTTGTAGATTCATGTGAGACAGGTTTACTATCAGTGGGTATCACAGTAGTCGGCTCAACATACGTCCATTGACTTCCTACTTCGCGTTTGATTGTACCCACTACACCAGGGACACGTGAATCAAGAGATGGCACTAAGACAGGATCCAAGGATGAAGAGTAGACTCCTGAGACAGCTGGAATCATGGGAGAAGATAACTGCTCCGAACTTGGTGGACCCAATGTGGGCTGTCTCTGTTCCCCTCCAGTAACAGCTGCAGGGCTATTCTTCATGTTGGCAGACAATGGTGGCGCAGCTCTCATCTTAACACCGGCAGAATTTTCTTCGAGTGCAGAAAAGCCACTGCCCTCAGGTACATGTGACTCATGTCCATGAGTGGAAATGTCATCCACTACATTAGTGGGCCCATTGGCCAATCCAGTTACAGGACTGCAAGAGAGGAAAACAAGAAACAATTTATTGGTTAAACAATAAAGCTTTTTATCCAAGTACATGGAAGTTGAGATAAACAAAAAAACTTTCTAGCTATGCAAATGAAAGTTTAGCAGGATATTAAAACAAATAAAATGGAAAAGGGTTGGGGGTTTCTTTTTGGAATGGTGAAAAAGTTTTAGGACACACTTGTGTAATGCCAAGGATTCCTTGGTAGAGCGGAAAAGCCTCCGATTTTCCGCACTTACCATGTCTTTTGCGGTTTGGAACAGCACTTTTCTATGCTGAAAGAAGACCAACTGAACTATTTTTTCTCAAGTCTACCAAAATCATATTCTTTTGTGGGGGAGGGCATTCGGAACCACTTTGCCGCAGAACCACAGAAAAGGAGATTTGTGGTACGCAAAATTCCAGCCTCACCAAACATGTTATTAGTATTTGATTCTTAGGAAAGCAAAAGGAAGGAATTATAGGGTCCAAGACAGACTACCAAAGGCGGCACATGACCTGGGGATCCAAATTGTTATGTGATGCACCCCACATGGATGGGAGATGCTCAAAAGTCCTTTTTCCCTTCCAGGTTGAAAGAACCTAGCCATCCAATATTTGGACCTGCAAATACATGGTTAAGGAAAATATATATTGCAATGATCTATGGGCCAAAGGATGACCAGGATGTTCCACAATTTGGAAGGTTTTGAAGGCATCCCACATGCATAGATGTGCCCATCATATCAATAGTCACAGCCACTGAAGTGACCGTACCATATTGGGGCCCATTCCAACAGAAAGGGTGTAACAGGAGTACACTCAGAGAAATACAACAACACGCAATTGTCCAAAGATAAAAGAGTGGAAGAAGGAGGCGATGCACTACCTGGTTGTTGCCTTGATATCAATGTCCTGCGTGACTGGCAAAGTCGACGTAGAGCCTCTGTCTGTGCTTTGATTGACTCCATTTTCCTTCCCAGCATTAGCATTCCTCCCAGAACCAGCATCTGAAAAGTATTATAAAAGTTGCATTATTTAGATAAATTAGTAGTTAATATCCTCTAGCATAGGAAGATAGTGCAAAATATCATTAGCCTAAATGGTTCAAGATGCAACCATCGTTTTATATGCATCACACAATACAGGAGTGGAAGACCATTTGAAAGTGATGAGAGCAAGAAGTGGGAATCCCTACTAAATGGGTTAAGGAGAAACATGAGAGGTGGGGAATCCTCAAGTGGAGATTATACACTTTCACTTTTCTACATTTAGCATTCATTCACTGCAGAATCCAGTGAGGATAAACAGGACTAATAAAACGTCTGAAAAAGAAGATTAGTTTCACCGGTGGAACAGGTGCTTTAACTAGTAATAGAAAACCAGTCTATACCATTTGGCAAGAAAACCATATGAGTGGGCATATATGACATACCCCCAATGCTGGGCAACCTAAACAGGAGAAACGCCAAATGGGTTTCTCCCCTTTTCACAACATCCAAACATCCCCTACATGTCCAATCACCCGGTCTGACATCAAACCAATCATTTTCAACCGGGGTGATACAAACACCTGATGTGCCTCGAAACAGAAAAATATACAGTAACAAAATGATACTAAAGTCAATATACGTCATGGCTTAGATACAAACATATCCCAGGCATGATCTGACTTCTGAGCACACAAGCTGTATGCAAGATTTTTTAGAACTTTAATTTATAATTATTTGATTTTTATATTATATGGTATTGTTCAAGTTCTTTTTGTTATCCTTAACTGATGCTTCCTACTTCTTACCTTTATATTTTATCAGGCTGATATGCTACTTGAGCAACACTCACGACATGACTTGATGATTCAAAGAACCTATTTGAATTTATGCCAAGTAGTTTCACAAAGGAAGCAATTTTCTTACTCCGACAACTGATGGTAAAGTTCAGAAAGATGGAGGCTTTAAATATGGTTTTCATATTGATTTGTAAAAGGCCTGCAATAGGGTGTTGAGCCAATTAATTTGGTGGCTATTAAAGATAAAAGGCATACCTAATGACTTGATCAAAATTTTACAAGACATTTATAAAGGGGCAGAAATGAGCAAGAGGTGATGAGTAGGATGATAATTGAGTTCCAAGGTAGAGTATAGTTGCACCCAGACCCCCTACCTATTATCCTTGACCATGGATAAAATAACAGCATGATGCAGCACCACATCCAGGATCAAAATAGACCAACACCACAAAGGGGGTTGGCCAAATCCTTCAAGATCAAAGAAGCAAACACAATCGAAGGGAAAAATTGAGCAATCCTATTTGAAATAATGAAAGGTGGCTCTCCCACTGGAGGGGTTACATATTTATAGCAATTAGCAAGTGTTGGACGCTTGGACGTCCCCTTTCCTGCTAGGACTCTAATTCCTAAATATTAACGCAACTAAATTCAAAAATAGAAAGAACCTTAATTAACTCAAAGATCCACAACAACTGTCTGGCCCCATTGGGGTTGTGAGCTGAACCCAATGGGCTTGTTTGACCCATAGGTCATGGGTCTGGCCCAGTTGACCTGGGCCTAGCTCAACTTGCACCACAGCAGCTGTCCAAGACGCAATTCCACAGTGAATATTTTTTTACAAATGGCATGA
This sequence comes from Litsea cubeba, assembly GCA_012931725.1. Classification (NCBI taxonomy): domain Eukaryota; kingdom Viridiplantae; phylum Streptophyta; class Magnoliopsida; order Laurales; family Lauraceae; genus Litsea; species Litsea cubeba. The sequence continues at coordinate 59,477,272 of CM022948.1, forward strand.
CACTCATCTGTCAGTTAAGAAAGCAACTAAATGACATAAAAGTGCAATTTTAGTGGATTGATGAGTACATAAACGAGTAAGTTAAGAGTGTAAACAACTTCTTACCCCAGTATGATAGATTTAAATATCTAGGGGTCTATTTGGAGGGGCAAAATATACAGTTTGGATTGGATATAATGAGTAGGATTGAATCAAGGTGTACAAAGTGGAGACATGATAATGGAGTACTATGTAATTGTCGATTGCCCCTGCGATTGAAGGACCATTTTTTTACATGGCAATTAGACGAGCCCTATTGTATAGAGTTAAATATTGAGCAACAAAGTGCACATGGAGATGAGCATACTAAGGTGGACGTTAGGAGCTTTGACGAAAGTATGGAATTAGGAAGGAGTACAAAAACGTAAACCCACAGGTAGCTTTAACAGAAGAACAGAATTTGTTTTGAGATGGTTTCGAGGCAAGTAATGTATAAGTTAAAATTTCTCAGCATGATGATGAAATGAAAATAAAGGACGAGACCCTTTTAAGGAAGCTAACACTCTCAGAAGATGTTAACCACATTGTGTAACAATAGTACAGTACCATTCAAATATACAACAGCAGCCAAAAATAATGCATATCGTTGTCAGGGTTTTTCTTTTCTTTTTTCTTCTCTTTCTTTGAACTGTCTCCCATTCATGAAATTGAGACAGAAAACACTTTTTTAGCAGAATTTAATTTAACTACTTTCAGGGCATGTATTCCATTTTCCCAGGGAAGGGAAGGGCTTGCACATGCTGTCAGCAAAGTAGAGTCATGGTTGGTTAGAGTATCAAAATGGATAGTCAGTTTTCTGAGCAATGTTATTTTCCACCCTCTGACAATGGTTCTGTAACCCTTAACCTTTTCTCTTCTTTTTTTCTTTTTTTTTTTGAAAAAGTTCTGTGACCCTTAACCTTTCACTCCATTATAAAAGCCACCCTTTTAGGAACCTTTTTTTTAATGGCCTTTTAGGAACTGTTGAGATATGCAAAATTTGCCCTCAGGATCTTCTCATACAAAACAACTAAGTTATATAAATGTGATACCATGAGAGACATAACGAGAAGAATAGCCTCCCCCTCTACCACCACCCCTAGCCCCTCTTCCTTGCACGCCTGGTCTCCACCTGGATTCCACGGGCTCTTTAGTGTTAAGGTTCTGCAGGAAAGGACATTCAATATGAGTACCTTGTATCACCAAAAAGGAAATCATAAGATCAAACACACACACAAATATATATATATATATATATATATATATATCATAAGATCAAACATATATATAACCGCTGCTCTTCCCATTTGCAATCTGCTAAATGGACTGTGACATGAAAAAACATTCAAAGATTACTTTCCCTCTTGCAAAGGAAGTCAATTAGTACAAAAAAAACAATCATGAGACATGTCTCGGCCACAATAAGAGATCATGTTGCACAAGAAGACAATGATGGCACATATTAAAATACTCAATAACTCTTGCTTAGCACTAAACCATGTGGAGTCCTGGAATTAGAAAGATCTGCTCCTAGAGACTCAGCTATGAAGAGAAAATTAAATTACTAAACCTATAATGTATAAAGACTTTGATGATGACCATAACAATGTTGACAGTGATGATGGAAATCTAATTCTTGGTTCACCAGACTGGAATTCAGCAATGAAAAAAAAAGAGCAAACCTATAGTGTATAGGACTGGTGGTGGTCATTATCACGATCATGATGATGAAACAGATGGCCCTTCTGCAGATTTTTTTTTTTTTTTGCTCTGCTGAATACTCAAACACCCACACTCGCAGTCCCTCACCATCAGCGATACAGCAAAAGGTTGGTCCCTGGTTGTTTCTGTGGAAGAGAGGTGCCTCACCACTGAGCTGCCAGTGGATTGGCCCTTCTGCAGAGTTAGAAGGTGAGAGTCACCATTCACTCTTAAATAAAACTGTTTCATTACCTATATGATCTTAATTATTTGTGCTACTGAAGGTAAGATCACTGCAACTTTGCATGAAAAAAGATAATAGTCTAGACCCTCTAGCTCTAGGACATCAATCAGGCCTTGTCTGTTGCTATCAAAAGTCTACTAGGAAACCAACATAAGGCTTTTACAAATAACAAAATATGAAAAATCCCACAACAGAATATAGAAGCAAGTTAGAGACGCGTATAACTGTTATACTAGCTATGGTAATACTACTTATTCTTGGTAATTGACCCACACTCCAGCTACATATTGTGGGACATTTAACATCTTTTTCATGCAGCCAACGATCATGGAAGATCTAAAGGGGCAGTCCCACAAGTAAAAAGGTCCAGTTGACACAAAATTAGGTGACTTTCATGGATTATTTTATTAACTATCCAACGAGCCCGAGTATGTACAATTCTAACACGAATTAGAGAAGGTATAACCCATTTAGTGATAGGACATTTTGGAGGAATATATTTTAGGTGTTTTAAGTTGTAAGCTGCTTTTATGTGAAGAGTCCAAGTTACCTCATATTAGAAAATCTTATGTGGAAACTTTAGTTGGAATCTCATGTATCTACCAGTGGTCGAATGGCATGAGAAAGAAATCCATAATATGTATTCACGGTCAACCCTTTAATAATAGAGACCTTATTTTAAGAAATATCGAGTGATTAGAGGTTTCCCTCTTGTTATTTGGACAATGTGATGTGATCTCCTTCATGGTGTGAATCCTTGAATAAATTCCCTGCAGAAGAGGACAGAAGCGTGAATCTGAGGCCCCCTTCCTGCATCCCTTTTTTACCATTGCCTTGATATTTTATTGTAAAAAATGCAACATTTGGGGATTCTAGAAATCTCAAAAACTAGTATAAGCTAAAAATTCAAATAAGAATTGGATTAATTGATAGAGAAAACTATCCAATTTGGATAAATTTCCCCATCTCATCTCATTCTCATCCTTGGACCACCCTGCAATATGGGGCTCCATCAATATGCAGATCCTTTCCTTCTCAAATCTCTAGGGCATTCAAACAAAGTCTAGCAAAAACGAACATGGAAATCACAAATTCAAAAAAGAGAGAATAGACAGAGAAGGAAACTTAAAAATCGGATGAGTTACTGAAAGAGTGAAAAGCAAACAACACACGAAGCTATTGTTGTTTGAAGCATGCCAATGTCAGTTTGAGTCTTCAACCTCCTAATTCGACATTTTAGTGTGAATAACATAGTTTTGTATTTCCCACCATAAAGTGGCTACCCCCTTGAACCAAGCAGAAGGATTTCAGATTGCTCATTGCGGAGCCCCCTTCAATTTAAATTCAGAAATTTATACAGAAGTAGGATGCACCAAAAAATGTCACGTTGGAACAGCCTCCCAGTATGTTTTTTGGCCTTTTCCTGAAATAATGCTGAATTCTTGCTCTCAAAATTGCTCAATTTAAGAGCCTTTCTAAACATCCCCCATTATTATGTATGAAAGGGATAGAGTTCGATTTTGAAGTTGGACTCCAATTTCTCAATTGATTGTGAAATTGGAGTTCAATTTTGAATTTGATTTTGACTGACCTTTATCAATTGGAGTTTAAACCAAGAAAGAGTCTTATTAACAGCGAGTTTAAATCCAAAAGAATTTTAATCCTAATTGAACTCTTTATTTAAAAAGAAAAAGACTCTTATGAATTGGATTTTAAATCAACTTTAGCAATTGAACCAAAAGAATTTTAATCCAAAATCTTTATGTCATCCAAAATCTTTATAATACAAGAAGATTTTGGGCCAGATAGACTAGCTTGAATTTTATTGTGGGTCATATACTAGCTTGAATTTTAGTATAATTATCTTACAAATAAAGATAAACCAATGTTTCTTTAGATAAGCAGACATTTCCTTTTGGAAAGAGATTTAATAATTCAATCCTTTCCTCTTCAAGTCCTTATCTTTAGATTTGAGTTTTGAATCGTTTGAAAGAGGATCCGGACTCTTCCACGACTAAAAGGACTCTTTCCTAATACTAACAGGAAACTTCAAAATTCAAAATTATTAGCCCATCTGTAAATCCCTTTAAAACATCTCTAACGAATAGGAGAAGATTATTTTGACTGTAGACTTCTCTTGGCAGTACAAATTGTTCTTTCATGTGATCTGGACTCTTTTATTCCTTATATGAAAACTTTATCATAGTATTCTGTTGTTGCTCTTTAAAGTTATAGTTACCATCAAGTTCATTGTCAGGGCTACTTTATGAACTTGATTGACGCCAATTTCTACTATCTTAATGCTCTGTGTTGTAATTTCATTTTTCTTTTGTGTTTTATTTCGATGTATATTTGCATTCTTTGAACGGAAAGCTACTTCTTAATAGCAGCTTTATCTAAAAAAATATTGTTTGGCTAGCTCAACTTTTACAATTTCTTTTTAACAGCAAAAGCATCCAAGCCTGTTTGGTGAGACATATAAAATAATAATCTTAGCATATAATAATTGAATAATTTATATAAATCTTTATAAAACAATTACACTATATGCAGAAACCATGTAGGTGAAAAAATGGCCCCACGCGTCTAAAAACTTAATTTTAGTATAAATATTGTTTTGAGTTCTTTCAAGAAAACATTTACATATTTTCTTAAAAAATGTAGATGAAAGAGAAATTTAAAAGAGGTGGTGGTCAAATGCTTCTTATTATTGTGGCATAAAAAAATAAGACCAGCTAGGCAGCATGGTATATGAGTATTGCTCCAACTATGGGACCTACATTTTGGATGGTTTAGATTGGATTGCATGTATGTGGCATTTTGATCGCTTGGTTTCAGAACACCACAAAGTGTTGCATTATGGAAGATGCACATTGGAGATTGATGAAAAAAGAGCAGAGCCTTTTTAGTTAAAAATGAATGCTTGTTGTGGCTCAACATTCATTGATATATTATGAGGTATACATAGTAGTCTTATTAAAAATGACAATTGTTTTGTTGTCAAATGGATATGCTATTTGATTAATTGGCTTGGTTGCCTAGGTTCTGAACTTCCTAGACACATGAAGCTCAAGTTACTGGTATTTTTTTTTTTCTCCAGCAGCCCTCTCTCTCACACACACATCTAGTCTTCTCTAGATTCTCTCTCCACTCCATCTCTCTGTTTCTTCCCTTGTTTCTTCTCCACTCCTCTCTCACGTTATTATCCCTCGAACCAAACACACCCATCTCTCCTTCCCTACACAACCAACCCACATTCATCTCTCTCTATTTCTCCTACCACCCAGCCGACCCTTTTTTTTTTTCTTCTTCTTCTTTATTTTTTTCTCCTCTCCCTCCCCCTGACACCTTAATCTTCTCTCTTGTATTCTTTTCTGTGCAACCAACCAACCCCTACACACTCAACTGCACTCCCTCATCTCTCATCCATCCACCAGCCCTATGCCTCTCAGTCGTTCCCACCTCCCATCTCTCCACTAGTTTATTTCTCTCTACTCCATCTCTCTGTTTCTCCCATCCTTCTCCACTCATCTCTCATGTTTTTATCACCCCAACCAAACACACTCGTCCTCTCCTTCCCTACCCAGCCAAACCAACCTTCACGTTTCTCTCTTTCTCCTCTTTCCCACCCAGCCAACCCACTTTTTTCTCTTCCTTTTATTCTGCTTCTTCTTTTCCTTTTGTTGTTTTGTTTCTTTATTTCCCCAACCAAACACACCCATCTCTCCTTCCCTACCTAGCCGAACCTACCTTCATCCTTTTCGATCTCCTCTCTCCTACCCAACTGACCCACTTCTTTCTCTTCCTTCTCTTTTTTCTCTTCCCTTCCTTTCTTCTTTTCTTTATTTCTCTCTCCCTCTCTCTTAACTTGCGTTCTCTGGTAGAAAATTTCAGCTTATAGGTGAAGACTGAAGAGGAGAGATGGCATTAGAAAAAAAGAAAGGATGAAAGGGTTACGGTGTAAGGGAGGGAAAGAAAAAAACGAGGGAAGGACGTTCAGTTCCCGCGCTAACTCCGTCACAAGCATACCACTTTCTGCAAAATTGAGAAAGTCACTTGTACAACGTGAAGTGGTCCCCCGGATGCTTCATGGGAAAGTTGTATTTTGACTTTTACTTATTGTAAAGCACTTTTAGAAATGTAATTACCAAACAATGCTTTTGACACTTTTGGGCTTTTCAAAATCAAAAGCCTTAAGAGGGCTTTAAACAAGCCCAACCAAACGCACCCTAAATAAAATATAAAATAAAGCCCAAGTCATCAATCTTATATGCCTCCAAAAGTAAAAAAAAAAAAAAGGTTTTCAGAGAGGAAAAATGAAAAAACCCTATATATACAATCAAACGTTTTAGTTGAATGCTTGTTCCTTATTCATCTCTAAAACTTCCCCAAAATTGAAAAAGTTCTTAGTAAGAGGTTTCATTAAAGTAAAAAAAGGTTTCAATCATATGGAATGAATCAAACAACAATTATCTGTAATGTAAACCTTAAGAGTACCAGTTAATCAAGCAGAATTTAGACTCAGATAAAACGGTAAGCAACAACCATTGTCAACAAAGTGAAAAAAAAAAAGTGGTACTAAAATGATGACGGCATGAGACAAATGAAAATGTCTACCTCTTTTCTTTTGTCTCGCTTCCTTCTGACTTCATGAAAGGTATCTGGAATAGAATTTCACATTAGCATTTCATTATTTTTTATTATTGCATTACATTAAATTTTAAAGTAGCAGAACATAATAAAAAGGTGTAAACATATGAAAGAAGCCCTTTTTATAAGAGGAAAACATCAACAAAGTGGAAAGGGGCAAAACAACAAATGAAGTAGACAAAAGCTGCTGCAAACAGCAATCACATCAACTGAAGGACATCTTCATTAGTAATGGACTTGAGAGAAACTGCTGACTCTTGGAACATGTGAAAGGAGTTCTATGCCACACATATCAAGTAAGTCAATCAAGATATTAAGTTTATAAAAAGAATGACGAAAGACAACGTGCAACACAATTACCACAAAACATACAGATTCAGAGATCAATTTTTAAATAAACAGACATTTCTTAATATCTATTCTGAATCTCCAATAGCAGGCTAGTTGGCTAGATGTATGGAGCATACCCAAACACAATATTTGAAGCAATGCGCTACCAGAGTCGACATTGATTCAAACACTCCCATGTGAAGTCCTCAATATGACCACTCTACCATGCCATTTGACAAGCGATGACATTGAAATGATCCCGAGCTGCTTGAAGGATCCCAGAAAAGAACAAAGAAAACATTTAAATGGCTTCCCACCTATAATGCACAGATATGGCATGGATACAACAGGGGCATGCCATGTACATGGCGGGACACAGATTTTACACATAAAAAGTGAAGTATCAGATATGATATGTTGCCCCTTTTGAAGTATCAGTGCATCATAGCTTCCCACAAAGCACATGCTGCCACATAACAATAGTCTATAGAAACTGAAACGACACATTACAAAATACGAATTATAAAACCTATTCCTACTGGACCCAAAATACCAAAAGTCCCTTATTGTTTTAAAACTGATAGGACCCTATTGTTTTAAAACTGATAGTCTCCTATTATTTGACTTATATTGTCATGCTCTGTGCTTCTAATGTCTCAATGTTTTAATTGCTCAACTAATGAGTCGTTAAGAACACGGAAACAAAGACTTAGACCAGTGCGAATTTAATGAGAAAAAATTGTAAACTGGGATCAATTTCAAATGAACCAAGACTTAATTTCAATGGATTTTGGAGGAACCTGCACTGGAAGAAATTAAAGGAGGGCTTTAACTTCCAAAGTCAAGATATAGCTTATTATTAAGAATAAGTTAACAAAAATACCTAACTCTGCAACCATAAATCGCTGTACCAGACAAAATACTTTTCCTAAGAGCAACCCTCAAAGGATTCTAGTTTTCCATCAGACACAAGGGCAAAAAATAGAAGCAGGTCCCATCTCTATCATTTACATATGGCAACAGGGATTCTGATTAGAACAGTGATAATTTGCTCATTGGTCATTTCCAAATTATAAAAAAAAAAGTTTTTGAATGGTGACCAAATTTGTTAAAGCTTAGCAGCAGAAGAGACGTATACTGAGAAGCAAAAGCAAAAAAAACCATTTAAAAAGAAACGACTCCCGGGACAAATAGGGAGAGCTTGAGAAGAAGCAATCTTGATAAGCAAATCTGATCTCCCAGCCCCCTCTTCAGTTAAGAGGCCGGTTATGGCATTGGCAGATCCAAATTTCAATAATGCAAAGTATCATACTACCCAACAATCTTTTTTGTACAAATAGTTCAACACATTAAACAGGCACATCCATTGTGCAAATAAAAATCAAACAGAACAATCTTTATGGGTCACCTTAATCATCTTCAAGAGGCTAGTAAAAGGTTATAAACACCCGAAAACCAAATGAGACAAAACCTGACAACAATTAACAATCACCTGCACCATTTCCCTAAAAATGGCACCCAAATATCAGATCAGCTAAGTATATTGCTTTATTCGCTTAAGATTAAAAAAAAAAAAAGAACAGCGTTCACTGAGGATTCATGTTCCAAAGTTGATCAATTATGCATACAACACAGGCAAGTGATCAAAAGATATGGAAAACATAATTCAGCTGTCTCTATAGCTAAGGATGCATTTTATGCTCAGCTGATCGCATGCTTCCACATCGAAATTTGGAAAGACAGCATATTAGCTGGAACATAAGTTTCCACATTTTTCAGAGAGAGCATGAAGTTTTGTCACTGATGATTCTGCGATCAAAGATGTTAGCTCTGTCCCAAGAAAGAAACACTCAAATGACATTTCTATTCAAAACTCCATCCAAAACACAAACATTTTCTCCCAGAAGAGACATTCACCCGCTACTAAAATAGCGAATTGTTCCTGGAAACCCAATGGGAATAAAAGGGTTTCACCAAATCTTCATAAACACGCCAAAATCTTCATTTAAAACCCATTTTCCCTCCTGATCACAGTGAGCTCGAAAGCCCAAATAAAGAAAAAAGAAAAACTCATGAATCCCACCTAAAAGTTCAAAAAAGTCATCATACTCTCCATTCAAAACATTACCCATCCTCCAAATCAAGCTCCCAAGCTAGAAGCAAACGCCCGTCAGATCACGAAATGAGACATTTCCAGAAAATCAATGAAAAGCCCAACTGATTTTTCACATAAAAAAACAATTTTTTTTTCCTCATAAGACACTGAAAAGGCAATAAGGACCAGGATTTCATCGAAAACATCAGAACCCCATCAAAAACCAAACACCCAAGTTTCCATCGGGAAATGGGAAACCCAGAAAAGCAAACAAACAGCAAAGCATTAAAAACCCATCAAATCCAAACTCGAATATATCACAATACAATCCACCGTTCCCCGTAAAAACGAAAACCCACTTCCAAATCAATTCAAAATTCAAAATCCAAAACCAGAACTCCACGCGTGTCGGATCGCAAAAGGAGAAAGAACCCAGACAAATATCCCCCAAGCAGAGACGAGAAAGACCCAGATATGGATCGAAGAGAGCGGACAAAGTACCTTGAAAGAGGAGCCTCTGGGCTGTTTCGTTGGGATCCATGGAGCACTCCTTGAGCATTGCATATATCTCTTCATCGGTGTGATTCCCAGCAATCTCCTTGATGTTTTGAATCGTCTTCCTCATGTTGTTGGGGATCGTTACCCTAAAAGTACTCATCTTTGCAAAGAGAGAGAGATTTGGGTTTCCTTGGAATTTGATTGATAAGGAAGAAAGAGCATAAGAGAAGAAGATGAGCAGAGGATGTAGACTTTCTTAAGACAATGGCCCCTTCTTAAACGAGTGTGGAGAGAGAGAGAGAGTAGGGCTTCTTTTTTTTTTTTTTTTGTTTTCTTTTTATGGAGCAAAAGATGCACGTCTAATGTTGGCTTGGGGAACATGTTGGCATTACTACATTTTTATTTTATTTTTTGGGACAACCCTGGCCCTCTGATTGGTGGCCCACTTAATGGTTGAGAGAGATGGGTGCCATGGAGTATTGTGGTGAGGAGGAATGGTTACATATGATTGATCTAAATTGAATCGGAACCATGCATTGTAGATCCAACCCTTTTTAAAATTGTTCTCATTTGTGATTAACTATGTAGTCCTTGACTGATTTTAACATAAATCTTTGGGTTTTTGTTTTGAAAATTGCATTGAAAGATGTAGTTTAATTTCATTTTAATCACAATTTTAAGGGTCCTTTGTTTTTTACGCATGGGATATGTAAATACAATTTATACATATAAATAATAAATATTTAAATTTTAAGTATGTAACGTTTATATATGCACTTTTTTTTTACAGCGTTTGTCTAATAACATCATTTATATATGTGATTCATTTTAACATGTTTGTTTTAATTATATGTGTAAATATCTTAGATGATTTTGTAAATGATACTTATTATTCTTTAAATTAAATTCTACTATAATGATTTGAAAATGAGACAAAAAATTCCATTTTATATCAGAGCTTTTATTTGCATTTTAGATCCTTTAAAGGAACATGTCTTTCAACATAGAAAAACACGTTTAAAAAATATACATTTCTATCAATGATCACCTTCACAAAAATACATTCCAACATGTTTGGTTAAGCAAACATGAATTTATATTCTGATTGTTAAGCAAATAGCATTATTAATTAATATTTAATTCAATATTGATCTTAATTTATTATTCAAATTGCAGAAAACTTAACCCATGCATCTCAGAGGCTTTATGTTAATATTAATCAATTATAAAAAGTTCTTAAAATTAGTATTTTGTAGCTAAGTTCAATCATATTAAAAGTGTCACAAATTTGTTATGAGTGAAATTGCATTTATACATGATTTTTGAATGATCCCATAATACTATATAAAATACATTTTTCATTATCTCTTACATTCATATATACATGTTTAAAGATTTTTAAAGTATTACAATAATAAATAACTTTAGAAAAATCATTAAGATATTGGAAGAAAACTGAAATAATAAGCTAATTAACTAGTTAAAAGTTTATATAGAAAAATCATTGAAATATTTATCTTATAGATTGTCCCTTAAGATTCCTACTGTCAATATGTTTTTTTTCTTGCAGATTTTGTATCTTAAAATCATTGGAGTCACTTTCATTTTCTAATATATTTTTTTGTCTTACAGATTTTGTCCCTTAAAATCATTGGAGACACTTTCATTTTCTAATATATTTTTTTATCTTACATATTTTGTCCCTTAAAATCATTGGAGCCACTTTTATTTTCTAATATATTTTTTTGTCTTAAATACTTTGTCCCTTAAAATCATTCGTTTTGATACCTCTTTTATTGTTGTTTTTCTAATGCGTTGGAGGGGGATTTTGAACCCATAACCTCTTTTACGGAAATGCCCTAACACCAAACCGTCTGCAACCAACAGACATTCTTTTAAAGCGCTTGTGTTTTGGTATTCTCCATTTCCCACCTCAACATATGTTCAAATTTTGGTGTGAAAATGGGCTCATTTTCACACTATTTACACATATGATTTATAAACAAGATGCATAAATAATTATACGCAAACATGACTGATATGTAAATGTTAAGCATATTCATCATTAACATATGTAAATGGGTGTAGACAAACGACCCCTAAAATGCATAGCAATTCTATATATATGGGGGGTATTCCTATGCATCTATCCCTCGCCATAAGGTGGGGGACCCTCCCTTTTTTGAGAAGTTTCAAGTACATAGGGTGTAAGGTCCGTGACCTTATTGGGTCAGTTAGGCCCAAAACCCAGCCCGTTGACCCATTTATTATTAATTATCTTATTTAATTGTATTTTTAGATATTTAAGTGGGTTTAGATCTTGAGCGAGTTTCTTTTAGCATTAGATTAGTATCTGTTAAGTTTCGTGTGATTCTGAGTTCGTTAGATCATAGCAGGGGGGTAGTTTGCAATTTAAGAAAAATTGAGTGTTTTTCCGAAATATTCCAAACGCCGTGATTTTGGGTTCGTTGGAAAGGTCTCGTCGTTCTGATCATTTTTGTCTCTTGACTCGTCACAACCCAACAATTAGAAACCCTTCAAGTGGTCCATTCTTTCACCGGACCCACTTAAAGGGCAATTTAGTCTTTTCCTTATTCCCTTCTTCTTAAACGAGATTAACCCTAATCTCTTATTCTTTTCTGCAACGAAAGCAACCACAACTCCTTTCTTCTTCCTCTTCATTTTCTCAAGCCCAGAGTTTTTGGGAGAGATCATCTCGAAGATCCGAACCGCACGCACATCTTCTTCCTCGTGATCTTCTCTTTCCGTTGGTTCTAGTTTGGTAAGATTTTCCTAAATCTCATAATTTCAATCATCTTCTTTTTGGTTTAGATTAGGTTCAATATTGATCTTTTTCCTTTCTTTCTTCTCCTTTGCGTTCTAGGTTGTGCTTGTTCGGGTTAGATTATGGATTTGAGGGTAGAAAGGCTTCTCCTCGAGTTTTGCCCAATTTTCAATCTCCTTATTCTTTAAGGCAAATAGATATGCATTTCATAATATATATGTCTGTATTGTTTCTTTGATTGATGATGTTTCATGTTAAAATACCTAAATTCCAAGCTTGTCATGGTTAATTGGATTACATATGCTAAATTGGATAAATGGGTTGAATGGACTTTACTTGTATATGGTTTGATGAATGGAATGGAGTGTGGTTTGAGAGAGAGAGCATGGAGGCTCTTCTCATGCAGGTACATGCCCTGGAAAGGCTTAGGAATGAAGGGAATGGACCCTAGGTGAATGAGATTAGAAATACCTTAAAACAGGCCAAATTTGCTTCATTCCGGGCTCAGGCAGCAAACAGGCTCGCTCTAGCGGGCTTAACCCTCGCTATAGCGAGCTTTGCTACTGTTCTGGAGCCCAGGCAAAATGCATTCTCGCTATAGCGAGACTTTGGCTCGTTATAGCGAGACTGCATTGTGCAGACAGCAACGTCCACTTCGAATGAGCATAACTTTGATCCGTTCGTCAGAATTTGGAGTTCTACATACCGTTGGAAAGCCCTTGAGACATAGAATCCAGTGGTTCTGTTTCATCACAATCGGAGGTCAGGAAGTGATGTAAATACTTGAATTATTAATCCAACTTATGTTTATATTGGAAATGAGACTGGTAACCAAGTTTGGGCCTTAGATGTTGGAAACCATGAATTTACTCTCACTTGACCATTAATGGAGATTAAAATCAAAGTACGTGGCTTTCTGTGCTTCGATGGGTTGTCTATGTATTCATGTATTACGCGTGGTGTAACCGAATGCATATGGAGTTGAATTGAACGATGCTTAACATGATTGTACACCAAGGAATTTCCCTAGAAGCATCATTGATTCAATTTCCACATGTACTCTGATAGAACATTCTGGATACAGGGATGACACCACGTACCTAGGATTGGATAGTAATTCTTCCTTGACTTGTGACTTGTATCCGTTGTTACTTTTCATTATACACTCTCTTGACATAAAATACTTAATTACATATGAGACATAAATTCTTATAGAATTTAGGACTTGGACCTGACTTAGAGTGTACGTAGGAACCTCTGTCATGTATTGATAAACATGACTGGCTAGCAATGAAAGGGGATTATCACGTGGTTTGCTTGTCTTGTATTGTCTTGAAAGAGATAATCCCTATGATCTTGTCTTGTACATGGAAATAGCCAGACTTACTTGTCTTATTGGTCCTTGTGTCAGAACCACTTTATTTATATTTGCATATCATGGCCATCTGCAGTTTGGGGTTTTAATGACGAACTGGTTTACTCGGTCGTCGGGGTGGGCAGCCGGCGTAGGACGGCGTCCATGGCGTTGAATAGCTGGGAGCGGGCTAGGACCGTGCTGCTATTCCCAGGACCGGGAGCTAGGATCCTACTGGAGCCGGACTTTGGTATCAGTAGTCCGAAGTGGATTGTTACTGGTACCCCGGGAGGTGGCTTTGGACATCCTCGGAGTCTCCCTCTTGTTCTTGTTTTGCATTACATGGATAGTGGTTATTGTGAGATGATTGCTAGGATTCCTGTTATTGTTTCTATGGATTTTATTCTCGCTTTATGCCTAGCTTCGCTTACCTTGTATTCGGATAATCATGTATTAGGATTCCTGTTATTGTTTCTATGGATTTTATTCTCGCTTTATGCCTAGCTTCGCTTACCTTGTATTCGGATAATCATGTACTTGTCATTATTCTACATTTGATGCATGTCATGTTTATTATGCATTGCTTATTTATTACTCAACATGTCGTTGACTCTGTTCCTTGGTGTGCAGACACATCAAGTGACTTTTATTATGAGGAGCAGGCCGGTGAGGAGATCCCAGAGGATCTCCAACCAGCAAAGGAGGCACGAGAGTGGCGTGCCGATGACATAGAGTAGCGTCATCACTTCCTGGCACGAGAGAGATACATTGGGATTCACTTAGATTTATTCTCTTATTATTTCTCTCGTTGGACCTTACTTTCATTGACTCATTCCTTTTATTGGCCTTGTTTATTTGGATGGCCAATGTAATAAATTAACTTGATTCTTTAGTTTTGTTTATTTATCATTTGCAAGCTTTAAATTTAATGAGATTTATATTCATTGTTTGATATTCCATATGCCTAGAGTTCTATGAACTCAATGTTTATTGTATTATATGAGGCTTGAAATATTATATCATCACCGCGGACTTACGATCTGTGGGCCCAAAAGACAAAAATTTTAATTAGTCCTAAAATTCACTCTCTGGATCCGGTTATTCTTTAATCGGATTCGGGGGACGTGACATAGGGAGTATTCCTATATACTTGAAAAGTCACTTTTGTACTTGAAACTTCCAAAAATGGGAGTGTCCCTCGCCCTATGGTGAGAGATAGATGCACTTGAATATTTTCCTATATATATATATAGGACATTTTTTTAAATGGTTAAAAATGAAGACCAAAATGCTAGGTACTTTTTATAAATGGAAAGGTTATTGCGTGTTCATTTTTTTAAATTCACTTTTATTTTTTATTTTTTATTGCTTCAACTGAAATCTTACGGATTGAATATAAAATTAGTTTTTTTTTTTCATATAATGAACCCACGTAACATTTATACAAAGGGGCTATTTGTACAGCAGGTAAAGGAGCAAAAATGGAACAGTTAAGGTGACAGAAAATCTAGGGCATTCCCTAGGGCTATTTATAAAGCTGGCAGAGGAGCAAAAATGGAACTAACAAGGCACCGGGGGCATTCCCTACGGGGCTATTTGTACAGCTGGCAAAGGAGCAAAAATGGAACGACAATGTGCCGAAAAATCTAGGATTGTCCTCGTCAATATTTAGGGCAGCTGGAAAACGAGCGGGAAAACCTCATTTTTGTATTACTTTTCTTAAGAAGTGTGGACGGTGGATTCCTACCTCTCTAGGTGGGATTTGAGTTCCCAGAAGAGGAAACACGTGTTTTCCTCTTCCGTAGTTGTACATAAATGCCCCTAAATTTCAAGTATTTCAAGCTAGCATTAGACGCATTTGGAAATAAAATCATGTAAATATGCTTCTAAATAATAGTTTGAATTGCCAAAGGACAAGTCCCACATTAAGGTTACTCAAGCTTGTAACTCGATTTGGCAATTAATATCACTTTCTTTAGAGTGAAGAGATGTATAGACCTATATGTGTACATTTAATTTGGGGAGATGCTCCTATGAGAGTTACTTTCATGGTACTGTGAGAGTAAGGGGTGGGGGCCCTCGCAGTACCGTGAGAGTAACTCTCGTAGGAGCATCTCCCTTAAATTTGACCTACCTGACTATTTGATGTGATCAACCATACTTAACTAGTCCTTAGTATGATAGATATGAGTGAGACACGCGCACCCGCACACTCTGTGAGAGTGAAAGAGATGCACGCACCATATACCACAGTTCATCCATTTTTTGTCACACTTCCACTGTGAGAGCTTGCCCTTTTACTAGTCTAATTTTATACTAATTATATCTATCTATGCTAATTAGTATGAGTTAGTAAGGGTATTTAGTATTTTCTTAGGAATTAGGCATATTAATAGGAATTAGACTTCTTTTGAGATTTCTTGAATTGTTAGGGTGTGAGATCAACTTTTTATAGTTAGTTAGTTAGAGGCCCCTAGAAATAATTTATAGATTTTAGGAGGGTTTATCATGAAGAATTTGCATTTAAAACCTAAAATATCCTAAATGCCCATGTATTTATCCTAAACTACAACTAACCAAGAAGGGCTCTTTGGAAATTACACTTTCAACCAAACTCTATAAATCAAACCGAAGCCCCATCCCACGCCATTCATCTCCCTCTCATTTCTCTCTTTTTCCCTCTCTTTCTCTTTCATTTTCCTCCAAAAATTTCATTCCCTCCATCAAAGAATTCCTAGATCTAGGGTTTCCTACATCAAGAGAGTAAGGATCTCTCCAAGCTACAACCATTTCCAAGCTATAAGAACCAGCTCTACCTCTAGATCTTTTTCTCTTCTTCACATCAAGGTCAATTTCCCTTCCTAGCTTAATTTCCTTGTACCTTCTCTTAGAGTTCCTTTCCCTTATGCATTTTCTCCTTGGGATTTGAGTGTAGGAGCTGTAGATCTTAATAAATCTGACTTTTGGGGGACTGTTTTGGGTATTGGAGAGCATAGAGCCTTGGATTAAAGAATTAGAGCCTGAATCTTGAAGATCAAGCCAAGAAACCTTGATTTGATCCAAAAGGCAAGTTCAATATACTCATTTAGCATAGAATGCTTGTCTTATTCCTTGAATTCTATAATATTCATTTTATATGGATGTTTGATTGCTTAGATCTCTCTCTTTTAAGCCTTATTTTGTGGATTTTGGCCATTGATGGATGAGATTTTCCATTCAGAAGATCAATGGCCCATGGATGATGAAATTGTGATGGTTGGAGGAGTTTTCATGTTTATGTATTATTTTGTGATGATTGGAGACGAGATTAATAAGTTTTGATAGAAAATTGGACGAATTGGAGAAGTTGTGAAATTTGAAAATCCGAAATTCGTGTGTATCCGGTTGACCGTCCCTCCATAATGTCGACCGGAGACACTGCGAACTTTAAATTAACCGAGAGCTAGTCTATCGGCCTGTTACAGGAATTTCTGTGTAGCCTGTCGACCGTCTTGGCCAGATGTCGATCGAGTAAACTGCACAAAGTCAAACAACTAACAAACCAGGTCTCGACTACTCTTATGTAAAGCCAGTTGACCACCCTTGTAGGATGTTGACCGGCCATACTATAGAAATCTCAAATCTGAGACCTGCTTGATAGGTTTTTGTCCTGCTGGTCTCTGTGTATGCGGTCGACAAGAGCGCCCAAGATATTGACTGGATACACTGCACCTGAGATAACCTAAGAGACAGATCCCAGATCCCTTCAGTGCATCTAGTCGACCACCCTTATATGATGTTGACCGCATACATTGTAGTCACGGCATTCCAGATTCTGTATTCTTTATAGTTTGATCTTATGTGGGGCTCATTCACCTTCCATGTGGACTTCTATTAATGGGCCAAGCATGAGTCAAGGGTTAGGCTTAACCTTGACCCATGTGGCCACCCAAAGTAGGGTCTAGGGCTATAAATAGAATCTGATTCAGTCCTTAAAAGTAGTGTTAGATGCTCGTAACTTCAGAGCACCAAATGCACTCCTCTTGGCATCTGAGACTTCTTTTAATGATGGAATTGGATGAAGTGGGACCTTGGACCTGAATTTGTGGCAATGACCTAGGTGGGCCTTTGTTATTTCCTTCCTTTGGTTGGCATGGATGTTACATGATTAGATGCTGATTTTTTACTGTTCACTCTTGTCTTTACCATTGTTATACCTAAGTAATAAATGAAAAATGAAGGACCTGTACCTAGGATTCCTAGAGGTGACCCGGTATGTGTATGGAGAACACTTTACTCGAGTCTTTGCTAGGCTGGCTATTTTATGGCCTAAGTAATGGATGGATGAGATTACCTTAGAGTAGATGGTTGGATGGATGACCTTGGAGTAGATGGATGGATTACTTATACTAGGAAACCATTTATGGATGGGATATGAAATGGATCAATATGATTGATTTTATATGTGGAAATGGAAATGGTATGGAAATGAATGATGATCATGATGATGGATCATGTAAATGGAAATGAACGATGGATATGGGTTATGGACTGTTATGGACTGGATTATGATACTGGGCCTTGTTTGGACATGTGATGACCTTGCTCGTGCAATGATAGCCTAGCTAGACACTGACTTATTGTATGGTTCCTTGTGAGTCAGCTGAAACATTCACTCAATTGATATGAGTTTAGCTCTGGCACTAATTACCCTTGGTAAAAGCTAATTTTATGTAGCGGCCATCATGATGAGCAGTAGGGGTAGACATTCACCAATGGGTATCACACGACAACACTGCAGAATACTATTATACAGTTGGCAAACTCCGATAAATTAGGTAACGACCAGGCTATTATCCCGTGCATTTCCCCACAAAAACTCGAAAGGTAGTAAGGGAGAGCCAAGACATAATATCCTGCGGTTCTAACCTGTGTGAATGTACATCATAGCTTAGATGGTTATTTAGCATGCTTACTTTATGTTGATCCTTGTTGATATACATTGTTCACAATTGCTTAGTATTGTACTTTTGTTACTCCATTAATCATATTATTGTATTTATTCCCTTTTGATGCATCCATACTATGTTACTTGTATACTGTGTTGCTAGGTCTTTTGGATCTCACCCATCATATTTGGTGCTTAGGTGTCATTACTGACCCTATCCCCGAGGGTGAGGTGCTCCTTGAGGCACCAACGGTAGATGAGTATGGGTGGGGCTCGGTTGACCCAAAGGTGGCCTGGAGGATGGAGAGCATGTACTTGGGGTTTGAGCGATATCTTCTTTTGTGTTTTCGAGTGACCTTTGTGGTGAGGTTGGGGGCATTTATCCAGTTATGTACACACTTATATTTTCACTTTGAGACTAGATGGACTTATGCTCTGCCTTTAATTGCTTTATGAGACTGAAACCTTACTATCTGCTTTCGCTTGTATGATATTTGCTTCCGCTATTTTCTATGTGCTTCCACAATTAACCATTGTTATAAATATTATTTATTTTATTTTTTTAAATTAGACCTCATTGCATACCTATGTTCCTGGAAGTTCCCGGTTTATTCTGGAAGTAGTGCCAAATTTGGGTACCTTGGCGATAAACTAGGTATCCGGAGTTGGGGCGTTACATCCACTAATGAGCATGGGAATTACACATAAGATTAAGGACCAATTAAAGATTTTCTGACATGCCACATCATATGCCCCCCAACTGTAATCCAATAGGATTGAAGTTCACGGTGAGATGTATACATTTCACCATAAACCAATAAACACCGAGGAAGCTTCATAGTAAATAGATGGTACAGTAAACGTTTCAGAATAAATATGCAATTATATTATTATGAGTTAAAGTTTACAATAAACAAAAGTATTTAATTACAAGGCCAACAAAATAATAAAAAGTTTAGTTCCCAAAATATGAAGGCACTTGAGTGCAATTCACAATGACTCAATAGATGTCATATGCACACATCACTCATAGTCATCAGGTTGATCTGCTTGAAGCAACTCCACATCGGGATAGGCAGGCTTGGTACCTATGCACCAAGTGTAGCATCATCAGAGTACAACAAGTAGGTATGTAAACATACATAAATAGTAACAGATATGCAAAACCAAAGTGAAGTAAAACACAATATAAACATGTGAAGAATTATCACGACCCAAATTCCGAGGCCTTATCAGATTCCGGATCGTGATTATTTAATAATATTCACCACGCATTCATCAAATAATCTCCACAAGGAATCAGGCATTTAGATCAAATTATAATTTCTATTAACTTATAAAAGTCAAATGACATCCATAATCACTAAATAAGCAAAACTCCGTATTCTGACTCAAATCAAAGATGTCCTAAAACATTGAATAAATTTCCTGATCAAGAGATAATCCCTTTAACAACTATTTGAATTTTTCCCGCGCCAAAGTCTCCGGGCTGGACATTGTTCTGCTCTGGCCCACCCGCAATGTGATTACTTGAAAGGGGCAACACAACATCAATATTACTGGTGAATGAATTTTCCTAATTATACAAACAACATAGAACATCATGTCACATAATTAAATAAGTCTGAATTAATAGATCAATTACCATTAAAAGTACATCCATTTACATATTCGTGCCCATGCACATTACAACGCCACCAAGGCTTATCGTATACATGTATACCGGCCACCATGGCCCTGTCTCATCATTCACATCCACTAAGGACCAGCCAATACAATGACCATCAATTATCCGGACACAAGTCCAACATCCCAAATATGGGATCTAGTGCACAATATCTCATAATCACATAGCAATGGGAATTTATTATTATTAATAATTTACACAATCAGTAGTGTGGATCCAACCCCTACATAATTTGTTGGTTGTTGCCCCACATCTAATCATAATTGGTATTGATTGGCATAGGGGTCCCACACACAACCCCAATTAATCATAGTCCATATAATTAACAGTTCTTATAATTCATCACAGTCCATATAATTTATTATAAACCACACAAAAACTTAATTAATTTGGATAGAAGAGTAAGATGGTAATTACATATCAAGCCTACGGTTATCTCCCCAATCACCGAACCCATCCAGCCATGTGTATGCACACAGTACTCATGCAGCAAGTGTTTCACGCCCGTAGATACTTAATTATAAAATCCAGTGGGTCCCACTGGATCTAATCCATGATCAGACATGGTATACATGGTTGCCTAAAAGAAAATATTCATACTATGGGATCTGATTCACCATCAGATCGCTCCCCAGGGCCCAGAGATCCAAACAGTTGCTGGTAGCAACCTACACCTCATTCACGCCTGGGAATATTTGAGTATATTGGACAGTGGGTCCCACTGGTCCAAATCTCATATGCCACCATCCCTAAGGTCGCCCAGGGGCCCCACATTAGATGAGCATATCTAATTTCCAATCAAGCAGCCATGTGGGTCCCAGAAGGGCTTGACGACAAGAATCCACAATTTCTGCAACAGTCGCTTGTACTGCATCATAGCAATTGGATGAGGGCCCAGATAGGGCCCACTCCTCATGGGTCAAGGTCCTTTTGGATCGACCATGTGTCCCCCTTTAGATCCATGGTCCAGATTTCCCATCTAGTGGGCCATGTGGTCCCACAATCCTATAATGTCACTAAAACCCAATGACGCCAAGTCTCTATTACCATCCATTACAGGCTGTTTTCATCAATTGCATGTCTGTTTGATGGATGCTCAAGCGTTTGCATTCCAAATGACTTGTATCATTCTAACAACCATTCATATATGCTTCCTTGACCCAAAATAGATTTTTATGTCTACTCTATGGTTACAAAGATCATTGTCTTATTAACAATATAGAATAGTTGAATCACATCCATCATCTAGATTTAGCAACTAGGTCGCTAGGAAGGTCCACTCACCTTTGTTACGCGATCGTTGCTCTTGCGATGTGCGGATGCGAGTAGGACATCCGATGATCGTCTTCTCGCCGATTGACTTCTTCCTCTTCTTCCCCTGGATTCCAATGACCAAGCTCTCTCTCTCTCTCAGATTTCTCTCAAAGGAAAGAACTGAATTTGATACTCCAAAAGGGGTCGTTGGTTTGTTTATATAAACAAAGATGAGGTAGAGTCCTAGTCTTTCTCTAACTGGACATAGAGTTCTATCCAATCTCCTCTCATTAACTCCTAATTAGAGTTGTTAAACAACTCCTCTTTTCATTCAATAATAATACACGTGAGGCTCTACTAATCTAATAGGAATTTAAAACCTAAGATATTACAAGAATAATGATAGGAAAAGAAAGACCAATAAAGACAGAGTCATAAAACATACTCTAACAATATAGGCGATCCGTATAGGCTAATACCACGATATAACACAGACTCTAGCAATATAGGCAATCCACATATACTTAAATAAAATACAAGTCAATGTTTTGAATTGGAAGTCTATCTTTTAAAATCCTTTTTTTTTATAGAATTAAAAAAAACTAAGACTTTATTCACTTTAAAAGAAATAAAAACAACTTAAGCACTACTTATCAAATATAAGCATAAACCATCAAAGGAATCTAATCCTAAGCATGACCTATCAAATCTAAGCGTAAATAATCAAAGGTATTTTTTTAAAGAATTTAAGTATCGAAGTTTGCCAATGGCACGAAGACAACTCTATTAAAACTAATAAGCACACATAATATAGGAAACAACAAAGAAAAACTTCATAAATAAAAGGAACTCACCTGACTTTTTCCGAAGCTATAATCCAGAAATTCAACCTGCCATTGCAAATAAAATAACTTGAATTTGCATTAAGATCATCATCTTTTCTTTACAAAATCTCACTCTCAACAAAACAATTACCCAGACATGGCCCATGACATACTATAGAAAGAATGGGGGAAAAAGAGGAGAGGGGCTTGGTTGGGCATCCTAAGCTTGTATGGCTTAAAGGATGTCTACCCCCTATATTTATAGTTTTTGGAGGGCTGAGTTTGGGTTTGGAAAGAACTTTATCTTGGGATCCAAGTAGGGATAGAATTGTGTTTGAAATCTTGAATCTCTTATCTTTATCTGCTTGCCTTTAATGTCGTCCTCGATTTGATCTTCTCTTGCTCTTGGCTTCTCTGGAAAAGGGCCCCACAAATGGCTAAGAAATAATTTAAATCTGAAAAATAAGATTTGTTGTAAAACTTGGGATACTTGGAAAGGCCCTCTTAGATGTGTGATATTTTGGGAGGAGATGTGTTGGACCACACCTTTTTTTATAATTATTTACTTGCAAAAATTCAAGTCTTGGAAGCTTGGAGATAATTTTTGGAAACTTGGTAGCAAGAATCTTGGGCTCTTTGAAATTTGAACTTGAATTTAAATTGAGTCACTTGGTTGTCAAAATCTTCTAAACTTGAAATTCTTCATAGCTTGCAATTTTTTTCACTTGGTCCCACTTGGAATTGAGAAAATTCTCAAATATGAATTTCAAATTCGTTGCACTTCTTTGGAGCACACATGAAATTAGGATTTCTTGCAAATTATAGTGTTGTCTCGACTAAAAGTACAATAGTCAAATTCCTGAGGTCATATCTCCCTCAATATATCTTCGATTGATGTAATATTGGGCTCTACGAATATCTACTCGAAAAGATCTTTCTAATGGTAGGTAGATTGGTCCGATCCGATATTAGGTTTGAAGGTTATGATCATTACAAGTTTGCTGCCCTTGAGAAAGATGGGACTAATTGTGCAAGAAATTTTCTCCTCCTTCCTTCCTTCTTTGGAATTTTTGGCAATCAAGTCTCTTGATCTCCTTCCTTTTTGGCCTTTCATTTAAATTTTAAATTCCAAGGGTCTTCAGATAGGAATTGAAAATTTGAAAACTTGCAATATGTATGGGGTCCACCATGGCCATCCCTCCACCTTGGGATTCACACCCAAGGTGCTGGGTCCCCAAAGTGGTCATCTTCATAAAATTTTTCTCCTCTTTTATGCTTCTTCTCCATTTTCTCTCTTGGCGGGCCCAGATTTTTGAAATTCCCTATAAAAACAAAATAATGACTAATAAAATTATCATGTCATGTAGGAATTGGACAATGCAAGATGTGGGGCCTAATTCACACGAAATTAATGCATGATATGTCACCATTTTATCTATTTGTCTTAGTTAAATCAATGGTGATGAAAATAAAATTTGTCATTTCATGTGTGAATAAAAAACTATAAGAGGTTGATTATGGCCTTTTCATGCTAAAGATAGAAAGTTTCATGATTTTATGTGAAAATGTAATTTTTCAAAGAATTTTGATTTGAAAACGCAGAATCATGATTTCCAAATAAAATCAAGCATGTTTTGATGATTGAGTCCTCAATTACTTAGAATTAATGATGAAAATTCATAATTATTAGGACTTACCAGTTAGGCCGTCTACCTATTTGCAAAGCTAGAAATCTGAAGAACATCTCATCTACGGTGTGCAATTGTGGGGTGTTTTAACTTCCGCTCATGTGATCATTTCACATGCATTACCACCACAAATTGCACAATAGTTACTACTATTTTTTGTATTTTTAGGTGTAGTTATTTATCTATTAAAAGGATAATAGCAGTGATGCTCATTCAATTTTAGAAGTTTCTAAATTGAAGTGAATATTTGTTTCAGCTTGCTTTTTCACTTTTGACTTAATTCTCTCCTACGTATCATGGTTAAATATATTTTTTTGACTTTCTTATCTCTCCCTCTGAAGGGAGGGAATGGGGGTCACTGTCCCCCCTGATTTTTTTGAAAAACTCTTTGTATGTAAGCCACTTTTTTATATGTTACTTAACTCTCTTAAACTCTAATGAAGTGCGAATTACATGGAGATCGAACAAATGTAAAAGATTATCAATGAACACTACATGGAAATCGAACAGAAGTGAAAGATTATCAATGAACATTATGTTTTATTTGGAGAAGCAGCAAGGTATCATTCGTGTGAGGGTCCACAAGCAACAAGGTATCATTCATGTGAGGCCCCAACTCTTGTGGACCCTGACTTATATTTGAATTATGCTAATCAAACTATTTTATATATACTTATACTAATTAATAGGGGTTAGTAAGGGTAATTTAGTATTTTTTTAGGATTTTAGCCTATTTTCTAGGAATTATTTAATTTTTTTAATTTATAGAACCTATAGGGTATTAGATGGACTTATTAGAGCTTGTTAATTAGAGGCCCTTCAAAGTAAATATGATTAATTAGAGAGGTTTCCATTTGAGAGTTTGCAAACTACACATAAATACCCAAATAGCCCATGTACAGGTACTTATCCAAACATAGAACTAAACAAAAAATGGCACTATGGACATTTCACCCCAAACCAAATTCTATATATACAAACTCACCCCAGCCATTCCAAACGATCTCTCTTCTCTCCCATTTTTCCTCCATTTCTCTCATTTCTCTCTTATCCCTCCGAGATTTCCCTCCAATTGCCTCTCTAAAAACCTAGATATATGGTTTTCTACTACAAGAAAGGAGAACTCTTTCCAAGCTACTGTTGTCTCCAAGTTAGAAGATCTCTTTCATCTCCCAGTTCTCTTTTTTCTCTACAAGACAAGGTAATTCCCTTCTCTTGGCTCAATTTCCATGAAATCCCCTTTCTCTCTCTAGAATTCTTTTCCCTTGTGCAATTCTCTTGTGGATTTGGGTATAGGAGTTGTAGATCTATCTAGATTTGAGTTTTGGGACCTTTTGAGAGATTGGAAGCCATTAGAGCCTTGGATATTGGAATTGGAGCTTGGATCTCAAAGATCAAGCCTAGAAATCATAGCTTTGGAGCAGAAGCAAATACAATATACTTAGAATAGAATGCATGATGTCCTTGTTTGAATCTCATATTTGAAATATATAATTGTGTTTTGATTTTTGGCCATTGGTGGATGGGATCTCCCATTTGGAAGATCAATAGCCCAAATGATGATGAATTTGTGATGTTAGATGGAGTTTGATGTTTATAGATGATTGGAGTCGAGCTAGGTTGATTTTGATTGAAATTAAAGTGAATTGGAAGGGTTGTAGAATTCTTGAAATTTGGATTTCGTGTACCCCGTCGACCACCCTTGGAGGATGTCGACCGGATACACAATGAATCCCAGAGCAACTGAGAGCTAGTATGTCATTCTATCTCATGAATTTTGGTGTATTCGGTCGACCGTCCTAGCTAGATGTCGACCGGGTTCACTACTCAGAATCCAAAGATTGACAGACCTAGTCCTATTGTTCCTTATGTAGTCGGTCGACCATCCTTCCTTGAAGGATGTTTACCGACCACACTATAGAATTTCAAACTTGGAAACCTGCCGACTAGGTTTTTATTCTTTTGATCCATGTGTATGCGGTCGACCATGGTGCCCAGGATGTCGACCGCATACATTAGACCTAAGACAAAACTGGGAGATATATTTTCTGCCTTCTTCAGTGCATCCGGTCGACCACCCCTAGGGGGCGTCGACTGGATACATTGCAGACATTGAATTCCTGATTCTGTGTTTTGATGGTTTGAACTATTTTGGCGCCCATTGACCTTCCACGTGGACTTCCAATGATGAGCCAATCATGAGTCAAGGGTTGGCCTTAACCTTGACCCATGAGGCCATGAGGCCATGAGGCCACCAAAGTAAGGTCTAATGTGTTAATTGGATATCGATTCAACCCTTAAACGACGTCGAAGATGCCCGTAACATGATAGCACCAAACACATATCTCTTGGCATCTGAAACTTCATCTAGGAATTGAATTGATTGACATGGTCTTGGACCTGAAAAGGGGGCCATGACCTAGGGTAGACCTTTGACATTATTCCTTTGATTGGCATGGACATGTGGATATATTAGATGATCTTCATTGCTGTTCACTCTTGTATCTATCTATTGCCTCAATCTATTAATTAAATGGAAATTGGAGGAGCTGAACCTAAGACTTTCTAGTGATGATCCAGATTACGAATGGAGATCACTTAACCCGTGTCTGTGGCTAGGTGGGCCATCCTATGGCCTAAGGAATGGATGGATGTAATTACCTTAGAGAATAAGAAGTGATGAGGACTTAGAAGCCATTTATGAATGGGTGATGTATTGGACATTGCTGGATATGGAATGCAATGGAAATGGACAAAGACCATGACATTGTGGATCATGGTCGTGGATTCAATTGTGGATATGGATTGTGGATTGTGTATATGAATTAGACGTAGGTACTGGATCTTGTATGGATATGAAATGACCTTGCTCGCGTAAGGATAGCCTAGCCAAGCACAGACCTTTTTACTTGGTTCCTTGAGTAGGCGCAGGACATTGACTCGGTTGTTATAAGCTTAGCCATGAACTAATCTAATCATCCTTGGTGGGAGCTATTTATTATAGATGGGGGGCTATCATGATGAGCCATGATTAGACGGCCGACAGACGCCGATAGTATATGTTTCATTCGCAGCCGGCAGACTCCGATAATGACATATACTGATATATATATATACATTTGCGCCTAGCAAACTCCGTTAATGCATATATACTTACTTAAGGATTTATTAATTTGGCGGGGCTTATCATCCCTTGCATTGCACTATTATTCCACACTGCAACTGGTTATCGCTATGGGAGGGCCGCTGCATAAAATGCTGCGGTGGCTAGATCGTGTGAATGTGCCATATTGATAGAATGCGAGTTAGATTGCTTTACTTTCATGTTGATCCTTATATACTTTGCACGATTGTCTAGTATTGTATCTTTGTTACTTATGTATTGTCTATATTCTCTTTTGATGCATACATCTTATATTACTTATATATTATGCCTGCCAGATCCTTGGATCTAGCTGATCATTTGGTGCTTGGGTATTGACATTGACCTCGTCCCTGAGAGTGATGCTCTCCTCGAGGCGCCACTAGTCGATGAGTGTGGGTGGGGCCCAGCAGATCCGGAGGTGGAGCAGGAGGATGGAGTGCCTTTACCTGGGGCTAGAGTGATCTTTTGTTTTTGGGTTTGAGTGTCATTTGTGTGAGCATGGAAGATTCATTTGATATGTACACATTATTATTTTATACTTTGAGATTAGCTTAGACTTGTGTCCTGCTTTACACTTGCTTTATGAGACTAATACCTTATTTGCTTCCGCATTTATATGTTATTACTTCCGCTATTTTCTATATGCTTCCGCACTTAGATGTTGATTTCAAATGTTGGTAAAAAGTTTTCAATTGAACATCACCGCGGACCTACGATCTTGAAAGTTTTCGGTTATTTAAGAAGTAGCATGCCAACTTCGAGTACCTTAGCGGTAAACTCGGTATTCGGAATTGGGGAGTTACAATTCGTGTTTCACTCATTTGATGAAGGTGTTCTTTTGTGTAATACTAAAAACCCGCAAAGCCCTTTCCTGTTATCCCAATTATAATTAATGAAAAGGGTTGCGTTTCTCATCTTTGCTTCAACAGATCCATAGATTAAGAAAGGTATATAATTTTATATAGATTATGACATTGTTTAGTATCTCTACTCTTTTTTGGATAGACCTATCAAAATAGAGCCATTAAAAAAGGGAGGCTATAATCAAATGTAGTATTTAGTAATGCAAGGATCTATGTTAAATAGACTTTTTATATCAATGGTTGAAAGCTTTTTTTTTATAAATTTATCGAGATCCACAAGGTATCAAGTTTTGAAAATTGACCATATGGCCATGTTCAGCCTTCCAAAGATATCCAATGGTTTGGATCTTGTGTTTAGGGCCCACATAATCCAGAAAACTACATCCAATGGCTCACATTTTTTGCACATATATCAAGATTGGTGATGATCCAATGACTGAAAGTTGGTCTCATGGCCGTGTCTGATCTTATGAACATTTTCAACAGTTTGGATTTGGATTTTCACTCCCAGAAATAATAAAAAAATAGAAAAACATTACTGGCTCATGGACAAATCCAGTATTAAGCATAATACATCAATGGCTGATATTGTTTTGCATATATCTCGAGATCCACAAGGTGCCAACCCTTGAAATTTGACCACATAGCCGTTTTCAGCCTTCCAAAGACATCTAATGGTCTGGATCTTGCGTTTTGGGCCCACAGATTCTAGAAAACTGCATCCAATGTCTTAGTTTTTTTGCACATATCTTGAGACTGGTGATGATCTAATAGCTAAAATTTTGTTTCATGGCTACGTTTAACCTTGTGAATATTTTCAATAGTTTGGGTCTTGATTTACCCTCTTAGATTTTGAAAAAAAAAATAAAAAAAAGGATTGGGGCGCGAATAGGCCAGGAGCACTGTTTTGTTGGAAGTAGGTGGGCCTCGAGGATAAGTATTCAAAACTTTTGGCCCACTTAATGCAGGGATCAAATATCCATAAGGCCAAGAACCCAAGCCCAAGATCTACAATCCTAATCTTATACATTAAGATCAAACATCCATCAAGAAGATAGATCAAGAAGCAACAAGCATAACTAGATCTACTAATTCAAATATATAATAGATCTATACCTTTGGAAATTAGTTGTGCTTTAATCGAGAATTAGATCTCTATAAAAAACTTTTTCGCAAACTTTGATCTCCATTGCCTTTGTGGTCTTCCACGTTATGACCCTCTTAGAGAAGTTCTAGAAGAGAATGGTGAGATCTTTAAGTAGAAGAAAAATCCCTAGCACTCTAGTGGGAAACCAGAGGAGAGTGAGGAACTTGAGAGGTTATGGTGTGTAGAGATCTCTAACCTTCACACCTTATTTATAGACCTCCTCTTAGACCAAGATTAGAAGTGTTCTTAGTAAATATCTTACTCTTCATTTCCTTACGAGTTTTAATGGGATTAGTAACCTTCTCTTATTAGGGCTAGTATGGGGACCCCACATCTCATGTGAACTCCGGACCTATAGTTAATTGCAAATAAGTCCACTAATTAAATGCAATTGCACTCTAGTCTTAGGAATAATTACAAGAAGACCCTAAACTTCCTAATTACTACAAGTAGGCCACTCCATCAATTATATCCATGGATCTACTGGAATAAATCTGTCCAACCAAATCGGATCCATTTCTTATTATCGTTGTGACTCAATTAGTCACAGTAATCATCAGTACCATGCAATTAACTCTTAATTGAGATGGATGCGCACTCACTTATGATAAAATTCATTAATTGGCACAAGGGGATATTTATTAGGATAGATTCCATATTGAGAATTATATGTTCCACAGCCCCACTACCACATATCTAAGACATCGAGGTGCTGACCTACAATAGGCCTCACTCATTGATGACTCCTTTGAGTCCATTAATCTCTCAAGATTAAGAGCCTATTGCTTGGGAATTATGAGAGCAGTCATTTAATGAAAGTCAGATCTGTATAAGGTGCTACTCATGATCCTTCAGTACATCCAATGTACCAGCATAATGATTCAGAGTCTTACACTCTGATGATTGAGACATATCACATTATCTCACAGTGATCACAGTGCTACAACCTTATCAGATGAGATGGTTAATCTTATCACTGGCTGCGAATCAATTTAAGTATAAGATTTGTGATCTATGTCTCATGTATGCGGATGTCATCCAAATACATGAATCACATCTAATATACTTATGGGCTCCTGTTCATCTCATGAACCATTATGTCATTTCATATTGGTCATGTGCAAAAATAGAATAAAATACCATTCATCTCATAAATAAAGCATGAAAGGTTAAATTAATTTTAAATAAAATATTTTATCTAGATTATCCACTGGATTGAGGTCATACAATCTAACATGTTCACCTGCCTCTATTTTTCTCCCTCTACCTTCTACATGCATCCAATGGTGGGCTGTGGGAAATAAAGGCATTGCCTCTACTTCCTTATACCATTTAGAGGCTGCTAAACGCCTCTATTATCAAAATCTCTACCCGATTTAGAGATTTTGAGAAATATAGGCAAAAAATAGTGATGCCAACTATCTTCATTTGGCTAAAAGAATCTAGAAATTTTCATGAGATTATGTATGTTTTTTCTCCAAATTAATAGTGGTGTTTTTTCTCCAAATTAATAGTGGTGCTTGGTACTCATCATATTAATCAACAGTTCAGTTCAGATGATTCATCGTTAGATGTTGGACCACTAGTACAAACTGATAATCTAAATAAAAGGGACTTCATAACAAGCCAAGAACTATGGATTGATCTCTGTTTTGTCACAATATGAAAATAAGAATTTTTAGTAGCCTTTTACATTTTCAAGATAGTTGTCTCCTCTAGCATTC
This sequence comes from Litsea cubeba, assembly GCA_012931725.1. NCBI lineage: Eukaryota > Viridiplantae > Streptophyta > Magnoliopsida > Laurales > Lauraceae > Litsea > Litsea cubeba. The sequence continues at coordinate 59,508,206 of CM022948.1, forward strand.
ATTAGTAATGTATTGATCTCTATATTGTAATGGCTCAAGTAGAGTGGAATGGGATCTTGTGATGCTCATGTATTATTGCAGCGGACTTGGAGAAGGGATTATTTGTAGTAGTTATCTTTTGAGTTGGAGTTGTAGGCATCACTGTGAGTGGAATAAATCTTTTGTTAATGCCAATGACTCAATGACTGTGGCTTGCAAGTCTCTATCATGCATTAATGTATGAGTAATCCCTTACCTGAGGAAAAAACAAAATCCTTAATCAAGTGTTAGCCATTTGTTTTAGCATTAGCTTCCTCTGTGGCAACTTGTCACATACCAAACTAAGCACATTGAATTTTGTTTGTGAATGAGTTCTACATGCTATTGGGAAAATCATAATGAGCTGTATGTTAGCAGATAATATAAATATGGGCCTAAAAAGATATTGAGGTGTAGATTAAGATGATTAAAAGGTCCAAATCATTAGAAGTCAAAAGGATAGTAAAAAATGGGACTGAGTTCTCTTGGACATCAAACCTTCAAAATTTGAAAGTCTTAAGAGGTTGTGGTCATGCACCTTGGTGTTATATGTTCCATTAATATATTCATGACTTTGATGGTCTTCTAAATGATTCTCAATTATTTAACATGGATAATGTAATGATACTTAATGATGTAGATTTTCTAGAATGACAGCAACTAGGTTGACGACTATATAGTTGTTTCTTTTTTCCCATAGATTATATGCATAAAAGTGGCATGGAAATGATCCCAAATCCTATTTAATTACTTTAAAGAAATTTTTTTATTCTACTCTTGAGTGCTAATAGTTATATAAAATGCTCTTCATGTTTCATTTATTCACTTTGAAATTACCAAATGAGGCAAGAAAGGGGCAGAGATGATATGAATACCTTTGTATTGGCCAATGGCCATTGGGGTGCCAAAGTAAAGTGTTTAAAATATTGTATTTACCTCACAATGAAATGTAGGAGTAAGAGATTCAAGGATTTAAACTTTGAAAAAATAGAACAAAGCTTCTTCTCGGATTAAGATAAGTGAAAAAGTCCAAACTAGTAAAAATAAATGGACACAAGTATATATACCAAGGCCTAATATATAACTGTTAGGAAAATTGTGTTGCCCGACTACTATGGGGCCCACTTCAAATCGAGTCCGCTGGTGTGTCAAGGATGAGCTCCCAACAAGTCTTGATTTGGTAGAGTTAGATAGGGATCAAACTCTTGTTTGTAGAGTTTGGATTAGGATCAAACTTCTTATTTGGCACAATTCCCATGATGGTCAGGAGATGTGAGATTTCAAGAGGGGTAGAGTCCATATAGTAGTTATAACTCCTATAATGGATTGCTCTATATAATGGATTGCTCTATATAAGGGAGATGAGAACCTTTGGTTGATCATTCAGTAGATTTGAAAGCATTCGTAGCGAGTATGTATGATCTATCTCACAACGAAACGCACAAAGGTTCTTGACGAGTTTGGTTCCAATACCTATCTGGGACTAGCAATTCTTTCAATAACTAATGATGAAAATAATTGGATACATGTAAATATGTGGGCTAAGAAATAACTAATAGAGGCCCTGATTACTAAATGCCACTATCAAAGAGACAACTGGCTCTAGGTTTGTAGTTTGATCAGTAGAGATCCAGACATTCAGATAAGCAATGGCCAAGTGGGACTTATGTTAGGGTCTTCTTCACACACCCTTCTTATCTTACAAGCAATGTATTTTTTTCATATATTGATATAAAATCATAAAACATTGAAACCAAATCATATCTATATTATATGGGATCTTTTTTTAAATTGGCATAGGCGGCATATTCAAATCATATATATGAGGAATGTTCATGTGCATCCATCCCTCATTATAAGGTGAGAGACACATACACAATTAAAAATATTTCTGTGCAAAAGAGGAAAAGCCATATATCATCATGGGAAATATTCATATGCGAATATTCATGTGGGAAGAGGGAAAGAAAGCCATGTAAGTGTCCCTCACCCTATGGTGAGGGATGGATGCACATAAATATTCTTCCACATATATTAAATCAGATTAAATATTAACAAATCAATCATAGAAATTCCATTCACTTAGAAATTCCTATAGAACTTGAATCTAAAATTAAAAGATGAAAATCACATATTCATTCTAAAAAGACTCAAATAGTGCTAATCAAATAAACTGGATATTCAAATTGAACAATCCCTCCCTTTAACATTCCAAAGCAAGTATACAGACTGCAAGCACTTCAAAACGCGTTGACTAACTCATCAAAACACCAAAGATTCAAATTTTAATTCTTCTAAAAACTCTTTATTCTCTGAATGGCAATTTGTATATATGTGTTAAGAAGGGAAAAAACATCCCAACAAATGCAATTTCTGCTTTACATGGGCTGTGAAAACAAGCAAGCAAGCAAAGTGACATGCATGTTCTCTTTAGGGCGTGTTCGGCACTTTACTAGCTAAAGTAAAGTAAAGTGAATCTAGACAAAAACTGACAAGGGGTCACATAAAAAAAACACAATTTCAATATTCCTCTCAATTTTTTTAAAAAAAAAGTTAAAAAAACAACCTCCTTTCTCCACTAAAAGACAAAAAAACTCAATTTTTCTATATAAAAAGTCAAAAAGATTCCATATCAAACAACTAAAAATAAAACACCACCATAACACCTTATATTTTATTCTCTCTTGATTTGATGCTTCACCTCACCATACTTCAATTCACCATACATCCAAACAGGCCTTATGTTTTAACTCAAAATTCTTTATGATGGTGCCTGTAGCTAGTACGATTAAGAAACTAAAACTATATCAGGTGTGGTTTTATTGAATTGCATCATGTCAACGTCCATCCTAGACTTGGCAACTGGACTGTCCAAGATTTGGGCCACATTGAAGGAGGGTGGGCCAAAAATCAACAGTTATCACATGCCTCAAAATAACCAATCGGCCAGAAAACCTGGCAACCAAACAATTTGAAAATCATACAACCAAACAGGATGAAAGTCCTACAATCAAACAGCCTGAATACCCATAACCAAACAATAAAGAAAAAGTGGCGGAGTGGGCCTGAATGGACTGCTACACTAGCCCATGTCTAGGCAAAATATTGGCCTAGAAATTGGCCCTAATGATGATTGTAGGAGGGTCTAAATGGTCTGCCAGACCAGCCCAAGCGGTGGATGCAAATGGGGCCTGAAGAGAACGGTTACAAAAGCCCAAATGTTGGCTGTAACTTGACCTGAATGGGACTGCTAAAAGAGCCAAATATCATCTCAAAATAGGCTTTTAATTTAACCCCATGTGGACTGTAAATGGGTATAGAACGGAGCCCAATGATGGGTGCCGTAGGCCTAGAAAATAACACAATGGCTGGTTGTAAATGAGCTCATAACATAGCCCAATGATGGCTGTCAATGGGCCTAAATGATAACCCAAACTGAGGCTCTAAATGGACTTGGAAATGGCTACCAAACAGTCCATACTGGGCTGCAGAATGGGTCCAAACATCATATGAACCCATTTCAGGATGTCAACACCCATCCCCTTAAACCCATTTCAGAAAACAATATCAGTAAATGGATCTGACTCCCAAACAGTCCATGTATGGGTTGTAAAATGGGTCTGAACAACGTATGAACCCATTTCAGAAAATGAACCATGTCTGGACCCACCAGTTTAATAAACAATACCAGCCAATAGGCCATACTGCCAAACAGTTCGTATATATGGGCTGTAAAATGGGTCCATGTCTGAATCTATTTTAGGAAATGAACCCATGTCTGAACCCATTTAAGGAAATAATATTAAGAAATAGATTGAGAATGTCTGCCAAACATTCCATATATAGGTCGTCGATAGGCCCAAATTATGTCAGAAAATGGGCATGAACATACATGACTGTGAAACAATCCAAACATGGGTTATAAACCAGCCCAAACAACAGTTGTAAATTGGCTCAAAAATGGTTGTAAATGGGCTTGAAACTGGTTGTAGAACAGCCCCAAAAAATAACTGTAAATGGGTTTGAAAATGGTTGTAAATTGATCTGAACAACGGTTAAATGGGTTCGAAATGGTTGTAAATTGGCCCAAATAATATTTGTAAATGGGCTTGGAAATGGCTGTAAATTAACCTAGCCCAAACGATTGCTGTAAATGGGCTTGAAAATGATGGCAAACCCAGTCCAAGCAACAGTTGTGAATGGGTTGAAAAATGATTGTATTGAAAATCCAGTCCAAGCAACAGTTGTGAATGGGTTGAAAAATGATTGTATTGAAAACCCAGTCCAAGCAACAGTTGTGAATGGGTTGAAAAATGATTGTATTGAAAACCCAGTCCAAGCAACAGTTGTGAATGGGTTGAAAAATGATTGTAAATCAACCTAAATAGTGGTTGTAAATAGCCTTGAAAAATGATTGTAAATATATCCAAACAACAGCAATGAATGGACTTGGAAATAATCATAAATCGGCTCGAACCATGTCAGTAAGGGCCAAACATAACTATCATTCAGGTCATACATTGGCTGCAAATGGGTCCAAATTATGTCAGGAAATGGGCCTAAGCATGACTGTAAAATGATTAAGAAATAGATTGCAAGGTAGGCCAAATAAAGCCTGAAAATGAGCCTCCAAGCGCTTCCCACATATAGGTTGTATATAGTTTTAAAACAGCCAAAAAAAAAGAGTCTAACTTGGACCATTAAAATAGCTCTAAAAAGTGGCTATGTACAAGCCTACCTTCACATTTTAAAATAGCCCAAGAAATGGCTATAAGATGGATTTGATCCAAGAGCCATGAAAACATATTAAGAAAAAAGAAAATAAATTCAAAATCAAATATAAACATACCTAGACTAACTGACAAAATAAACGTTGGCCTCTTTCCAATCTAATGCTTAGCACCGTTTATGTCATGATGTCATTCCTTACTATATCATTCCAACTCATTCACATGATTTCTTAATTCCTAAAATATATCACATAATATCTATATGACTATCTCTTATAATTACGTATCACAATTATGTTATTTAGAGTCATTTCTCCAATTCCTACTTGATGATAGTAACTCAAATGAGTGGTGTGGCAACCAAGGACCAGGTAAGTACTGGATCACATTTTTTTGTTTCTGAGTGTTTTTTTTTATGGTATTTTTGGTATTAATTGTTTGTAGATATAATTGTTGGGAATTTGGAATATATATTTTTTATTTTTTGCATTTTAATGTATGAAAAAAAACTGTTTCTATGTTTGCTATCTTCTTTGATTTGATTAATAATTTTTTTAGCAATGTTGTGATACGTTGCACTATTTTCTCGTAATGATTATTTTCTTTTTTCTTGATGGCATTTGTAGGTAGAACTTCAATAGAGTATTGTTTAGTTATTGCAAAGGAGAATACTATTCGAAGGTCATCTTAATATCCATGAAGATTTTTTTTTTTTGTAATGACTATTTCTGAATGTAGGTTTCTTTACATGTGATCAGTACTTCTCTTTTAGATATCTAAGCTTCGGAAAGTCTTTAATTAGATTTTATCAGTTTTTTAATTTATATAGTTTTTATACTCTATTTTACTGTTTGTTATTGATAGTTGCCGGTTTTTATTGCCTTCTTATTCTTTCTTTTTTCTTTTTTCTTTTGGATACTAATAAAATCAAAATGTTAGACTCCTCTACTAGATTTATTCAAATGTTCCTTTTAGACTTATTTTTTTTAATAATATTTCTAAAAAATCTTGAATTTAAATATATTTTTATTTAAGCCCAAGCCTTTGTTGCTAGTACATACATATGATACGAAAATGCAAATGTTGCACATCTGAAACACATTACGACATTTGTTGAATCACCTTTTTCACGAGCAACCGAAGATCTTCAACGTATTTGTATTTTATTGGACTATGTAAAAAACTCTCAAAATCCATGAAGAATTAAGATCATATAAAACTAAATGTCTTAATGTTTAATATTTTATTTTTTTGAATATTGAACTATTCAAATAATAAAAATTGTGGGCACATAGAAGTGTAGAAAATTAGATCTATATATTTTTTTTAAACAAATCACTCAAAATCTATGATTTATATGGCGAGACTTAAGATAAAAAAACTTCAAGGCCTTAGGGTTTATTAGTTTAATAGACAAATTGAACAGTTTCAATTAGAAACACGGGGCCATAATATAAGAAAAAATAAAGGTAGTTAATGGGCCCCAAAAAAGTGCAATCACTAGACTTTAATTGGCCTATGGAGAGTTTAAGGAAGAGCCATGCTATATATTTATGCATCAATATGTTAGCCCAACTGGCCCAATGAGAAGTCCTAAGTCCTATGCATCATTGTGCTCAATACACCCAGTCCATGTGGGAAAATAGCTTGGTTATCTAGACCTTCGAGTGATATGTGATGCCTTAAAATGTTTTCTGTCCGGGGATCCTGGCTATTCATTCTAATTGTAATATTGTTCTCTTGTTATCTTCTTCCTTATTACCCCTAATGCATTTTTTTTATTCTAAGATCACATTGTTTAAATAGATGAATCCAGCCATTATCCAAGGTTAGTAAAAATTGAAGGTGTTCTTCCTAATAGTAAGGGTGACATCAGTTTTTATATTTTCAAAGTATGTGGGTGCTCAATGCTTGGAAACTCCAACTCCTATTCAATGAAATCAAGACTTTTATCTGCCTGCTTTAATGTTGTCTTTCCTCATATTCTTAGATTGACTAACTCTATGACTAATGCTTTAACTAAGCAAGGGGTTAAGAGGTATGATTATGCTACTGTTGGGTGGTTTATTTTTGTATGTATTAGTGGGTGAGGGTATAATACTCTTGTATCTTTTCTTCCTCTCACACTATAATCTCTTTGTCTAATGAATGTTTTTGTTACCGATAAAAAAAAAAAAATCCAGCAACCATCAGTAAGGTGGCTAAAACCTAATTTAACCTTGCGCCCACTATTCCTTTATTTTCAGTCACTAAAATTAAATGCCTCACCATGTGCAAGCATTATCCAAGTATGTAGTGATATACACTATTAGATTAATGTGTGTAATATATTTGAAACATTTTTTGCATATAAAAAGGCACGTAATTTAATTGATTTGGATCAAATAAAGGTAGGCTCCACAATGGTAAAAACCAAATTATAGCTATCATTAGCAGAAAAAGAAATGACAAACACCATCAACATGAGTAACTTGGGTGTGTCTATTTGAGTTGACTCAGTCATACTTGCTTGATTCACCAACTAGGTGAACTACAGAGTTGACCCTATTAACAGAACTTGGACAAATCAAAGCAAGTAATAAAGCAATGATGGTGGGAAGGGAACCAACTTGATTATAGAATTACCAAAGGGGTGAAAGGTTTCCAATATCAATGTAAAAAATATATTGGGGCCACCAATAGATTGAAGGTTGGATCACCCATCTGCTCAATAACTTGTCTGATGTATTAGAACACAATGATTCCACTTCATTATGTTGGTAGTTGTGATGAGTGATTTAATTTCATTTACTTTTATGAATATGGAGATGGTGGTTGTTTTCATTAATGTTTGGAACATAACAGGAACTTGATCAAGGTGTATTGATGATGTGCCTTTGGAGTTTTATTATATGTTAGAGGCATCTTAAGATTTTGTGAGATTGCCTTTTCAGCTTTATGATTAGCTAAGCAATGCTTTGGATTGACCTAAATGACTCCTTTAATTATTTATAATCGTGCATGGATGACAGATACTTCTTTTTTCTTTATACCTTTTGAAATTGAAATCAATGAGAAAGATGAGGACAAGTCCTTTGGCGTATAAATACATAGCGGCCCTTGCAACTCTTTCATAATTGGTTAAAAACCCATTGGATTATGATTACCCTCGCTTCAAACATAGTAAAATTAAGCTTTATTATTAATGGGGTGTCAACAAGCCAAGCCAAAACGAGAGCTAGCTTGGCTTGGCATGACCAGGCTCAACCTAGAGCTTGGCTTGTGAGCTTGCCGGGGCAAGTGTAAGGTCCCGTCCTGAATTACGCTTGAAAATTAGTGCGATTTAGGGTGTATTCGTGTCATTAACTGTGTTTTAGTGTAATTAATTATATTTAGTGGTTAATTAGAGAAATTTTAGGGTGTTCACTTGTTTTAGAGTTATGGTTGCCCTTTTTGGTGTGATTTGATGACCTTTAGACCAAATTAGATGCCTTTTGGGGGTTTATGCGCAATTTCGGGAAAGGGTAAGCATGTGTTTGCAAAAAAAAAAAAAAGTTTAGAAACTTGGTGTCTTTGGGTTATTTGCATAGCTCTCGTTGTACCAGACAACTTTTGTGTAGACCCGATCACATTGAAGCTCTTTTTCTAAATGCAAGATTTTCACTAAACCCTCCCTTTATAAACAATGCATAGTCGATCCTCCCGTCATTTCTCTTGTGCTATAGTTCCTAGAAGCCCTCTTATCCATTTCTCTCTTCTTCATTTTCCTTTCTCCTCCATTTCTCTTCCAAAGGCCGACTCATACGTACTGTTTAGAAGCTCTCCTTACCATCATCATCATCTTCCCTATTTCAAGCGGCCGGCCGGCAGCCACCATTCATGCACGGCCGACTACTATCCATCTCCTCACCTCTATTTTTGCAATTTAGTGAGTTCCCTTCCATTTTCCTCTATTTTCTTTCTATTTGGACCTTAGACTCGTTCATGCAAAGGGAGATTCATCTTCTTTCTTGTTTTCTCCAATTCTTGGTGTCTAGGTTGTTAAAATTAAGTGTTGGAGTAGATTGGGGGCGGCTTGACATAAAGTAAGAAAAGCCCTTGCTTTAGGCCCCAAAAAATAAGGTCCCAATTATCACATCCTACTATATAAAGCCATATTTTTACATTAAAAAAAAGCAACTGCAATCCTCTTTTATCACCCAAAAAATAAGGCCCCATAATAGTTATTAGTACACATCCCATCTTTTCACATTAAAAAAAACATTAAAGCAATTGTCATCCTTCTTTTTCTTTGTATCTTTTCAAATCCCAACAAATACCAACCTCCCTGCTACATCACCAATGAGATTTTTTTTCAAATGAACGTTGCTTTTATACATTTAATTCAATCGTTTCTCACATGCGCATTTAACCGTTTTTCTTGTCATATTAAAACATTTTTATCAAAAGTTCAATCTCTACCAACGCTTTCTCATCTCACGTGCTCTTAACTCTCCCATCCTCTTTGTCTCTCTCATAGATTGTTGCCTTTCTCTGTAAACTACTTTTTATTATTATTTCTAAAGCAATCTTCTTTAGGGATTTACTCTTCTGGTTCTATCTTTTTTATTTCTATAATAAATGTGGGTATTAATTTTTTATAATATATTTTTGATAATATATGTTAATCACAACTCACCAACTCAAATATAATACGTTTTTCTTTTTCGTATTGAAGAAGGTGCATCAAACTCAAAAGTCATCCACATCTATAACTTTTGTGGCCAACAATGATAAATCACTAAATCAAGTTCTATTGTTCTATGCATTTATGACATTTTAAATTCCAAGCTCGTATTGTATAATTATTATAGTTCTTGTTTGTTTTACTTCTAAATATCATTAGTTATAATTTAGATATAATAAATATGTCTACTAGAAAATACGAATCCAGGTACTGAAAGCTTAAAAAAAAGAAGAGAAGAATAGGTAATCTAATTCAATCTAAAAAAGGAGCACTTGATAAATTTGTTACAATCAATAAAAAAATTATAGCAAAATATTTAGGTAAATATCATAAATGAACATGTAATTGATGTAAATGAGTTAGAATATAATGAAATAATAAAATAAAAAGATATAATGAAAATATTCATAATGATAGTCAAATTATTGATGAAGAAAATTAAAAAAACATGTTAGCAAAACTAGAATATAAAAGCTTAATTAATAATTTTGCATCACAAAAAGTGAGAAAAATAGATTTTAAATAAATGATTTATAATAATATTAAAAAATAAAAAATGCCTCATTTAGGATTGTCGCTTTAGATCTCAAATCATCTCGAGCTAGCCTTGCAACGGTGAGTAACAATTAGATACGTGTCAAATTTGAGCTGGTCCCAATCAAGAGGGGTATATAGTGAGTGCGAGGGAGTTGGATTGATCATAAAGAGGTCTCATGCACCTAAGAAAGGGAAATCCACAAAATGTTTCTGATAAAGAGATGTCCTTTAGCCTTTCTCCTATACATAGTACATAAATACATATATAAATAAATATAATAATAAAGAGGATTTTACCAAAAAAAAAAACAGCCTAGATGTCCAGTGGGCTCAAAAGGTAATTTTAACTTCCATTGCACCAGATCAGTCATTTTTTTACGAAATGGTATTTTTTTAGCACTTTCAACTAGCGTCCCTAGTTTTATAACGTTAAGGGTCGCTAGTGACCATGCGGTGTACACAGAGTAGAACAAAATGAGCGTGTTTTCTCATGTTTCGTTTAGCATTTTCAACTAGCGTCCCTTGCGACATTGGTTTTATGAAGTTAAGGGTTTCTAGGGACCCTGGGTGTACACAAATTAGAACAATCAATCTTTTCCCCATTTCTCAGCAGTCAGGCCTTCCAATTCTAGTTGATGAAATTAGATAAAAATGGAGGACTTAAGACTAATATTGTTTAATATTCATGTTGATGTAAATCATACCCACAGTTGTTGGATTTTTGTATTAAAACTCAAATTGGTTTTCTAGGCAGGGGCTTTCCAAGCAACCGCCAAAACTGATACTGGAAGTTATTGTTGCTTGTGTGCACCAAAACGATGAAAAAAAAAGAAGGAGTTTGCTACTGTTTTTTTTCTTGGTTCCTTGGAAAAGATTGAAATCCCCTGTTTTACAAAAGTTATCTAGAAATCTTCAATCTTGTAGCCATAAATTAAGAGTTGATGAAGAGGCAATAAACTGTAATGGAAATCAATCATAGATGTACATGAACAAGAGAAAGCACTAAACATTCCAATAGAATTTATTCATTTACATCAGCATAAAAATCCCATCTTTCCAAGCCTTTTCTTCTATTTGTTTCCAAAATCAAATTTCAGTAAGATCAAACCATATCTACTCAAACACCTCCACAATCATATCATGATACTCATCCGAATTCAAGGAGAGGTAGCAAGCAAGTAACTCTTCGAAGTCCCTCAATGCCCGGATGTTGTTCTCCACAATCATCTCCAACATTGAATCCCTGAAGTCCTTTTCTGGATCGAAGGACGACTTGACGACCGCGAAGCCCTCTGTCGCTCTCTTCTTCCTCGTCTTTGTTGGTGTCATGGGCGATGTCGAGTTCGACTTGCGACAGTAGGCCTGGATCTTCTTGCTCGCCAGCCTCGGAGAATGTGCACAAATTTTTAGTCCTTTAGGAGGCAATGACGATGATAGTCTTCGAACAAGACTGGTCTCTTCTTTCAGAAAAAGTGATTCATGAACATTTCTTTCATCAATCCTAATATGAAGACTAAGTCGAATTGTGTTTCCAAAATCAGATTCTAGGGTTTCGGTAGCCATGAATGGAGGAGAAGAGAGGATGAGGAGGATGGTGATTGTTGGTGGAGGAGAGTGGTTATTGGTGGACGAGAGAGGCGGCTATGACTTCCTGTAACTGGAATAAGAAGGCGAGATCGAGATTGGATTGGAGAAGAAGACCTGGACAACGAAAGAGAGAAAAAACCCTCCTTTGTTCTACTTTTTATATACACCACAGGGTCTCTAACGACCCTTACGTTATAAAACTATGGTCGCTAGGAACACTAGTTGAAAGTGCTAAAAAAAATACCATTTTGTGAAAAATGACTGATCTGGTGCAATGAAGGTTAAAATTACCTTTTGAGTCCAGTGGACATTTAGGCTGTTTTTTTTTGGTAAAATCCTCAATAATATATCTTCAAAGGGCCATGCTTGTTATTGTCCTTGTGAAATCTTCAAATCTACGGGCCTACAAAATTCTGTTCTACCGCATCCTTATACTTTTTTATGAAAAAGTAAAATACAAAAGCCCTTCATTTTGTGAGCTTTTTGATGGCTAAGGCAAGGCGAGGCCAGGATACCCTCACTTGAGAGCCCCATTGACAGCCCTGCTTGTTGAAAACATGCTTCAAAATAAGTTAGATCCATACATATGTGTGATTTTGTATGGTTAGACCTAATAGATCACATTTTGTGTTCTCCTTCCCCATTAATAACTTCTTATCTAGACCCTTTACCGGGAACCAAAAGATAAATAAGTAAAACTAATCTATTTCCTTTTCCATGCTCTCTCTCTCTCTCAAATATGATTTGCTAATCTTGAGAGACTTCTAGCTACCAGAAAAATACAAACATGAAGGTAAATTTAAAAAGATGAGATTCTAACTGTACGACTGCATTTAGATATGAAATTTACTTTTAAACAGTCAAAGTTTAAATATTTCCTGAAAAGTTATTTGTACAACAACTGTACGATATTGCATGACTGTAGGATATAGCATAATGCAATAAGTGCAAATATCACATGGCCACTAGGATAATGCACAATGTGATATGTGCAACATCACATAGCCCAGACGAACAACTATGCAATAAATATTTAAACTTCGGCTGTTCAAGAGCACATGATAAGTCTTAGAGCAGTTGTACCGGCAAAATCCCTTTTGAGTTTTCTCAACATTCAATCCTTATTTACTTTTGAGTATCCCCTTTCTTTTAACTTAGAAAATCTTGCATACTGTTGGAATTTGGTTTATTTCTATTTGGAAAAAAAACGATTTCTCTCTTTTGTGATGACTGATACAAAACTCATCAATTTTCCTCCACTGACTTTTATTGTTAGACTTATTCTCTTCCGTGATAGCTATTTGTACAGCTTCCTATACAAACAGGACTCGATTACTTGAACCCATTGGCATGAGACACTTCATAAGTTCAAGATGGAAAACTTTAAAAAAGTATATATATATATATATATATATTTTGTTCATTTTAAAAAAGTACATGAAGATTTGAATATTCTAAAAAAGTATAAAGCTTTCCAAAATTTTTTTAATTAATTTCTCTCTATTAAAAAACTTGAGAAATGAAAAAAATATCCTTCCCTTATGACATGTTTTTGCCTTTTCTTCAACTCTTTACTCTCCAAAGTTGGCCGTTTTGATTTTAATGATCTTAACAATTTAATGAAGCTAGTTTTTTCGTCATTTGGAATCCCCTTTTTGACCATCCAAGCATAAAGGTAGTTGAAGTGGGCCCCACTAGGTCATTTGAGTTGCACTTGATTATTTCTCTTAATAGACTTATTAATGAAAAAATCTGAAAAATAATATAAAGACATTTTTGTCATTTCTCAAATTTCTTTTATGAGAGGACTTGATTGAAAGAATTGGAAAAAAACTTTTATACTTTTTTGAAATACTCAAATCTTTACTTACTTATTGAAAATGAGCCAAAAGTTTTATATATTTTTGAGAATTTCGCATTATTTTTTAACCTACTTCTAAATAGAAAAGATGGATAAAAAGTGGTGGCTTTTATGAAGGCCTTTGTTAGCTAAAATCTTTTTTGCACTGGAGACTTTTTGAAAGGCTTTGATTTTATCACTCAAAAGAGGTGATGGGTATGATGAATTTCTTTGAGAAAGAAGGATAATTCTTGGGATACAGTTTGAGAAGCTTTTGTATGAGAGACTTGGGGTTAGCTGTGAGCACATGACTGTAAGCTCTTCTTTTCTTTTTCTTCTCCATGTGATCACAATAAATTAGTATAAACTTTAATAAATTGTATCAGAACAATTGGTTCAAGCTGCTTCCCTGCACCATGTAATTTACTTGCAAACCGTGTCCGCACACAGTAATTCTATTGTTACTGCAAGAATCTCAAATGTAAAGTTTGAAGTGGAGAAATTTGATACACCTGCAAAGTCTTTAATTAGTAAACAAGTTTGATAGGAAAAGTAATTTGTGATTTGCTGGTTGAGCAAAGTCAAAAAACCCTATGCATAGGTTTTATTAATTTCAACAAGGCCTGCACTTTGCATTATATCTTCTTCCCAATTTATAAATTTAACTTATTCTCCTCTTCGCAGCATCTACACTTGACACTATTCAAGACGATGTCGGGTAAGTTACCCCCTCATCAAAAACTTGAGAACCTTTTTGTTTTTATCAATTCTTTTACCCCTTTCTCGACAACGGGGGCAAGACTTGTTAATTTTCACTTGGAGGTCCAGGGTTCGATATTGGTCTCTCCCCTCTCCTTCGTATGTGAGTTTTCTTTTTCTCATGTGTGACTTCGTCTCTCTTATAACTACGAGTTCTCTCCCCATATCCGCGGGTTCTTTTTCTCATATGTGCAAGTCTCTAGGAACCAGCCCCCCTTGGCTAGGATACAAAAAAAAAAAAATCCCTTTCTCAATATCATGTCCATTCTTTTTTTTTATTTGCTTTATTTTTTTGGTACCCCAACCAAGCCAAGGGGGTGCCAAAAATCAATCCGTGACAATATGTAAAAAGCCTAATCTCGTTTTAGTTGGGGTTCATTTGCCCTGCCAGGTTGTAGGCCTTGTGTAGGAGGCACATGACCTGTTCATCTGCTTATCATGATACCAGGAGATGGGAGAACCCGTCCAATAGGTGCTGGGAACTGTGGATAAGACATCTGCTAAAAATTAATATTTGGCAATAAAATTGAATGACTAACATTTGAGATAACCAAAACATTTTCACCATTGTCAAAGACTGCAAAATCAATCGGCCTACTTGGTGGGGTCAATGATGATTACCCGGCATTGCTTTATGACTTATCTTTTGGAAATCCTTGGTGTTGGGGAAATTACTTACTAAAAATGTACAATCGGAAAAAAGAAATAATTAATGAATAAAAGTGAATGTGAGAAATTAAATTAAGAAAGCAATAAAAAATAGGCAAGGCATACCAATTAAGGTGTTTTTTTTAAGACAGTAATTTCCAACATGTACGTAGTTTTAATGAAATTTTATAAAATTTTGAAAAGAATTATAATTTATAGAGTTGGAAGTAACTCTCGAAAATGGGATCACCATTCATAAATGACCTAAAAAAAACACATCTCATCCAAATGGAACAAACACTTTCAAAAAATACAAAATTTGAAATAATTTAAAAAGGCACACTCAAGTGTCAAATGCCTCTTTGAGCTTTTTGTTTGTTTAGAAATTATCCAACACTTGTTGGTCTCAATCAGAGTGTTGCAATAGTCGCCCATCACTCTTGTTGGGACCAGGCCCGGCCCTGGAGGAGGGCAGTCAGTGCAACCGCCCCGGTCCCCAGTTTTCAGGGGGCCCAAAATTCCAAAATTTTTTTCCTCTCCTAATAAGAAAATTAGAAAACGTTTCCTCTCCTCAAGGCTACCCAGCATTCAAAGCCTGAAACCCCTCAATGGCTCAACCCTTCATCATTCAATCAATCAAAATCCTCATTCCTCAAGTCTTTTGAATCCCATCTCAACCAAACAGCAAGCCCGCCCCCCCCCCCCCCCCCAAAAAAAAAAAAAAAAAAAAAAAAAAAAACAAGAAGAAGAAGAAGATCTGTCTGATCTGAAGAAGCACGCTGCACCCAGCAGGCAGCAGGCCCACTGGTTGATACATTTTCTGAAGAAGCACCCAGAAGCACCCTGAAACCCCTCATTCCTCAACCCTTCATCATTCATCAATCAAACTCCTGCTTCAGTCCTTTGAACCCCATCTCAACCAAACAGCGTTACAGCAAGCCCAAAAAAAAAAAAAAAAATAAGAAGAAGAAGAAGCAGCAGAGCTGCAGCGCAGCCAGGGCCGGTCCTGACCGGCGACCGCCATAACCGGTTCTGCACAGCCTGCACCGCCATCGCCCATCTCCAGATCTGGACCCGATCGGCAGATCATCGCCGTGCTAGCAGGCTACCCAGTCAAACCCCTCAACCCTTTTGGCCTTTTCATCAATCGAACTCTTTGATTCACCCCATCTCAAGTTCTAATTTCTCAAATCTCAACCAAACAGCAACTCAGCAAGCCAAAAAAAAAAACAAGAATGAGAAGAAGAACCCAGCAAGGCAAAACTTGACCGGCCCTGTTTGCTACTTCTGTCTGCTGTAGTGCTGCTCGCCTGCTCCACGGCCCACGCCTGACGCCTCCACCGACCACCGTCCAGATTCTCAGAATCTCAGGGCCAGCACCCACCCACTGCGCGGCTGCGCCAGCCCAGCAGCGCCGCCCACAACCACATCTCTCATCTCTGTCTCTGATTCTCTGAAGAGTGAAGTCTGATCTCTCTGAGACTCTGACTCTCTGTTCGGACGAAGCAGCCAAGCGCAAGACGACAAGAGGTAGAGGAAGGCAGGACCAAGCGTCCAAGCCAC
This sequence comes from Litsea cubeba, assembly GCA_012931725.1. Classification (NCBI taxonomy): domain Eukaryota; kingdom Viridiplantae; phylum Streptophyta; class Magnoliopsida; order Laurales; family Lauraceae; genus Litsea; species Litsea cubeba. The sequence continues at coordinate 59,524,593 of CM022948.1, forward strand.
CCAGACCCACCCAGGAATCACAAATCAGTAAATCACACGATTCACATTTCACACACCTTTTTCGCCTTTTGTTTTTCCACCAGGCACCGACACGAAGACCGAGGCAGTGGCACCCACTAGCCCAGACACCCACTATTCTTAGTTCATAGTTTAGTTGGACCTGATCCAGACTATCCATAATCCAGTGATCCATTCCACAGTTTCCACTGACAAGCCATTTTCTCTGGCTCTGGCAACAGGTCAATACAGGTTAGGTGGACCCATTGCAACTCGCCTTTGGCAATAAAATATGAATATATGATTTTTGTATGTTTGTTTGTTTGTAGAACTGTGAATTCACATAATCACAAGAGTTAAACATTCTCTTTGCAGGAATTCTTATAAGCTCTATTTGACTGCAAATTTGGAAATATCAAGTTTGTTGTTGTTGTCTTGTTGAGGGGGATTTCTCAAATTCCAGGTTATGTTGTTCTTTGTTTATTCTTTTAAGTATTAAAATTGCATTGGTTTTACTTGTACTGTTTTTGTTTTCAAGTAGCAATGTTCCCTAAGAAACAACCATCTGGAAGTGAAACAAGAAAAAGAAAAAAGGGACAGAGAAGAATTAACTAAATCTCAAACTGGAGCTCTAGATAAATTTTTTCTTAATAAAACAAATAGTTCACTTGATAACTCAACTGAAGATTTAGTCAATGAATCTGAACAACAAAATCATGTTGAAGAATTTGTAGGAATTGATAATGATTTAATCAATGAATCTGAACAACAAAATCATGTGGAAGAACTAGTAGGAACTGAGAATGATTTTAATGAACATATAGGTGACTTAGGTGAAGAAGATGAACATGTTGAGAATGAAGAAAGTGATCATCTTTGTAATAATGAAGACATTGAACCTGAGGGTGTTGAATCAAGTTTTCCTTTAAACTTTTGTGATCCTAGAATTTGGGATAATCTTGATGAAAAAATGAGAGCTTTACTTGTGGAAAAAGGTCCTGCAAGAGATAATAATATCAAATTTCCTAGGGATGAAAACTTTAGACATTTTTCCTCAACGTATTACATGAGAAAGTTACCAAATGGAGAGACTCATGATAGAAAATGGCTAGTATACTCAAAGAAATTGGATAAGGTATTTTGTTTTTGCTGTAAGTTGTTTAAGACAATGTGTAGTAGAAGCCAATTAGCAAATGAAGGACTTAGAGATTGGAAACATCTTAGTGAGAGGCTTAAACAACATGAAAATAGCACTGAACACATAACTAACATGAGTTCTTGGATTGAATTACATAGCAGATTGAAAAAAAATGAAACAATTGATAAAGGCATACAAGAACAAATTAGGAGAGAGAAGGAACACTGGAAACATGTTTTGGTAAGAATAATTTCTGTTGTCAAATGTCTTGCTAAAAATAATATTGCTTTCCGTGAAACAAAAGAGAGAATTTATGAAGAAAATAATGGTAATTTTTTGGGTATATTGGAAATGGTTGCAGAATTTGATCCAATAATGTGTGAACATTTTCGACGAATTCAAAATGACAAGATTCATTATCACTATCTTAGCCATAAGATTCAAAATGAGCTGATATCTTTGCTGGAATCAAAAGTCAGAAGTGCAATCATTGAGAAAATCAAACAAGCAAAATATTTTTCAGTGATACTTAATTGCACTCCTGATTCAAGTCACAAGGAACAAATGACTTTGATAATACGGTGTGTGGATGTGTCAAGGAGTCCAGTTAAAATAGAAGAGTACTTTTTAGAGTTTTTAATTGTGAAAAATACATCAGGATTAGGACTTTTCACTGAATTGCAATCTGTCCTAGAATCCCTTGGTCTTAAAATTGATGATGTGAGAGGACAGGGCTATGATAATGGCTCTAATATGAAAGGAAAAAATCAAGGTATACAAAAAAGATTACTTGAAATAAATCCTAGAGCTTTGTTCATGCCATGTGGTTGTCATTCTCTTAATTTAACACTATGTGATATGGCAAACTGTTGTGTGAAAGCGAAATCCTTTTTTGGGGTTGTTCAACGCATTTATTGTGTTTTTGCTAATTCTACGAAGCGTTGGAAGATTTTACAGGATCATATAGATGGTTTAACTCTTAAAACATTATCAACTACACGTTGGGAAAGTTGTGTAGAGAGTGTTAAAGCAATAAGATACCAATCTGACCAAATAAAAGAAGCTTTATTTAAAGTAGCAGAAACTAGTGAAGATGCTAAAGCAAAAAGTGAAGCAGAATGTTTAGCAACACATGAATTGGATAATTTTGAGTTTTTTATTAGGCATGGTTATTTGGCATGATATTCTGTTGAAAATTAACTTAGTTAGTAAAAAAATACAATCTAAAGATATGTGCATTAATGTTGCTTTAGAAAATTTGGAGGGGCTCATTTCTTTTTTTGAAAATTATAGGGAAAATGGATTTGCATCTGCTATGATTGAAGCTAAAACTATTGCTTGTGATATGGGGATTGAACCCGAATTTCCTAATAAACGTCAAAGTCATAGAAAGAAATAATTTGATGAGAATGCTAAAGAAGAGACAGTACAATCAGTTGAAGAATCATTTAGAGTCAATTATTTCATATGTGTAGTGGATATGGCTCTTTCTTCATTGAGAAGTAGATTTGAGCAAATGCAAACATATGAAGGAATTTTTGGGTTCTTGTTTGATTCAAAGAAGTTAACTTCATTGGGTGATGAAAAATTATTGTGTGAAGCTTGAAACTACTTTAAGAAATGGTGAGTCTTCTGATGTTGATGCAAGTGATTTGTTTTCAGAGTTACATGTACTGCAATTTCTTTTACCAGCAGAAGTAAACACAACACTTGAAATTGTAGAGTTTGTAAAAGATATGGACTGTTTTCCAAATGATTTGATTGCCTATAGAATACTATTGACTGTACCTGTGACTGTAGCATCTGCAGAAAGAAGCTTTTCTAAATTAAAATTATTGAAATCTTACTTGAGGTCTACCATGTCACAAGAAAGGCTAAATGGGCTAGCAATCTTATTCATTGAAAAGGAGATGTTAGAAAATCTTGAATTTGAAAGCATAATTGAGGATTTTGCTTCTCAAAATGCAAGAAGAAAATCATTTCAATAATACTTTTTTAATTGTGATTTTGTTTTTCACCTTATCTTGTAGATGGCGATGCTGGTATGAGAAATTATTTGGCCGACGATTTGGTACTCTTACCGAAATGCTGGTATGAGAAATTTATTTATTTATGTATTAAATGTATTTATCATATGATATTATTTGGTTTTTAATGAAATTACTATTTTTGGGCTAAATATATGAAAACATGTTATATATATGTGCATATATTAAAAAACTATAAAAATGAATAAATGGCCCATTTTAGTGATTCGCACCGGGCCTTTGAAAATTCAGGACCGGCCCTGGTTGGGACCCATCTAAGGCCCTGTTCTTTTTCTAGAATTCCTGACAGGAATTCCGGTTGTCTGGGAATTCCGGAATTCCTGTCAGGAATTCAGTGTTTCTTGGCAAGAATTCATAGCATTCCGAAATTCCAGTATTTACAAATGCCAAAAAACAAGCATTTTCAAATCCCACCTCTCCACCTGGATTTCCAAAAACCCATAGTTGCAGGAATTCCGGCTGACCTCTCTCCTGTACTCAACGGTCATGACGGATATAGTGGGGCGACTTGGACTGTGGGCCACCTTTGGAAATCCGGACCCCACATCTGATAGTGTACCCAGGGGCGAACCTGATGGTGGTGGACCCATGGGGATTGGGTCCCATCTGACCCCACATCTTAGGATTTCACGGTACTGGGCGTCATTCACAAAGGGGTTTTCTTATATGAACATCAGGTTGTGGGCCCAGTAGGATCACTTGATGCCAAATCAGGACCTTAGGATCTGTTGTGGGGCCTTGGGCGACTTGGATGATGAGGGTTGATCGTGGGCCTTTGATCAATGGGGCCCACGATTTCTCTATTTTCCTAACTCCAGGCGAGAAGCATCCATTTGTTACAGAACCTTGTTCTGTAATGAAAAGAAGAGAGGAAAGAGATGAGTGAGTGTATGGTGGTTTGAGGGTGCATGGGAATAAGAGAGGAAAAGTAGGAAGTTGAATGAAGATGCCACGTGGTGCATTAGTAGAGAGGGGGGTGATGGCTGGGACCATTTGTTTTGGATTTATTTTAATCATGGATACAATATATTATTAGTGGATTAACTACCTGACCCCATTAGTTCATAAAAAATGCTAATTTTGTTTGTTCTTATCTAATTATGTGATTTTATTTTGTTTGGCTCATGGACATGTGATTAGTTTTTGCATGGATGTTGTTTTTAATTTTTAATTTTTTGCTGCTTGAATTGTGAAATTGGTATATAAACAGTACATACATGAGTAAAATTCCAGTCAGAAATCCTATAGGTATGAAACAGATAATTCAGAAAATCCAGGAACTCATGAATTCTCAGACAGGAATTCAGACATAAAAAAACAGGGAATTCAGAAATGACAGAATTCAGTAGCATTTCAGAATTCCAGCATTTGCAAATCCCAGACAGCCACCAGACATGAATTCCAGGAATTCTAGAAAAGAAACGGGCCCTAAGTCTACCCTTATTGGCCTTTTTCCTTGTCGTTTCTTGTTCTCCCACACCCTTGTGACGTAGATAAGTGCAGGGCGGTCCAACTGATAACATGGAGTAATAGTCCCTATCAGTATGCGCCAGACACTATCAGTCTCATAACCAATTAAAGTCATCCATTTGTTACTTCATTTGCACTGCATCCTCATCCAACTAGGATCAATATCTCTCACCAGCACCTGTCAGGTAATGAACCATAGATTGACCAAAGACCTGTTGACTCAATTAAGGACAGAGGGGTGCTCATGGACAGGGCCGGGCTTGATCCTTAGATTTTTAGTAGTCGTGCCCGAATGATGAACACAATTTAAGCAAAAAAAGAATTTTAAAACATTTTTGGTTAGATTGGGGACTTTTATAGACGGCACTTTTATACACGCACACACAATCCAACCATTTGAACTACAACTTACAATAGTTATGAGAAGCCTTTTTTTTTTTTTTTTTCATAATAACCATCATCCAATGAGCTCATGCTTAAATTTTTTTAGGTAGGCCAGGCTTATGGTTTGAGTCGGGTTAGCACTGGGCTTAGGCCAATGGTTTAAAAATCAGACCAGACTAAGATATTTCTCAGCCCAGCCTATTGATGCAAGATAGACCTATGGGAACCAAGAAAATTTATGATTTATTTTTATTTCCCTAATTATTTATAATTAGTTTTCTAATTTTATTTAGTTAGTTATAATTAGGGTAGTTTCTAAGTTACTTAAGTTTCTTAGATTGTTTAGAATTCTTAGTTCCTGAGATTTCCTTTTTTTATTTATACGTCATTGTAGATATCAGAATTCAAAGTCGATGATTAATAGAATTGAGTTTTATCTTTTGAGGTGTGTCCTCGTTAATAGTTTTTGCGGAGACATTTGATGGTGCCTGTGGATACCTTTATTGTGCTCTAACACTTTCCACGCAAGCCCTATCCCTAGGGTTTGCATCACCATTGAACACCCCTAATTAAGGGCTTAGCTTGAGCTCGGCTCAATTAACAATTCATATGAACCAAGCCCAAGTTCGGCTTCTCATATAAAATAAAATAAAGTATTTACGAGGAAGACAAGCCCAACTCAAACCCAAGCTTGAGCTCAACTCGTTGATAATCAAGCTTGGGTCCAGTAAAGTGATGACAAACGAGTTGGGCCTGGCTCCTCAAGCTGGAGCTCAGCTTGAGCTGTGGATCAAGCAAGAGAGATTGAGCCCTGTTAAGCCCCACCCCTTGCACCCCCGGTGGCAAATCTAACACATGGAATAACTCTAATACATTTCATTATAACAGTCCATGAAAGTTAAAATGATTTAGAAGAAAGGAAAAACTATGAGGAAGATTTGCTTCAAATTCTATATATAAAATGGATTCAGAATCCATCCAAAAATCATGATATAGTTTAAAATTTAGGGCTACGTCTTAACACAATTCTTTAATCTGATTGATTGTAAATGGTTAATGACTACACAAAGAATACACTGAAAGATGTTAACACAAACTAGAAAACCTAATTTTAATAACTATATATAGCCGAAAATAACTCAAATTTAATCAATCCTAATTTAGGAAAAATTAGGAAACTAACTCTGATAACTGCAATAAATTCTTCAACCAGAAGTTATATATAAATCCCTATTTCTCAACACTCCCCATCAAGCTGGTAAATAGATACTATACCCAGCTTGGAATCATATATTCCCTTTCTTTTGCAGCTTCTTTGACAAGGAACTTTGTTAGCTTCATCTAAGCACACACAACCTTTGACAGATCTTTGTTCTATTACTGCAACCTGACTGATGAAAATCCCTTATACTCCACAATGTAAACTATACACTCACCAACATTATTGATTAGTACTTTGTCATGCCTGTGGCCCCCTATAGAAGGGCGTGGGGTCCTTCGAACATCTGCCTACTCTGGAGGACTGGGTATGGAGCGATGCATAATAGTCCCACATTGGAAATGTGCGAGTCCTCATCCTGGCTATATAAGTGCAGCCTGGCCTTAGTCACAGATGAGCCCTTTTAAAACTGGACAATATCATTTGGGCCTGGGTCGTTACCATCGGTATCAGAGCCTGGTGGGGAACTGGGTATGCAATGGTGGGTAAGTCCTGATCTGTCTGTAAGTGCTGCATAGGATAAAAGTCCTAGTGGCTCCAGAATTTGCCGTTGATCATGCTCTGCTCATCTTAGTGCTCTTGCTACTGGATTGATTTTGAGGTTGGGGGTCGATTTTGAGGTTGGGTCGACTTGGACTGTGGCCTAGCAGTAGTTTACACATCGCATCATCGAGTGGTAGTTTAGTGCCCAAATACAATCTCGCATGAATGCAACCAGCAGCATATAACACTTTTAGGAAAGAACAAGACCTTCATTAATACGCCCCCCCCCCCCCCCCCCCTTGAATCCACTATTGAAATGTGTAATCCAATACAGATTTAGAGGATAATTTTTCAAATATCAAAATTGTTGATGCCTATCTGATGGGATTTGCTACTGAGAGTCTGAATATCCACACTCAGTAGTGATGTTGATACAGAAGTAAATATGCTAGATCCTAGATACATACATGCTAAATGCAAGTTCCTGTCCCGACAGAGGTGATTCTGGAATAATTCAGGTACAGGCAACCCACTTTGATTGCTTAAATCATCAAAATAGCAGCAGAAACCATAATTTTTAATTTTTATAGATCCAAATGTGGGGATGAGTAGGAATACAAGTATACGACCCTATGAAAAATCTAAAAATCCATAATTATCATGAGCCAAGATGAAAATTTGTTTGTAAAACTGACAAAGTAGAGAAGGGAAGAAACCCTACCAACTAGGGTCCAAAAGTAGTGAAAATTTGTTGTATGACCCACAGATACCTGACAAACCAAAACATATGGAATACAATTGCAGTCAAACAGTAAAAGTGGACCCCATAGTAGGATTGCAAAAATCTTTAATCGGAATGGGGAAAGTTGAAAAACACCTGCTGAGAGGCCCCAAAAAATCTCAAAAAAAAAAAAAAAAAAAAAAATTGCTTTATCATTTCCCACAAAGTCAGACGAACCAGAAGTGGGCCACACTGGTCGATGGAAACTTCAGTCATGGTTTAATCCATACTCTTCAGTAAGTTAAGACAGATCTGATGTGTCAGGTGTATTTCTTTCAGAAAATCTAGAAAAAGAAGACCACCAAAGAGGAATCCAGATTCCGAGACTATGCAAAAGAGAATAAATCAGGTTGCCTCTCTCTCTCTAAGACCAGGCGAATCTGTGGTAGAGTTACTAGAACATTCTGAAACTTGTACAGGCCAACAACGGCACTGGTAACAAAAAGTCTCTATTATGTAAGTTGATGGACCCTCAAAGAAAAGGGATAGACCGAAGATGACATGGATAGCAGTAAGGATACATTTGAAGAAGTGCAACCTATCGAAGGATTTGGCCCAGGATATACTAGAATGGTGAAACATAATTCGTATAGTTGATCCCAACATAGATGGAACAAGGCTTTGATCATGATATATATATTTTTTAATTTTTTTCTGTTTTCTTTTTACAACATGACTCAAACACACGATCTAAAGTTTGCAATAATGAGAACCTCCCACTGTGCCACGGGCTCTTATCCAGAAATATTAATCTTAAATGCAATATGTCATACTTGGGGTCAATACATCACAACATGCCCAATTGCCCACCCACTACAGAGAAAATATTGCAAGCAAGTATGAGTGAAAAAGACGATTACTATAGAGGAAATAAATTAAAGCTATGACAGATCAAACAAAATGATCCTACACCACACATATCTCTTAAAATCAACCACTTGAAGCATTGGTCATTTATTTTGATAAATATTTCTCAGCCCATGTAAGATACATGGAAAATCATCTGCATCATGTGGCTTGACAATTGACATTCATAAATCATAAGTTTCAAATGTGATCTTAATAAATAGTTATAACATAATTATACATCATGACCCCAAAAATTCAACAATATCAGATACTTTGCCTGTGTAGTAATCTGGATATATTTTGTTGGAGGGGTCTTGAAGGGCAGATAAATTAGTCACACCTGACACACCACAAAAGGAATGTTAAGAGAACTTGATTTATGCATTTAATTATTTCAGTCTTATCGCCACAAATTAGATGAACTAAACTGTGTATTGAGGCAGAAGTAAATGAGGAACCTGAAAGAACAAGAATGGTCTTGCAACCAGCATTGTTCCCAAACAGAATATCAGTATCCAATCTATCGCCAACCATGCACATTTTTGAAGTATCAATACAAAATCTGCAGGCCAAAGAACATAGGAGTACCGGCTTATTAAGATTAAAGCAAGATAAAAAAAAATTCTTTAAAAGAATATGGCAACAATGCAAATCAGTGCAGATTTTTTTTTTTTTGCAGCCGCCAAAGCATCAGGACAATATATCAGTGTCAGAAGCAACCACAAATTTGAGGCACCAAGGCATATCATGCAGCAATTGTATCAATGGTACATCTTCTTCTTCACCAACAATTTCTCTTCCACAATCTACATAAACTTGAAAACAAGAGAGCATAAAAGGAGGAATCCACCACTATGTTCAATCAACTCATTATTCTCCCCATTTCTCTTCTTTTATTTTCCTCATCAACCACACTGAACACTACTTCGATGTACTCTTATCTTCTTACATAAAAAATCAAGGGCTCCATGAATGGAATGCCATTTTAACCTGATTTCACCTTTTTTTATTTTTTATTTTTGAAAATCAACAAAAGGGGAGATTTTATACAAATCAACAGCAAGATAAAAAAGAGGAGAAAACTGTTGAGCAAGAACATGGACAATCCATGAAATAAGAAAAAGGACAATAAAAGCTACAAAGACATTCAGTTGCCTGCTACATTTCTGCTCTAACCTTTGGTAACAAATATGCCTTAGTAATCCAATCCCTTCGAATATGGTCCAAACCGTTATGATATTTGGATGAGAATGTTGCATGTTCCCAAAATATTGGTAAAATATTGGCCAATCATCATCAAAGACTTGTCCAAACTATGCAGGGGTCATCTATATGAATTCTGGTTCTCCTTAGATATCGGTCAATACAGTCAAGAAATTCAAAAGATTGACTAATATCATTGTTGTTAAAATTGGATTTGTATTGAATCCTAACGAAAAATATTCAATTTATGCAACGAATCCCATTTTGGGCCAGTTTGTTTCCCTTAGTCATTCATTTCACATCTTCCTTTTATTCTATTTCCATAAAAGGAAATGTTATTTGATGCTCATTTTTGAAAAATTCATCTCTGGCCTTCATTTTCAACTACTTATGGTATATGTCACATGCATTCAATTCCTATGTATTTTAATGAAACCAAACAGGCCCTTATAGGTGAATCTTATGATTCAAGTGTGCATCCCATGATTTGACACGTGTTTTTATCGTATCTTATGATTAAGATGATTCATCTGGTGAGAAATAGCCAAAGCTGAATAGTTAATTTTAGCAAGTTTTTACTTTCTTTATTTTCCAGCTATCTTATTTTAAGAGGTTATCTAACCATTAAAAAAGAAGAAGTCATCTATTTATTAACAAAACCTAATTTTGCGATTTGGGTGTGTTTTTGGGGTAAATAAGAAATCACATGTAACTAGATTGTTAGACTGTATATGGGTTTAGTCATTCTCTTTTTTTAATTTTTATTTATTTTTAGTTCTTTCTTAATGAACTTTTTTATAACTTCCAGAGGCATCCTAACCATCAAAGGTTAATTATTTGGATTTTTTTTTCATTTTTAATTTAGTCTTATTTGTCATTATGTGGATGCAACTACGGATGAAAAATTGACAGGTTACTAGTAAGTAGTTTTATTATTTTTTTAAAGTATTAGGATTCATAATATGATTTGATTCACCCCCTTGAATGAATTGTAATACAAATTTGATTTTCAGAAAGACGGCCGACATGCATATTTAAGGTTTGTTTTCCCCTTCTTTGCTCTCTTTAGGGCTAAAACTTGTGTGAAATTGAATAGTAAGGTCATTTCAACATTCTCAAAGCGTTATTTTGTGAAGGAAAAAAAAGGATTGGTATTTTTTAAGTAAGATTGAATGAGTTACATGGGCCTTGGCTTGAGCGATCTTCACAAAGGTGTGTGTGTAGGCTTGTGTTTTGATTTTTGAGTTTTTATTCTAGATATTATGTAGATATAAAGAGTTTTTTTTTTTAGTTTTTTCAAAATCTTCATTGTATTTAACTTGAATTTATGAAAATATTTTTCTTAAAAAATGCCTAAAATACCTTTTTTTGTTAGTATATGCCTTAAAATACTAGCATGAAATGTGTTAGAATGACTTAGATTGGGTATAAGCTGTTAGTTTTCAATAGATTTAATGATTGAGCTAAAATTTGTTAAAAAATCGCATTTTTTACTTAGGAGAAATCGGTTTTTTAAAAAAATCTTTTGTTTTTTCTCAAATTACCCAAGGAAAAAGTGATTAAGCATTTTAACTTATCACATATATACTAGTTTTTTGAATAGTTAATTAGTTATTGGTTAAAGATATTTACTTTATTTGCATAATAAATAGATTTTATAATTATATTACTATAACTTTTAGTCAATGATAAAAATAGCGGTTGTGGCAGGCGTAGAGGCCAGTGGTCAAAACACTATGTAGTAGGCGATACATAGTGGTTACGGTGATACGTAGTGGAGCAGCAGTGTGGATTTTTTAAGTGGTCAAAAGAATTCAAATCTTGTGTAGTATCCAATCTTGTATTTTTTTTAGTGATTTATAATCATATAAGGTAGTGACAACTTTAAAAGAGGCTGTTGAGGAGAGGAAATAGGAAAATTAATATTTTAAATTAAAATTGCTTGGCTCTACTAAGTTTTAGACCATAACGCTGCTATTTTCAAAATAGCGTAACAACCTCAACTGCTACGGCCAATAATGTGGCCGCTATTTTGAACCACGTTTTTAGAAAATATATTTCACTATATCATAAATATTACCAAACTGAATAAATTTCAGAAAAAATAGTAACACAATATTTTAGTGACTTTGAGGGACTGATAGTTTGCTTTTATAATGTGCCCTAGTGTAAAACAAATGGATTCCATCATTTTCCAATATTTTGGATTTTTATACCAAATTCTATGGGAAGAAAAAGACAAAAACTTACACCATGACAGTTCGTAATAGCCATAAACTGCGATGTATCGGTGCAACATATCAGTTTTCAAGATTGATTGCAACACCCACTAGAACCGTGATTTCGAACCCTGGTCTAGACTATTATACACATACCATATGTACAATTCCAATGTCACCAACACTGTCTTTAGTAGCTCCAACTATATATATCATCATCGTTAGAGCCTTGTCCCAACTATGTTGGGGTCGGCTATACGAATTCTGTTTCTCCATTTCGATCTATCTTGATTCTTGAGCCAAATCCCCATATAAGCTACACTTCATATCTATTTTTACTACCTCCATCCACGTCCTCTTTGGCCTGCCCCTTCCCCTTGGTGGGCCATCAGCCTTGACACCATTGCCGGCCTACGTTGTACATGCCCAAACCATCTTAAACATGTTTCTCTAATTTATCCCCTATTGTTGCTACCCCTAAATGTTCTCGAAAGTTCTCATTTCTATATATATATATATATATATTGGGGATATTCCTGTGCATGGTGAGGGACAAACTTAACGGGACACACTGATCATGGGACTTGTGGGGAATGGGAGGAGACATCTTGGAAAAGACCATATATCAAATTTGGGGTCAATCCCATGCCTCTAACCCCTTCATCCATGGCCCACAAATTTAATGACTTCATATTAGAGGAAAAAATTTGACCCTCGATCCAACGGTCCAATCCATTTGGATAGGTGAAAACTCAATGGGTCTAGTGTACTTACGGGGGTTCCGTGTATGTGGATGATTCGGATGTGTTATAAAGTCAACCGTACTATGTTGTCCCTCACGATAACATGGTGAGAGATGGATGCACATGAATATTTCCCAATATATATATATATATATAGAGTTTTCAAGTGAGCACATGATCAAATAGCCTATATGCACACAACCAATGAGATGCGTGAGCATGTGTCCCCCCTTTGAGTTTTCAAGTGAGAACATGATCAAATAGCCTATATGCACACAGCCAATGAGGTGTATATATATATATTCGTTATCCTCATTTTGAGGTGTATATAGTCGTTATCCTATGTGCGAGGTGCACATGGAGCTTTCCATGCACACCTTGCTGTGGGGCCCACATGCTGGCCCACTTCGGAATAGGACCTGGGGGGTTTAGAAGATCTAGTTGTGGCCCTCCTATGTACAAAAAACCAGCCCCATCCAATCATCCTAACCATATCATCCGAGGCCCACAAGTCTAGTCCATTCAAATGGGTGTTTAGTCGATCCAATGGTCTAGTCCATTCGGATGGGTGCAAACCCGCGCGGGTGTGGCGTGAGGGATGGGGTGGGGGGCGGGTTTTTCCACTAGGATGTACCATTAGGTGCGCCCCACTAGGGGTTCGCATTGCACACTATGCACGAGGTGTGCATAGGATAATTTTCCTATATATATTTATCAGGTGCGCAAGGTGCGCATGGAAGATGGGGCCCACCTTGGGGCCCATATGGGGATGGGACTAGGATGATCTGAAGATTTGGTTGGGGCACTCCTCTGTTAAAAAAAAAAAAAAAAAAAAAAACAACCCCATTTGATCATCCTAACCCTTTCATCCACGGCCCACAAATTTTCACCGTTTAAAATGGGTGCATGGTCGATCCAACTTTCAAGTCCATTTGGTTGGGTGCAAACCTAAGGGACGAGTGACAAGGGGGTGGTCCAGTTGGATGGACCATCCGGTGGACCCCATTATGAGGTGTGCACGGGTGTGCACAAAAAAAAGGTGTCATATATATATATATATATATGGAAATTCTCAAAAACTCCCCTATCTTAAAAGGGGAGTTTCAGCCCCTATCAAATAGCCAATGATTTGTTAGTATTTTAAGAGATCCACCTTCGTAGGATAATATTTAGGAGAGAGAATCGGATATGTGTATCACCGAAGACACGTGTCACACTTCTATTGGCTAAAAGGGGGGCATTTTTTTTTTTAGAAAAACACCCGGGGAGTTTTGTAGTGTAACTTATATATATTGTGACATGGAGGACTTGAACTCACTCACACACGCACCCATGCCCTAACCAGCTGAACTACAGCCACGGACTATGTTGGCTTTTACTCTAAGGTAGTGTTTGGTTCGCTGTAATGAATGTCGGAATGGCATGGTCATTCCAACGGAATGGTCATTACAGCGTTTGGTTCTCAAAAAGTGGCGTAATGACCATTACCTCCGGAATCCCATTCCCTTATGTAGAGGAATGGCCATTCCATCCGGGATGGGAAGGAATGGCCATTCAATTCCTTTCTACTTTTTTTTTTAGACCAAAATACCCTTTTTCACATCTATACATTATTATTATTATTATAAGATTATAAAATAGAAAAACTTGTGTGGGCTCCACCTATATAATAATAATATAATATATTATTATTATTATTATAAGATTATAAAAGAGAACATGTGTGGGCCCACCTATATAATAATAATATAATCTATACATTATTATTATTATTATAAGATTATAAAATAGATGAACTTGTGTGGGCCCCACCTATATAATAATAATATAATATTATTATTATTATAAGATTATAAAATAGAAGAACTTGTGTAGGCCCACTTATATAATAATAATATAATATATACATTATTATTATTGTTATAAGATTATAAAATAGAAGAACTTATGTGGGCCCCACCTATATAATAATAATATAATATATACATTATTATTATTATTATTATAAGATTATAAAATAGAAGAGCTTGTGTGGGCCCCACCTATTTAATAATAATATAATTTTATACATTGACTGAGCCAAAGATAAAAATCTAACAAGGGTATTTTGGTCAGTAATATGTAAATTTTATTCCATTCCAGGACTCATTCCAGCATACCAAACGCAGGAACAAGAATCAACTGGGTTGATTCCTGAGCGTACCAAACATTGGAATGGAAATGCCTATTCCTGCCTTATTCCATTCCAGACTCATTCCGGTCTCCATTTCATTCCCGCCTACAACCATTCCAGCGAAGCAAACGCTACCTAAGTTAGTAATATACTCAGATGCATGTTCCCAGCTACAGCATATATGTCATGGATGGAGCAAGAATACAACTTCTATGCATTACTTATCGGATATTATGTTCTAGGATATGGATACTTGCCTAATTTTTAAGTGTACAAATATAATAGGATGTGGTGGCTTATACTAGATACTATTGAGCATATTGATTCCGCATACCTTTCCAGTAAAAAATCCATCAGAAAGGTTGATGGCTTTCCAACAACCACTGGTTCTTTTTGAGTTGATCCACATACAGCATCAACCATGCACCCTGCACCTAAAATGAAAAAAGCTGTTGTATAAAAAATGTACAAACCCTTTTCTCATGTGCTTCTGCACTAATAGTAGGAGTTTGGGTTTGACAATTAAATGGCACACAATTAGAAGATACCTGGCCATTCTTGTAAATCAGTCATATGACCAACAGCATCTCGATTGGTGGCAATGAAAAGGCATCCAGGATTCTCACGGATGCACAAAGTTGCATACCTGCAAGTCCGATATTTGATATTCTGACCTACCTTTTGGTAAACAAATAAAAGCTCAATGAAGAAGTATTATCATGAAGCCACAGGTTTCATTATCAATGTTCAAATAGAAGGGCCAAAGATTTCATTATGTTGACTTCGAAGCCAGAAGAGGAGAAAACCAAATTTTATGTTGTGAACAGGCTATGAAAACCATAGTCATAAAATAGTCCATCTAATAGTGAAGAGGTGATTGTCTTACGTGGAAAACCTTCCCATCCCTAGGTTCAAGATTTTTAAGCTCTACTTCTTAGACAACACATTTGATGCAAGTTTGGAAGCTTGTGAGGCAAGCTGAACCCATCAAGATAGGCCAAAGGTCCATAGACCGGAACAAGGGCCGTTAGGCACATCTGAAACTCACGTGTACACCAGGAGGCTGAAGGCCCCTAGTGCTCACCATCAAAGAATATGGGTTTATTTTAAAACCCAGAGGGTCTACACATTTTTTCACAAAAATTCATTTTTCAAGTTGCGGACTCTATTAATTGTAATCATATAGATGCAGTTTCCCTCATCATCATTAGTTCATTACCTCTTTGTAAAGTACTATAAATGAATTAGTCGTGTGCTCACAGAATGCACACAATTCATCAAGTACATGATTAATCAAACCTCTCCCCTCTTTCTCTCTTAGTTCTATCATGTGGTGGACTACAGAAAAATCGAAGATGAGCACCATAAAGTTAGGGAGAGATATCAGAGCCCATAGAAGCAAGGCCACTTGTTCAAGACTGAGATCTACTGGTCCAAGGCCCACGTTTCTATTGTAATCTAGATATAAGATTGATTTTTACTATTGTAATCTAAGTTGGTTAGAGATGTAGTTTCCTTCATTGTGATTACCTCTTTCGTAATGTACTATAAATGAATCAGTCCTGTGCTAAAAGAATGCACACAATTATTCACACCTCTTCCCTCTTTCTCTCTTAGTTTTAACATGCGGACTACAGAAAACTCGTGGATGAGCACCATGAAGCTAGGGAGAATTATCCGAATCTGAAAGATTTGAGTAGTAAAAAATGGGGCCCAGCTTGAATGAAGGCTCCCATGTGTACCAAGCCCTAAAATTATGAATTATTGTGTCTTTGCACATGAAACCCTTGGTGAACTTGCCAATTTGGTTCTTTCTTTTGTTAAAAAGTCCTTTTTTTGTAAGGTCAATATTTTAACTAGTCAAAGGAGTCATTTGCATTTGGTTGTCATTTCCAACCATAATGATTGTATCTGTCGTTGCTTCCCAATAGTTTGAAACATGATTTGAACACTACAGAGTTCCACCTTGATAACAAATACAGGAGGAAAAGGGACAAAGCATCTCACTGTAGCTTGTAATAGTTAATATACTGGTCAAGGCCAACAACAACTGCTCCAACCTGCGGAACAGAATTGCAACTAAATTAATCATATGGTGTAAAGAATAGTGAACTCTTCACAGCTGCTTTTTATTTGTGAAAACAGATAATTTTTCCTGAAAGATCAAGCAAACACTGAAATAAATAAATAAATAAAAGGGGTGATGCTACATTACACTCTTATCATGATCGAACATGAAGTTTGGTTTCAGCTGTACCCTTTTGTCACCATCATCCTGTAGCAAGATCCATCATGTAGTATATTGTAAAATAGAACGGAATAGAAAAATAAAAGAAAGAGGATGGTCCTATAATGCATAGATTTTGGACGTTAAGTTAAATTTACTTGAGTATTTTCTCCTACGATCGGATTCCATGTGCAGTCCAGCTCTATGGGCGCACATTTGATCAGTGCAGCCCCTTTGACACTTTATAAACCACCCCGCCCCCCCTCTCTTTCCTTCTTTTCTTATTTTCTAGCATCGTGCCTCCATTTCTATGCTCATTGAACCTTTACACACCATTGGATTGAATCTCAAAAAGGACAAAAAAAATATGGTTTATAGACCATGAACTTTAAGGCTGTTAAATCAAGGGCTAAGATAATCTGATGGGGCTATTTTTTGCATCACCATATCTGTAAAGAGACCTTTCCATCCATCCTACCCTTAATGTGGTGAGCTTCCAATTGGGCCCCAGGAGCAGGACCGCATATCCACAGTATGCAGTCTGCTCATCGGAGAATATTTCCCACAATTACTTATGTATTATGTAAATATCATATGAGACTCATGAGGAGAATCATATAACTAGTTTTGGAATGATAAGTTTAGAAACCTGAAAAGGAGAATTCTCATTATGTTTTCTAATTAAAGCAGACTAAGAGATTATGAAAGCATCAGTTGAGCAAAAAATTGCAAGCCATAAAAAAATTCAGTAAAGACTTACGGGGCCACCAAGACCTGTATAACCAGCAAGCTCCAATTCCTCTAAAATCCCTTCCTCACCTATAACATACACCTGCAAACATTTATTTCCATCCATGTTCACTCGCGAATTTTCTCAGATGGAGAAAATGGTGCATTTATACGAATCTAGGAGCATGCAACAGAGGTAATGTGTTTCTGACAGGCTGACACACATAAGGCCCAAAGGAAGAACAAAAAGGAAAAAAAAAAAAAAAAGTAGAGATGACTATGACTACAAGACTTAGGTGCCATTTGGAAACTCTAATCTAATTAATAAGAGCTAATTAGATTAAGGTCTAAAATAAAAGCACTAACTTTTAAGTTCTAATTTACAATTAGCGTGTTTGATAAAATTACGAAAAAAGCTCTTATTTCATGATGTAATTGGGCCTACCACCTACCTTTTAATATTACAATGTAGAACCCTCCTTTTGCGTCATTTTGAAAATTTATGAGGTTGTTTTTATACAAAACATAAATTTTGCATTGTCCACCTCTGTCTGCAGTCTAAAAAAGAAATAAGCAGCCCCCTTATCTTCTTCTTTTTAGAGGTAAAAGCTCAAATTTGTAAATAAGCTTGAAAAGTTAGAAAACTAATTAGAGATTTACCAAATGCTCTAATATTTAAATAAGATCTAAATCACATAATAAGAGCTTATTTTTACAGTTACCAAATGGGCCCTATGCAATTTAATTGGAACAAAAGAAAGAAATAAAAACATGTGGAGATAACTACATGATGTTTCCAACATAATATATTTGAAGGACATTTTTCTTGTTGGTTTAAGTAAGAAAATGTTTTTATTATTCTGTACATCTAAGAATAGATGAAGAAGTTGGATGATATTTTTCCATGGAAGGGAAGCAACAGCACAAGGGTTTCGGCAGCGTAAGAAGGGTGGTTGGTGAACCCACTTGGTGGACCAAGTGGGCTCAGATCTGGGATTCAAATGCGCGGGCTCAGCCCAATAAAATTTCTAAACTAGCACGCTTGGATCCAAGTTTTACACACAATGATCCAATATTGTGATCATACATCTGCACATTACATTGCGACTAATCTAGTGTGTCATGAGAGAAACCAAATATTGAAGTTGATTATCATTTTGACAAAGAGAAGGTCAACAATAACTATACACATACAAAGAAGCAGTTAGCGGATTTTCTTACTAAAGCTTTGACTAAGAGACAATTGTCTCACGCATTGTCCAAGCTTAAGCACAAATGACATATGCACCAGCTCAAGGGGTAATCTAGTGAGGCAGAGTTTTCAGTTTTTCCAAAACAATCCAAGGGACTGTCGTGTAATTTAGGTTAACAATGGGGTTTTTTTTTTTTCAAAATTGTCATTAATAAAAATAGTTAAGAGTGGTCGTCCATCCATAATTGGGACGTCCAACTCTTTTATCTCCTTCAGATTCCTCTCTATTTCCTCTTTCTTCTCAATTATTCACAGTTTTTCAAACGTTTGTTCATTTAAACTTAAATAGATAAAAATATGTAATTCCAACACTCTCCATGGTAGTGGCTTAGTGCTGTGGAGGATTATTTCCTTTGTCGTTCTCTTGGAAGGAAAGAAATGATCATATTTTTCAGGGAACCTCATAGCCTTTGAAGTCACTTCTGGATGTGATGGTGAAGAGGATAGTTAAATACTTAACTAGCCAAAGCCACCGCATATCATACTTTTCATGAATCCATTCACATCTCTATCTTCACGAATTCATTCACATAACCAGCAAAAGTCGCAAAAAAGAAAAGAAAAAAGAGTACACTAGAAGAAGAAGAGGGAGAGGTGTATAGATTTTCACATGGGGAAGAAATTCTCAATCCTTCTAAATGAGGAAGATGGATCATTGAAGAAGGATCTTGGATGGAGTGCTTATAGCAAATGAATGCATTCATTCCAGTAACAGAGATAGAATTATGGGTTTGGTTTGTAAGTTGGGTCTTGAAAAAGCCTATGATAGGGTGGATTGGGTCTTCATCCAATATTTGATGAGAAGAATGGGGTTTGGTATTAAATGGTGAACTTGGATTATGGAATGTGTCCGCAGGGCTACTTTTCCAGATTGGTTAACGGCTCTCCTAGTGGGTTTTTCTCAGCATCTCGTGGACTTTGTCAAGGAGACCCCCTCTCCCCTTTTTTTTTTCTTTTTGGAATTTATTGGCGAAGCCCTTAGTAGAATGGTGAGAGCAACCGCTAATGCAAGCCTTATCAATGGCTTTCTCCCTGCACCAGGTGCACCTGTTAGTCACGTATAGTTTGCAGAGGACACCTTGCTCTTCTGTGATGCAGAGGAAAATCAAATAAGGCATTATTATTGTCCTTTGAAGCAGTCTCCAGTCTTAAAATTAACTTCTTCAAAAGTAAACTTATTGGCATCAAGGTTTTGGAGGATCAGATGGTGGCTTTCGCAGAGATGATAGGCTGTAAGGTCAGTACGCTTCTTCTTCTTATTTGGGCCTTCCTCTTTGTCGTGGCACTGCCTCTAAATCTCTTTGGTCCCCAGTGATAGAAACGACGGAAAAAAAAAAAAAAAAAACTCTCTACAGGGAAGGCTAGAAATTTATTTGTTGGTGGTAGAATCACTCTCATCAAGGCGGCCTTATCGAAATTTCCCATTTACGATATGTCCCTCTTTAAATGTCCAATGGAGATTATCAGACACTTAGAGAAACTACAGCGTGATTTCCTTTGGTAGGGTAATGCTCAGAAGAGGCTTAGGATCAAAGTGGCTTGGGAATTGGACCCCTTAAGGAAATGAATCGAGTCGTCTTAGGTAAGTCATTGTGGAGATTAGGGGATGAAACTGATAGCCTATGGAAGAAGGTTCTGTTTTCTAAGTATGGTGTCTCTAGAGGGGGATGGAGCACTAAAACCTCCTTGCCCTGTCATTCGGGCATTTGGAGGCATCTCTTCAGTTCAATCAAAGACGTTTTCTTTTGGAACATTAGATTTCGAGTTGGGAGGGGAGACATAATATTGTTCTGGCTAGATATTTGGGTTGGAGATACTTCTTTGGCAACCAGATTCTCTGAGCTTTTTTGTTGCGTGAAAAATAAAAAAGTGGCAGTGGCAGACTACATGGACAGAGTTGGTGACCAAGCGGTTTGGGGACCTAACTTCAGAAGAAATTTTACCGACATTGAGCTCCAATTTCAAGCCTTGTTGTCCTATCTTGGTAATGTGACTAATGTCTACATTCCTATGGATGGGAAAGATAGACTAATGGATATTTTTCAGTTAGCTCTTCCTCTGATTTTATGAGAAAAGTTGAATAAACAGATTGTAGCCCTTTTGCTTGTTTGTGGAAGTTCAAAGCCCCTCCCAGAGTCCTTGCATTTTGGTGGTTAGTGCTTCAAAGTGGTATCCTCATCATTGACAACTTAAGGCGCAGGAAGTGCATTTTGGTGAACGCTTGTCCAATGTGTGTAGCAGTAGCAGAGACAGTTGATCATTTGCTACTTAATTGTAGATACGCTAAAATGTTATGGATGTCGATCCTAAACTTGTTTGAGGATAGTGGGCCACTTCCGAATTCTCTATTGAAGCTCTTTGAAGCATGGAAAATGGGTGTGGGCTTTCTTGGAGGGAGGGAGGATAAACTCTCTTTCCTAGCTATCATTCGGACCATCTGGAAGGAAAGAAACGGGTGTTGTTTTGAAGGGCTATCATCTTTCCAGCTTGCCCTGGTGGACAAAGTGAAGTTTCTTGTTGCCTCTTGGGCAGTCGTTCTTCCTTCATTTCAAGACATTCCTATTGCGACAATTCTAGGCGACTGGAACGAAGTAGCTCTCTCCTCTCTAACTGCTCCTGCTATCCTTCCTAGATGGTCTCCTGCTCCTTTGGGTGCCTTGAAATTAAAATTTGATGGGAGTGCTTTGGGTACCGGGGCTGGCTGGTAAAGGAGGCATTTTTCGCAATAATTGGAGGGCCTCTATCCTCTCATTCTTTGGTCCGGCAAGTTATTGTTCGGTCAATCAAGCCGAATTGATAGCTCTCAGAATCGGGCTTGAGGAAACTTGTCACCATAACTTTAAGGGTACTTTCGTGGGGACTCATTTTGTGTCCTTAGGTGGGCTTTGGGCAAAGCTACAGCTCCTTGGTATCTTGCAGACATTTGGAAGTGATGGATCTCGCTTTTTCATTGGGAGCATCAGCAGAGAGCCAATGCTGAGGCAGATCGCCTAGCCAAAGAGGAAATTCAGAATCCCGACTTTGTCATTTTTTGTTGATTTTTGCCGCCTTTTGTTTGTATTGGTGATTGGGACATTTGTCTTTTGTGATATTGTTGGGCTAATTTTTTGGGTTCTTTTTATCACTTTCGGGTTCAGTATACCTCTTTTATACTGTAGAGTTTTTTTTTTTTCCTTTTAATAAAGAAAAAGGAAGAAAGAAAGTGACGAGGAAGTTGTAAAGATTTGATGACGTCAACGAGCCTTTTAGAAGCTGTCATTGTGTATCCTTGAAAATTCAATTTTCACCATACTCATCTCTCATTTTGGTTTCATTGTATATCTGTTGAACACTTTGGTATACATTGTTACGTCGTTCTCTAGCAGTTTAAGCTTTTTAAATAAGCGGTTGTCAACATGCAACCCGGTCGGCGCACTTTTTGGCAACGCGCCCTTTATGCTCTGATACCATAAAGAATTTCAAAGAAATAAATTAATTCTATAAACTTCACCGTAAATATGATGTAGAAAATCCTCGCAATTTCTTCCAAAAACTTTGATCGTGCAACTTGATGAAATTAGAGAGATCGTAAGGTTTGGTTGTTTGGATGAATGGATGAGAAAGGATGTGACGCCCCGGGAGTCCCACATCGACTATAGAGAGGAAAGTGATTGGGATTATATGTAGAGCTTACACCCTTACCTTGCATGAGGCCTTTTGATGGGTTGAGGCCCATCAGAAATAAAACCGTGAGGCCCGTGGGCCAAAGCGGACAATATCATGCATGTGTATAGGGTGGGGCGTTACAAATGGTATCAGATCCGACTCTTGACTAGTTCGAGTGTGGGTCCCCTGCCGTGGTCTGGTGCAAGTGGGCGGGTTTCCATGTGGGCGGGCCAAGAGGGCTGGCAGGCTATTGCACAGGGACGTGCAGCCCTAAAGGGAGTGGAATGTGACGCCCCGGAGTCCCACATCGACTATAGAGAGGAAAGTGATTGGGATTATATGTAGAGCTTACACCCTTACCTTGCATGAGGCCTTTTGATGGGTTGAGGCCCATCAGAAACAAAACCGTGAGGCTCGTGGGCCAAAGCGGACAATATCATGCATGTGTGTAGGGTGGGGCGTTACAGAGGACATCTGATTTTATTGAAAAAAGGAAAATTGATGGTGATTATTGCAAAATATAGGACTATGCCTGGTTGATCGCAAGATCAACATCGTGCCCCGGTTCTAATACCATAAAGAATTTCAAAAATCAATAGATTGCCATAATTTCACCATAAGTTTATTATGTGTAAAGATCCCAATTTATAGAAAGGTAATACACAAGCATTCCCAAATTCAAACTACTCTTTATCGCTAAAGATAAGGAGTCTAACCATGAACTAACCAATATCTAATCTCTAACAATAGGATCATCTCTCTCTATACATACATACATATACAATACACATACATGTGTATATACATAGAGAGAGAGAGGGCTTATCTAGTGCACGCGGTGCGAATGGAAGCTTCCATGCTCACCTAGCTATGGTGTCCATGAGGGGCCCCACTTGAGGATGGGACTGGGGGGATCACTTCATCTGGTTGGGGCCTACCTGTGTACAAAAAAATGAGCCCCATCTAATCATCCAACCCCTTCATCAATGGCCAACAAGGTTCACCCCTTAAAATATTGACATGTCGATCCAACAGTTTAGTCCATTCGAATGAGTGTAAAAAAAGAGGACCGGTGTAATTTAGAGGATCCTATGCCCGTGATCCATCCAGATGGGTCATCAAGTGGGTCCTATTATGAGGTGTGCAAGGCATGAGTTGTGCATGTGATAAATTCTATATATATTAGGAGCACAATAAAATGCCTAGGCATTTTGAAAAGAAGAAATGTCCCTTTTGTTCAATGAATAGGAACGGAGAGGAGTTGCTTAGTTAAAATTGTTATCTTCTTAGGAAAGAAATCTAACAGCCTGGATTTTCTCTTCTTTTGAAAATAAATCAAGGGATTGATTTAACTTTCCTGTTTTTTCGCTTTTTCAAATAACAATGGGTACCTCACGGTTTTTCAATTAACATCACGAATGGGTAGTTCACAGTTTTTTCAATTAACATTGTCATTAGGCCCCACATGAACCCGGAATGATGACAATTCATTGAGATAGGTGATCTTGTAATAGTAAACGCCTACTTAAGAAAAGAAAATAAAAAAAAGAGGAGCATTTAATTACCTATTAAAAGTGGAACTAATAAGAGGCAGGTAGACTTTTTCTAGTTAAAAAACAGGACCGACTAACTTGTAAAGGCTATAAGGTTATTCCAAGAGAGAGTTTGACCACACAATATAGGATAGTAGTTTTAGGTATTTTGCATTAAAAGTAAAAGGAGGGGTTGTAAATAAAATGTTCCCTAAAACAACGTGGTGGGATTTGATACAAGAAAGAGCAATAATATTTAAGGATAAAGAGATAGAGGTGAATGAATGAAACTTCGAGGGAAAAACTAAGATGATCTGGAATCAAATGGTTTACTGTATCTGGAAAGTAGGAAAAAATGTGCTTGGAGTGTTGAAAAGGAAAAGACACTATGATACTTGGTAGTGGAGTGTAGAGACTCAAAAGGCCATTAGAGAAAAACGATGTTACAAAGTTTGGCAGGGGATTAGAAATATGAAAAATTATGAAATGTATAAGTAGGCAAAGAAAGAAGTTACGAAAGTAGTAAGTGATGCAAAGTTCAAAGCATATGATGACCTATATAATAAGTTGGGAATAAGAGAAGGAGGGAAGGATATTTTTTCAATTACAAAAATTAAGGAAAGGAAAAGTAGGGACTTAGATCGTGTCAAATGTACAAAAAGTGATGACCAAAAGGTTTTAGTGAAGGACCACAATATTAAAGAAAGATGGAGTGAATATTTTAACAAACTTTTAAATGAAGATTATATAGGAAGCATAAGAACAAGAGTGGATACTTTGTTATCAAGACATACACTTTACCAGAGAATTAGGTAGTAGAAGTAAAGAAAATATTGACATAAAAAGGCTAAAGGGTTAGAGGACATTCTGATGGAAGCTTAGAAATGCTTAGGACAAATTGGGTGCATTTGGTTAACTTTTCTTTATTGACATAAATGAACACAAGAAAAGCTAAAGGGTCAGAGGACATTTTGATAGAAGCTTAGAAATGCTTAGGACAAATTGGGTGCATTTGGTTAACTAGGCTCTTCAATAAGATATTAAATAATAAAGAAAATGTCTGATGAATGAAGAAGTGTTGTGACTATCTACAAGAACAAATGAGATATACAAATCTGTACCAACAATCATGGGATCAAACTTATGAGTAACACTATAAAACTATGGGAGAGAGTGATGCAGGACAGGCCCATGGTCCCCCATGGTCCCCCATGGGTCGACCAGCCAATGGGCCCAGCCCAGCCCATCTCAACCAATCATCTTGGGCCCGGCCCACATATTCTATTATATTGAGAGTTTTTATCTATATTTTAAGTGTTTTTATATTAGATGTTTTAATCCTGGCCATCAATGTGTTTGGATGGTCCATATTAGTTCTGGATTTATTTTTCTATTATTTAAGTGATGTAAAGCCTCCATGGCTAGGCAACTGAAGATTAATGATTAATGTAAAAAAAAATGGAGTGCTTTTGGGTTTCCCGAGTTCTCTTTCCTCGCCTGTGATAGGGAGTTTGACATGAGGCCAATATTTTCAACGTTTCCTTGACCTACCCCCATCCACCTTCCATCCCCATTTGCCCGCCTCAGCATCTCGATTTGTCGTCCACATTAATTGGTATTAGAGCCGAATATCGATCCAACCCAGATTCAAAAATTGGATTGATCAGGTATTCCATTTCTCTTTCCTTGATTTTGTTTTAGTTTCCACCCCCGTCTTTCTATTTCTACAATCGATCAAACATCATCCCTACCATTCCAGGTCGCCATCAATGAACCACTTTGGCATCATATCCAGAGTAGTTGAATCCCATCCCCCCCACATCCCACATGTCCCACATCTCTGAAACCCATCATCGAAGTGGCTGCATCATCCCTCCTGCATATCTGGTTCATCCAACAACCAGATCCAGCCCTTAACCTCAATAACTGAAACCATCGGACCCCAGATCCCTGCCATCCAAAACCCTCTAAGCCCAAATCAACCCAATCCTCACAGAAACCCTAACCCTAACACAGTCTGAACCCAAACATAAATGTAAACTCAACAATTGAAACCCAAACACGGCCTGAACCAAACCCAATCAGGATTGTAGGTTCCCTACCTGAGTGCCATTTGTGTTCTCGGGCTAGGTTGGGTACCTTTTTTTTTTCCTTTGATTTTTATTTAAGGGTGTAGAATTTAGAAAAATATATATACTTTATATACGCTATTTATTAAACACCATAAATACATCTGTTTACACTAGCAAATACCTAGGTCGAACTCGGGCACCAGAAGTGTAGACCTGAACCCAACCCGAATTCATGCAGCTTCAAAATCCAGGCCCCCAATCCAACTCAAATTTCAAGTTTTATAGGGCACACAGTTTGGGTTTTGGTCCGTAAGTCACACCCTAGCATGCCACTTGGGTACTGTTGAACCATAATGCCTCATTAAAAGAATACAGATTTTTTTTTTAACTTGATTAATCTTGACCTAAACAACTCCAGTAGAAAATGGAGCTACTAGCCTACTACTAAAATAATAAACTATGAAAACATCTATAAGACCTTTCAGCATAGTACAACATGAAAACCTTAGCAATCAATGATCAATGTATGAAGCAAGAAACTGACCTTCTTCTCCTGAGGGAAGTTGATAGATTTCAAGTACATTGCTGCAGCAAATGATGAGCAGAAAATCTCTTCCTAAAAAATAAATGGAAGAAGAAAAATCTGATTAGAAACTCAGAATTATCATAGCAGATAGATACTAAAAGAATGGATCTTGCTCATTACCTCACTAACTGTAACTCCAAGCATCTGGAACTTTTTTGCATATTTCTTCCTTGACTTTGTTGAATTGTTTGTCACAAAAATTAGCTTTTTTCCCTGCCAAAACAGGTTAATGCTTAAGACTCATTAGGAAAAGAGATATTAAGTTTTACAATCACCTGTTGGATCCAGATACATACATGAAACATAAATGGCATTTCTATTGCCTTAAGAAAATTTATTTGGTTTCAGAGATTAATATAAACAAACCTTAAGAGAGAGTAAAATGTTAGAAATCACGTGTAGCCCACCTCTCGCAATCACTAATCAAGGGGAGGAGTGATAAGACCATCTAGCATGGACAAAGGATACACCAAAATTGGGTTCCATGAAGATTTCAAGGCGACAATATCAACATTACGAAAAGTGTTAAGATGGGGGAAAAAGAGAGGGTGTCCCAGTAGAAAGGTGAGAGATGAGTGACAAATTGGGTGAGTATCAATTCATAAGGGGTACTGAGTGTGAAGGAGTTCCCTTGATCATATGGGGGGTGGCTTGGTGGACCCCGGAAGAGTGTGGCTCATTTATTTACAAGCTGACATCTATACATACATACATACATTCATCCCAATCAAAACTAAGTTACAAGAAGAACTAACCCAATCTTCAATTCACAGAACTCGATGTTCAATTGCAATAGAAGATATCTAAATCAGTCTCACTATCACAATAACATAAGCACACACAAATAAACACCTAAAATGAATGACACAAATGGCTGGGTATCTATTCTCCCTGGGTTCAAAAGCTCCACCATAGACACCATGTTGGGTAGCTGATATGAGGTGGCTTTCTCTTCTCCTCATAGGACCATATCTCTCCCCACGTGGTCTCCTCCATCTATACGTATTCTAAGGATCAATTTCGATGGGAATATAATTGGCAATCCAGACCCTTCTGGCATCATAAATATTTTTAGCTATAATTGGGCAGTTTGCTTCCTATCTTTCTCAGGTCCCACAGGGATAAATACAGTTAATGACGCTGAGTTGACTGCTATGAGGACGGGTCATTGGCAAGCAGCTAGATTGGGCTTCCATTCTTTCATATTGAAGGGAGATTCTCTATACGCCTTTCGTTGGACGATGGGGTCTTCTAGATTTCCTTGCCATTTGCCAGATTTAGATGAGGAGGTTTTAGAGCTTGCTGTGAAGTTGAATGTTTCTTTCATTCAAGTGTATAGCCAAGGAGGGTGTAGGGAGGATGACCCTAGTTTTGAAAGTTTTTTCCCCCTTTTGATCTTTGTCTGTTTTGGGTTTTTTTTTTTTTTGTGGGGGTCCCAGTTGTTCTCTTTCTTTGTTTCTCCTTTTCTGTTTTGCTTTCCAGAATTAAAAGTCTCTTATTATGCTGGTAAGCTTTTTCAATAAAGTTTTGGTTGCCATTCAAAACAAAGATCTCTTTTTGACACAAATGAAGAAAACCCAAGAATCAGAATAGATGGAACTAAAATAGAATGGTGGTCTTCACCTTAGATCGAAGCATTTCTAACGTCTGGGGTACCCCATCGATGAGCTTGTCCCCCTTCCAAATGACTCCTGTTGAAGGAAAGAAAAAAAGGGGGAAAAGAAGAAGAATCAAAAGCTAGATAGAGATGGAAGCAGTTGAAAGGAATGGGGGAAAGAGATTTGAGCTTCTTACCGTCGCAATCGAAGAGAAATGCTTCCACAGTGTCGAAGAGAGCTTTGACGTTCTGGCTACACAGAGGTTCTGTTGTAGCTCTATTTCCAATTGCGTCTTCCATTGAGAGAGAGAGGAATGAAATGAAGGGTCACAGACTCACAGGCTCACAGTCACAGCTCTTCTTCCTGTGGCGTAAGATGTAGGTAGTTATTTATAGGTATAGGGGAGAGAGATGTATAAATTTGGGTTGTTATAAGAAAAAAATAGTTTAAAAATGGGTTTAGAAAATAAATAAATAAAAATACTAGTATGGATTTTTCTTTTCTTCAAAATTTTCTCAAGGTGTTTAAAGTGTTTTTATATATATATATCCACTAAGGTTTTTTAAGTTGAAAAGTAGTCCAATGTTTAATTTTACATTGAGGATTTTACTGGAAAAATCTCAAAATATAGTCATTTATCCCGAAAGGTCATCGCAAATTTTGTAGAACTAATGAGGTGTTCTCGCCAATTTTTTCTATTTTTTTATACTTTTTCCGAGCGACGATAGCGTCACCATGGGCGACGTAGCGTCACCATGGGCGACGCATGGGCGACACTAGCATCGCTCGTCACACCCACTTTTCCATGCATCTCCCTGCACACCCATATGCTACACCACATCCAGCACCTCCTCCTTTCTTTCTTTCTCTCTTTCTCTCCCTCATTGCACACACTGCCCTTCCCCACCTTCTTTTCTTTCCTTTCTTTCTCTTCTTTCTCCTCCTCTTTTTCTTCCTCCCCACCAGCACTCACCCTGCACCCCCCGCTACCACTTGCACACGCCCACTTGCTGCACCACCAATAATCGAAGCAATCAAAATAACAACCATCTTTTTGGACATCGAATTCGATTTCACAGAGAGCACTCTTTCTAGACTTCCTGCTGAATTGTTTATCTTCATGATCTCCAATCCATTTAATATAGCATTTATTTTTGAAGGATCAATCATTTCTGAAGGACCGATGCTTGTCACAACCCCGAACCGGGTTAGGGACGAAATCCGGGATCAATGGGCGACTAATGATGCCGCGCCACACGCATCTCTTTGGTTGACTAATCCGTACACGGGTTTTAACAAGACATTTCATCCGTGCACGTGATTTCCCACAGGGTTCCGCGGTGAGGATTTCACATTCAAGACATTTCACATATAGCCATGTGCAATTCGGGATTGCAGAAGCGTGTAGCAAATCATGTTCATACCATTCCATCTCATAAACAAGACTGATTTCATAAATATAGACAACATAGCGTCAGAGTGAGCAATGATCATAATAGCATTTCCCAAAAGCATAA
This sequence comes from Litsea cubeba, assembly GCA_012931725.1. Classification (NCBI taxonomy): domain Eukaryota; kingdom Viridiplantae; phylum Streptophyta; class Magnoliopsida; order Laurales; family Lauraceae; genus Litsea; species Litsea cubeba. The sequence continues at coordinate 59,554,458 of CM022948.1, forward strand.
TGTTAATGTTTATACAAAAGATCGGTTAGTTAAATTGCCCCAAAATAATGACCAACAATAGCCAGTACAACCCAAAAGAATATTCCCAAAAGATGTAAATCTCAAAATCCCAAAAGGTGTTGAATCTCTAAGCTTGACTAAATGTCTACACGACATCATCAGCTTGCCACTCGACTACTCGCTGCGGTTCACAGACCGCCTCCTCAAGCTCCTCCTCAAAGGCAATGGGATTTAGACCTGAGTACCAAAGAGTGGGTCGGAAACGACGGTCTGGCAGGTGGGTGAAAAGATATAGCAATAAATTTAAAGCAATGATACCTTTGGAAAAATATGAAAACCTGCATAAATAATGTATTTCATAAAAGAGAAAGCATCATTTATTATAAAAGACATTTACAATGTAAAACAAATAAAAGTACCAAGAAACAGGAACAAGCAAGAAGGCAACCACACGAAGCTAAATCCTGTCACACTAAAGTGATGAGAGCTATCAGGGTGTTGACCCCAGTCACACGAGGTGAGGAGAATCGACGACCATATATAAATATATGTAACAGGACAAGACCACGGTAGCGAACCGGGTAGCAGGACAGGACTGGATCCAGGCTGCAGCTGACAGGACAAGAGGGGGATCTCCAAGACAGTGGATCAAACCGATAAGGTACATCCAAGCGTAGTGGTGCCAACTCATACGTCATGTGTAAGAAAACAAAATAAGTACATGTATGAATGGGACAGGATGCTCGTAAGCATAACAATTCATTTGCTTCAGGTAAGGTACAAGCGGGTTAGCAAAATGCTAAAAACATAAATTTCAGTACTTTTGGGGCAAGTCTAATCATGTTACGTGAAGTTTGAAGTCCATGAGTAAAAGTTTGGGTAAAATCAAATACAAGTGGATTCATATACATTCCTGGGCCAAGCGTTGAGGATCCGATATTTAAATAAGTGTAAATAGGGTCCCGTATGTCGGTCTTGGTATAAATTGGTACTCTTTGGGAATTAGAGACATTACGGATCCTTATACACATTGACAAGTTTAGAAATCCTCAATGAATCTCCATAATGGGATTTCTCCTTCCTTCGGACTCCATACAACGCCTTATAAGTCCTTACATTGCATTGGGGCTCCAAACAATACCTCCCCAAGCCTAAAAACGATGTTTTAAGTCTTCTAGTATAGGCCCAGGCCTGACAGACTGTTCGCGCGAGCGAACTAAAAAGTTCGCTCGGGCGAACGGCTCTCTGTTTGGGGTTCGCTCAAGCGATGTGTCATGGTGATCGAGCGAACTGTCTAGAAACAGGTTCTGAAATGCAGTTTGGGCTTTTCTTCTTCCTTTCCTTTTCATACGTTTTGAGTACCTTTTTTACATACATTTGAGAGTCTCAAAACCTCATTTAAACCCCATGAAATCCTCCATCCAAACCTCCTTCTATCTACATCAAATCCCTTCCAATCCATCCACAATCAACCGAGAGAGAGAGAGAGAGAGAGAGAGAGAGAGAGAGATTCAACATCATAAACACTCACATGAAGGATAATCAACATTTGATCCAAAACAAATCCACAAATGCAAATAAGAGAGGGCTAGACACATCCATATGCAAATTTTCAAAACCAATGACAACCATATGGAGAAACATATACTAAAAACCATAAAAGAAACCTCATTGATTATAAAAACATGTTAATAAGTAAGATTATCGATTCATCCACTTGCCTTAGGTCCAAGCTAATCAAAATAAGCCTCTAGTCACCTCTCAAGCCAAGAAACGAAAACCTATACAAAAATCCCCAAATACAAATCCTAAAATATCAAAATCAAGAAATAGAAAGAGGGACTTGCAAGAATCAAGATAAAGCCTCTCCAAGGCGAAGAGAACATGAATCTAAAAGTTTGGAAAGATCCCTTACTTGTAACACCTTCAAATGATCAAGACTTGCTCAAGGGAAGTCCTAGGATGGCTGGATTTCTCTCCCAATGGTGTCAATAGAGAGCTTTCATGGAGGGGGAGTAGATGATGACACCCATTTTCCCATTTGACAAGAGTTGGAATGGGTTTGGGGATGAAAAGCAAAGAGGAAGTGGAGGAAACCCTAGGCTGCTGTAACTTCTTCTCCTTCAATGGATTTGAGCAAGAAAGGAAAACTGAGGAAGAGGGGCTCCTCTTATATAGCAAATGCAAGTGGGTCCTACAACTTAAAAGACTTATTGGGCTGGAAACATAGTTTTTGGGACCTCTAATGATTTTGACGAAAAAGGTAAAGTTCGTTGGTGAAATTTCTAGTTTCCAAAAAGTATATGTTTTGCAGGTTTTGGTGGCATTGGAAATTATATCCACATTTTGGATAAAAAGACGTTTTTGCCATCAAATTGAGAAAAGTAGGGTTTCGGGGTCTCGAATGGGGACGTGGTCAACATGAAAGTAGTAGAGATCAACGAGATGAGTCAAACAGGATTAAAAACACAGTTTTAGGAATCTCGAACAATCCCCCAAGCTCATGCAAAGTCACCAAAGGAACCCCCAAAGGGTCCCATTAAATAAAAAAGGCACTCAAAATTCCCCAAAGCTATTTAAAAAGCTATTCTAATCCCAAACTTAACCAAAATCCACTGAACACACTTAGAGCTAAAACACAACTTAATTAACACTAAATGAGGTCTCTCGGGTCGGGGTCTTACAATGCTGACACGAATAGCCCCTGATTCTTCAGGATTAGTGATGAAATCAATATAAAAAGGAGCCGCAAGTGTTTGAAGTGTGATATTGGATGGATGAAGATCTTGATAAGCAGACAAGCCATTAATGAAGACGTCAAAATACAACTGAGTGATTGTCTTGCTAACAAAGTCACATAAATGCATGCGAACAAGGTACTTAAAATCAGTACTCACAGGGAAAATCCATAGGTGGGAGTGTGCCGGTGGTGGCGGGGGTGCAGGGTGAGTGCAGGTTGGGAGGAAGAGAAAGAGGAGGAGGAAGAAGAGAAAGAAAGGAAAAGGAAAGAACGAAAGAAGAAGGTGGGGAATGGCAGAGTGGTGCAGTGTGTGCAGAGAGGGAAAGAAGAAAGAAAGAAAGAAGGAGGTGCTGGTGCGGCTGTGGTGTAGCAGATGGGTGCGCAGGGAGATGCGGGGAAAGGTGGGTGTGACGATCGACGCTAGTGTCGCCCATGGTGACGCTATCGTCGCTTAAAAAAAGTATAAAAAATTGGCAACAGGACCTCATTAGTGTTACAGAAATTTACGAGGATGGGCGACGCTACATCGCTCAGAAAAAGTATAAAAAAATATAAAAAATTGGCAAGACGACCTCATTAGTGCTACAAATTTGCGAGGACCTTTCGAGATAAATGGCTATATTTCGGAATTTTTCCAGTAAAATCCTCTTCTACATTCCTACTTTTTTTTTATTTTAATAACTTTTATGTGGAAACCACCATCAGTCTATGCTAAAATTTTATAAAAATGATAGTATTTTGGAAACATCACCATAGTCATGTATTATTTTCCTTTTTTGGTAAGAGAGATTTTATTAAAGGAAAATGAAAACAACAACGACAAAAGAACCGGCAATTAGGATGGAGGCAAACAACTCCTAAACCAATCCGGAAGAACACCATCCCAACGAAAGCTCATGCCGAGCCTAAAGCAATACTTCGGCTAAAACATAAGCAACCACATTGACAGTTATAGACACTGTAAGCGCACAAAAACTCACAGACCGAGGGGTAGTGATTTTGTGACTCACAAGAATAAGAGGATGGAGCTGAAGCTCTTTGGGAAGAACTGCTGCCTGCCTGAAACCTGAAGGGGAGGAAGAAGAAGGTCAGAGGACCCTGGCTGTGGGTAGCGCTGGGCTCTCCGATGCCTAAGTTAGTGAAGAAACTAAGCAAATGATGGAGCTTTTGGGGAAGAAGATGGGCGTACCAGAGTGTTAATGGCCTCCTTTACCTGTTGAAGGGTTCTGAATATTTATAGAGGGAGAAAGCTGACTTTGGGGGAGGCACTTGAGAGGTTGTCCCATCATAGTCCACTTGTCATTAATTGCAGTCATCATTAATTGTAGTCTCATCACAGCCCACTCTGTCCCATCGGGCCATACCCTGATGCATGGGTGGTGCAGCTGTGTCAGGGATTTGGGCGGTGCCCTTATCCTGAAATACGTTTTGTCACGTGGTTGTTAGTGCATAAAGAGACACCTGTTGCCGAGACTGAACCCAATATTTTCCGCCAAAATGGGACACACAACCGCGACCAGCCGAGACCGGTCAGGGACAGGCACATGGTTTAGAAATTGATAAAGAAAGGCGCAGCACAAAAACCGATGCATAAAGAATCATAAAGAATTCATACAAACTTGCTTTTGAGTTCTTTAATAATATTCTCAACAAAAGTTCTCTCATGCTCGGACTCATGAGTTCTGTGAGGCCAAAGTGCCGAGATGGGACTCGTGTTGCTACCGAGACGGGGCTTATATGTACCGAGGTTGAGATCCGGTTATCCCTCACACTGACACAAACACAGATTCAACAAAGGAACAACAACATCATTGATGATTAACTTCCAAAATAATAGAGTTGATGGCCCAATTCATCTTTTCATTAATACTATCGATCGTTTCATTGCCATCAGAATGCAACGAAATCTTGGAGTAATCTACTTGAAATGTCTTTTTTTAGCGCGAAGAGAATAGCCCTCGCATCTCCTTTAAAAGAAGAGAGTTTTGGCCCAAATTGAGCATGTGCAAGTAAAGTGGAGTTGTTCATTATCATAACATAATCAAAAGTTGATTTTCCATCATTAGCATTATAAGTTGCATCTGTAAAAATGTATAACACATCATTAGAGGCTGTGGAGGAAAACCTTGAGATCATAGGAGAAAGAAGGGCATCCTTATTGCTTCCATTATGTTAATAAAATAGCACAAGATTTGGACCTTCCTGGCCACCCTTGTTAAATTATATCCTCTTGGAATATAATGGATGGGGATTTTTATAATTCAGGCTGGGCTATGGTGGTTATGTTCGTTTCTCATTTGGGTCAGATCTGGATCATCTAGAAATGGGTTTGAGGTTGCAGTCATGTCTTAAACCAAGGATCGCTTAGGGCCCTAATGTGGTTCTAAAGATGGAGATGTGATGGATTGATTAAGAAAAACACATGTAAACAAATTAGTTTAAGCATCAAGCATTGATCAATAATCAATTCAAAATAAAATAAGACTACCCTAATCATGATAGGCGGAGGTTGCATAAGTGGCAGCCTGAGGCCTACTCATCTAATTTCAATTTGGCTAATAATCTTTAGTTGTTAGTTACGGCCAAGGACTTTGCACCTCAGGAAGCGGAGGGGTCTTATGTTTGACACCTATCTTTGTTAGCCACCTCCCATAGTTTTACCCGGTGCATGTAGATAGGAGGGTTTGCATGTGCCCCTAGGCATTAGTTCTCGGCTGTCCAGAATCGAGCGTCTCTAGGGCTCAAGGCCAATGGCTCCTGAGCTGGGCCGGGAGGGAGATACCTTGGGTCATAAAAAAAAAGAGTTAACAATTGGGTCGGGTTGACCCTAGATAAACCTAAGGCAAATCCCACTCCAGGCTCAATTTGGGCTTGTGTTTGAACCCACTAATCGGGTTTAAGCCATGATTTTCCAGTTCGATAATGAAATGGGTCATGCCTGGCCTCTTAACTGAAGGGAGGCTGGTGGGTTTGACTGTCTTCATGTCTGTCTGCTGAACCAGGCCAAAAATACATGGAACTCATAACCAAATTGTCTTGAACTCGTACAGTTTATTTTGGTATGGGTGAGGTGAAGTTGATTGGGACAGTAGATTGTATTTTGGTATGGGTGAGGTAAAACCTGAAACCGCAATGATATAAAGTTAAAAACATAAAAAATCCTAACTTGAAGTATTAGAATTTAGAAAACATACCTACTAGATATTGAATCTTTAGGATTTCTTTACAGTGGATTTTTGCAAAGGAATAGAAGTGAAGATCCACAATGAGCACCCAAATAATATCTCCATCTGTTCGATAATGATCACCCTATTCATCACCCTCAGTAAATTCTGCTAAGTAAACTGATGGTCCCATCTAGAGTTTTAGATTAGATTCTTCAACATTTATCTCTAAATACGTTAAAAGTGAAAAGATTTTTACTCCTGATTTCAAGAATTCCTCAGAGAAAATACTCAGGCTCTTTTCACCTTGCAAAATGTTCAGTCAAGAATCAGCTATCCATTTTCCCTATGTCGAGACAGCTACATGTTTCCTGAAGCACATCAGCTAAAGATGATTTAAGTGCTCTGAAGGCTTGCAGAAGAGAACCAAATCCTTTCATGATTATAGAAGAAAGAACAAGAACATTTCAGCATTCTTTTCAGGAATGCATATATGAAACTGAGAGTTCAACTTAGCATGGACAAAAGCTGAGAAATCTAGTAAAGAAACCCATCATCAACCCACCTGAAAAATATTCATAATAACCATCTTTCCCCCCAGTACAAGAAAATAACACAAAATCCATTGTCGCTAAAAGAAATCAAATTCAAGATAATTATCTGAACTTTTGTGATCAACAGCACGGATATTGGCAGCCGCTGCCTTCTCACTCGTTGATCCCACGGGCATCGGAACACACTCTATCTCTACTGGCTTTGGGATCTCTGGTGGGGTTGCACAGCGTATTAGAGCCCAATTCACACCTTCAAAGAAAGGGTGCTGCTTTATCTCTGTAGCCCCTCGCTTATATGCCAATCGATGCTGTGGCTCTTTGACGAGCAGCCCTCTTATGAGATCTCTAGCTTGGAAGCTAACGCCCGGAGATTCTGGGAAACGAAGTGGCTGGCCCACAACATTGAATAGTGTGGCCCGGTTTCCTGAACCTTTGAATGGGGTCCTGCCAAAGAGAAGTTCATACAAAAAGATCCCAAAAGTCCACCAGTCAACAGCGCTCCCATGGCCCTCGCCTTTGATAATCTCAGGAGCTAGATACTCATGGGTCCCCACAAATGACATGGACCGGGCCCCAGTTGGCTCAGCCATAAGCTCAGGCAGAGGGCTGACTTGATTCCCAATATCGTTCTTTGGCTTCCGGTCCTTCCTTGACTTGCTAGAGAACAGGCGTGGAGAAAAGCATGTGGGGGCTGCCACACATGTCGGCTGGATACATGAAGGTTCGATGCATGCCGGCTGGACACAATAAACAGGGTTCTTCTTTAAGTGGTCGGATTCACTAGATGATGATTTGATAATTGTTGGACTGACAGCACACCGGAGGGAGAGATCGAAGTCAGACAGCATGATGTGTCCATCTTCCCTAACAAGGACATTTTCAGGCTTTAGGTCGCGATAGACAATACCAAGCATGTGTAGGTACTCCAGAGAAAGGAGGACCTCAGCTACATAAAACCTGCATGTTGGAAATAATTTTTTTAATGATCAAACAGATATAGAAAGCAAACATGTCTTCTATCCAAAGATCAACACCACAAAACATATTGACCCTCTTATGGTCTTTGCAACACATGTAAATGAAATGATCTCTCCAGTGAAATTAGTAACCAGTGTTTTTAGCAATGTCAAATGTGATTATGGATGTCCTTCAAATAGCAACCAATTGAATATGCTTTCAGTCTAGATGGTTATCCATTCCACAATGCAATTGAAATTACATTGGGTTAAACTGTGTTGTTTTTTTCTTGAATATCCTGCTGCATCTAATCAAAATTGGTGATTGCCACTCATAATGATTCAAGGCAGAATAATTTATTCACTATTGCCCCAAAAGTAAAGCAGAAAAGACAACCATCCACTCTACCAAAATTAAATCAAGATTTAAAAAAAAATAAAAAATTTCTTGTTTACTATTTAATCGATTTAGGCTGATCAAAACCAGTACGATCTTCACAGCCTCAACCCCAGAACTTTCTCCCTTCGTGAAACCTAACCAGTGCACCTGAGTTGTTAGTAGTCATGGAATCCAAAAGTGAGACATGCCACAATCAGTAAATATTTTGCAGTTATAATTTTTTTTCGAAATCATTCAATCTCTACACTAAAACCAAAACATGTTGACTGGATCATGAAATTGTCTCATTCTTCACACTAATTCCCGTACTTATATCCATGTGCGGTTGTAGTTGTTATAATTAATGGACAAAAGTGCAAACGGATACATAGTATTAATATGAGATCGATGTTTTTCTTTTGTATATCCTACAGTTTGTAATTTTGTACCTTTTATCAATAAGCTTTATGTTACCAATTCTGAAGAAAAAGTGCACAATGATGTGTTCGAAAAAATAATCTGGTCAGATGGTTATGATCACCTATATTCAGGCTTTTTTTTTTCTCTCTCTTTTGCTCCGTTAAGTTGGAATTATTCACATGGCTGACTTAGAACAAGAGTATAAGCAGTACATAATATCAAGGGAATCCATATTCTTCTAATGTCACCTTTTGTTACATGACACAAACTACTAAGGTAAAGCTTTTTTGTGGACTGTTTTACTTACCATTATTAAAGAAATGTTTCTACTGTTAGTTCTCTTATACACACTTTAATCTAAGGTTTTTTTTTTCCATATAAATACATAAATACTTGTTATGCATTAAGGCTCAATAATGTGCATGATGAGTTTTTCCAAATCAAGAACGCATTTTTCATGTGTTCTCCACATTGAAGAAATGAACCTCATGTAACTCACGTGCTTTACATGTACATACATGTGTCAATCATTTTTGCAGCTTCATAGACTTAAAAGAGAAAAACAAGAAAAAAGATAAGCATGGGTATTTTAGCATTCTTGATCCTTCGCAAAAGGCCAAAGTTTAAAACACAGGCCCATGCAAAGGTTTGCCAATGTTACACATCATTCTTTCCACACCCATTCCCAAGAAGCCATGTGTGCCACATCCAGCCCAGCCATTCATCAGGTTAGGATGACAATGCAGATGCCCAAAAATGGGTCAAGTCACAGGTGCCAGCAGCCCCCCTCAGTTTGGCCCTGCAAGTAGATTGCACCTTACATGGCTTTTTGAGATTTTGGTTAATTTGTTCTTCTCCACCAGGTGCAAGGACTGTCTTAAATTGTCAGCCAGAATATCAAAGAACTACACTCCACCTCACTGCCGCATGCACAATCTCATGGAAATGTGTATGTAAAGAGCGAGTGGTGATATTAGCAAAGCCATGGTGTTGGCATTGGAATAAAATATGTTAATTATAATAAATATTTAGAAGCCTGATCCTAATTAATGTCACATTCTATTCCAATTTAAAACAGAGAGGGAAAGGCCAGGATCATACTTCACTGCTTGTTCGGTAAAATGCTTCCCCGGTTGTCGCTGCCGAAGGGTGTGCAGGTCACCGCCGGGACAGAACTCCATCACCAAGCAAGAGAACTTCTCTGTCTCAAAGTGAGTATACAAGGTAGGAAGAAAAGGATGATCCAGAGATTGCAAAATCTCCCTCTCCGTCTGAGCTCTTAGAAGTTTCTTACGGGTTGCAAGAGAGCCTTTGTCCATAACCTTCATTGCAAAATAGCACTTGGTCCCACTAAGCTCTGACAGGTAGACGCTTCCAATGTCGCCACATCCCAACCTCTTAAGCAGTCTAAAATGGTTCAGACCCAAACCACCATCTCTTGCGCGGACAGCTTGGATGGCTTCCCATCTCGAATCATTGGCTTTGTGGGGTTTGTTAATACTGCTGCTTATGCTACTACAAGTGCTATCATCACTAACATCACTACTTGTACTTGCACGGCACATACTGCTCTTGCCACTCTCGACAAAATCCAGACGGTCACTGATTTTGGTGCTTCCACTACTCTTAGTGAGACTGCTTGTCCCATCACTGATTTTGGCAGAAGCCGAGCTATCCTTTATGCTGCTGTAGGTTTTCTTTTCATGATCATAAGTTCCTTCCAAAGGGCCTGTGGTCTCATTTATCCGATCCAGTTCTAGTTTCGGTGCTTCTGATGATGGATTCAATTCACCAGCATGTGAAGTTTTGGTGGGTTTTGAAGTAATCTTAGCAAGTAAAGGATCATTATACCCTTTTTGTTGTGTAGAGGGTGTTTGGTCCTCTATAGCTTCTGAACTTATCTGCTTCGGTGCAGATTGATGAGTAGATCTTGGTGACTTCCTCGGTGTAACTGGCTCTGATTTGCTTACCTTTGAGATCTGCAATGGAGAAGGTCTGTGAGCATTTGCCTCTACTTTTTTTTGAATGGTAGCATTTGGCTCTACTGATCGATTACTGCCCATCGGCTGCTTCTGTTCAGAGGAAGTTCTAGCACCAGCCTTTGAAGTCATTGATTAAGATTCAGATTTCTCAGACAGATCAGACTGAAGGTGCACAGACCCATTACTCAGCCTCCATGTTCAACTTTACTGATGCGAATGTCGCAATGATAGCATTGAATCTCTTCTTCTCCATCACCACTTTTAGTAATGCAATCTCTGCAATACATGAATCAACAAGAACACTCTTAGTTTAGATTAATTACAATAAGAAAATAAAAAAAAAACATTTAAATCAAACCAACAGAAATACGAAATTATTCAGACAGATTCATATTCATGATCTATTAAAAAAAAAAAAGATTCATATTCATGATTTTCTCTGCATAGGCATAAATCAACAAGATCACATTTAATGTTAACAATCCAAATTAATGACAAGGAAAAAAAAAAGTCATTTTCGACCAAACCAACAGAAACGCCCAATCAAAGACACGTCGTCATTCATGATTTTTAGAATAGAGAACTTTACTTAAAGCAGATTAGAACTTAAAACACACTTCGGGTACATTTGGATCCAGCCCAAGTAGCAAATGATTTAAACATCTGACACATTGGAGCACTGAGGAAATTTATTCAATATTGCAGGCATACTTTTTTCTCTCATTTTCATGCTGAAAATCACTAGAAGTTCCAACCGTTGGATGGAGATTTCTTTTTTTTTTTAACAAAAAAGGGTACTGCACCTAATGTCATTTCCTATTGCCATGATAATCCAAAAGTAACCATCATTAAAGGATAAATTTGCAATTTGTCCAAGTGTGAACCAGCCTAAAAGATTCAACTCGTGACTTTAACTCTGTAAATACTAATCCTAACTATGAATCTGAGTAAAACATCAAAATAACAGCAAGAAATCAAAATAACAGCAAGAACCAACCCAAACCCCCACCCCACCCCCCGCGCGCGCGCGCACACACACCAAAAAAAAAAAAAGGAAACCCCAGAAACATTAAAAATATATCAAAAAGAACCATAACAAAGCCAAATCTTAAACAGAAGCAACCCTCAAAGAAAAAATCAATCCCATTCAGCCGGAAAAAATGGAAAAAAAATAAGTTTTTTATAGAATAAAACCAGATGCACTACAAGAAGTGCATGTTAAAGTGCATCATCTACAACACAAAATAAAAAAGAGGGTGTTTTGCCTGAGAAATGGTGGAGAAAACTTTTCACAATACAAATTTGAAGAACTGTGAACAGTTTTATCCGCCTTTTCTCCACATCCAGACAGCCCCAAGGAGTTCTGATGGTTTGCCACAACAGTTAGTCCTCCAATTCAGGATGTTTGAAAGTTCAGAAATTGTTGACAGCATTAGTCCAGAGTACGAGTTAAAAAAATTGGTACTTTCAATACACGATTTTTCAATTTCTTTGCCCCATGACAACTGCAACCACCCATTCTCCCAAAACATTACAAGTAATTTCAATCTGGGGCACATTCAACACAAAGTTGATGAAGTGATACTTACAGAAAACGGTAAAAAAATGATATTTCCATCAAACCCAGAAAAACCCACCAAGAGGAAACGATTTTAGAACTGAAGAATCACATCTACACATATCAAAATGCATTATTTCTACTAAAAGATTGATAAAAGCAAACCCAACCAAAGAAAAGGGAAAGTATGTAAACAATAAAAAAGAAAAAAGAATTAACTGCAAAAGAAGAAGATAAGCATGGAGACCTTTACCAAATGCTACTTCCATTAATCTGTCAACAGATCAAGAATCTCAGGGAGGAAGATGGAGAAAAAGCTAATAACACAAGATTCAAGCACTTGTACTGGAAACAGATCTTGAACAGAGACCCATCTAATCACTACCCACACCACAAACACAGATCCAAGCCCCCACAAAATGAGAAAGTTGTGAAAGAAACAACAATAACAGAAAGATATCCCAAAAGATTACCAGGCTCCAAAGATCAGAACTTTACAGCGTTCCTGTGGCCGAAAGATGGAAGAAAAAAAGAGTTTTTGTATAGAGAGAGAGAGAGAGAATAAGAGCTCTTCTTCCCTCCAGTCTAGTCTCTGGTGCCTACAGATAAAGAAATGCAAATCAAAACATTGGGGTGTGAACTATGAATGGATTAGTATGGAGAGAGAGAGAGAGAGAGGGGGTCAAAGGCTTAAAAGCAGAGCTTTTTTGCCCACCAATTATTTCATTATTTTTTCTGTCCCCAATCAAAGGGCCTGAATCAAAACACATGGTCTCCCCACTGTCTTTGGCATTCATTCCATATCTTACAGCTGAAGTTGCTAAAAATGCCCATCTTATATATGGAAATCACAAGCATACCCTAACCATGAATATAGGAGGAGTAAAAGTGTGCTTGAGTTGGACCTGTCGATCAGTGGACTGGCCCAATAAGGGTCCTACTTTAGACCCGATCAGATTGGCAAGTGTGTTGTCCACAGCTCAAGACAACAATTTTGATTGGTAGTTGATCCGGCCCGCCGGTCAGGGCGAGTGAATGGTTACTTTAAGAGACACAAAAATAAGAGGGGTCTTATTAAAAGTATAAAATTACAAAAATCACCGCTTCAAAAAGTATTAAAAAGTGAAAATCTTTTCTCTCATCCCTTTAAAAAACAAAACACCTCTTCTTTTTTATCCAAAAGTTAAAACAGTTCCTTCGTATACAAATAAAAAAGTCAACATAGTTTTTTCAATACCACAAAATGACAAAAAGTCAAGAATGTGGATTTTAAAATTTAATATTTTGAGAAAACCCATCTTATTTTCATGTCTCTTAAAGTGACTATTCACTTGAATTCAATTTACAAGTGAACTACTCTAACAGGCTCTAGCTAAGGGCTTGCTTCTTTGTAGTCATTTACATACGTAAATGATTCACATTTGCAATAATTCTTTTTGAAAACAGTCACAAAGATTTCATTAAAAGAAGGAATAATAGAACACACCAAAACTTGAAGAAAAGAAGATGTGCAAGGATTATGCACCGGCATGTCAATTTGGTATCAAAGGTGTGAAAAAACCAAAATCTTCACTCTAAAACTCATGTGAAAGTGATTCATAGTCGTCTTGCAAAGAAGGCACTAACGCACTTCTCACGTCGTAATTGCGTCAACCACCTGTATTTCTTCTCATTCTTGTGGGCCCCATGTTTATAATACAAACCATTCATTCTGTTTATTGAACTTGTAAACCCCATCATATTGAAGCTCATTATCTTAAGTCTTCATAAAATTTGAGTAACTTGTAAAAAAAAAAAAGGTTTCAACCTATAGTGTGGGCCGCTCATTCATGATGTGAACTGTTCAATATTCTAGTACTAATGGGAAATAGCAGGCCTTTTGGTTTCACATCTTAATTCTTCATGGATTTTGAGAAATTTATGAAAAAAATCAAAACATCTAAAATCAATGGATGTACTCATTTACTCGTACGCGAAAATGGTAATTTTGACAAACATGATAATATCTTCACACGTTTAACATTTGCATATATAGCACTAGCAAAACCCCGTGGATAACCACGAAACCACCAAATGCACAGACTGATATGAATTATTTTTAATAAATTTATTAATTAGTAAACTTGTGAGTCCTTTTTTTGTTGCTAATTTGATCTTTATGTTTTTTTCTAAATGTTTTATTCTTTAGGTGAGGAATGAATTGATTACGAAAGATCAAATGATCATAGACCTAACAAATTGACCTAATATATTTAAGCGGGACCAAGATGAATGGGGTCCATCATCTCTATTCTAACCGTTCATAAAATCATATGATGCGGGCTGGGACCCATTAATTGATTGATAAAGATCAAATGATCATAGACCTCTCAAATTGACAAAACCTAACCTATTTAAGTGGGACCCCCAAGATGAATGGGGTCCACTAACTATATTCTAACCGTTCATAAAATCATATTATGCGGGATGGGACCCATGAATTGATTAAGAAAGATCAAATGATCAAATGATCGTAGACCTAACAAATTGACCTAATGTATTTAAGTGGGACCCAGATGAATGGGGTCCACCATCTTTATTCTAACCGTCCATAAAATCAAATGATGCGGGCCGGGACCCATTAATTGATTGATAAAGATCAAATGATAATAGACCTCTCAAATTGACCAAACCTAGCCTATTTAAGTGGGACCCCCAAGATGAATGGGGTCCACCATCTATATTCTAACCGTCCATAAAACCATATGATGCGGGTTGGGACCCATGAATTGCTTGATAAAGATCAAAGGATCAAATGATCATAGACCTCACAAATTGACCAAACCTAACCTATTTAAGTGGAACCCCCCCAGATGAATGGGGTCCACCATCTCTATTCTAACCATCCATAAAATCATATTATGCGGGATGGGACACATGAATTAATTAAGAAAGATCAAAGAATGAAATGATCGTAGACCTAACAAATTGACCAAATATTTTTAAGTGGGACCCAGATGAATGGGTCCACCATCTTTATTCTAACCGTCCATAAAATTAAATGATGCGGGCCGGGACCCATAAATTGATTGATAAAGATCAAATGACCAAATGATCATAGACCTCTCAAATTGACCAAACCTAACCTATTTAAGTGGGACCCCCAAGATGAATGGGGTCCACCATCTATATTCTAACCATCCATGAAACAATATGATGCGGGATGGACCCATGAATTGCTTGATAAAGATCAAAGGATCAAATGAACATGGACCTCACAAATTGACCAAACATAACCTATTTAAGTGGAACCCCCCAGATGAATGGGGTCCACCATCTCTATTCTAACCATCCATAAAACCATATTATGCGGGATGTGACACATGAATTGATTTAAAAAGATCAAAGGATCAAATGATCGTAGACCTAAAAAACTAACCAAATATTTTTAAGTGGGACCCAAATATGGAAAGGTTTTAGGATAATTATGGTTGGTAATAGAGTTCTCATTGAGAGATTTTAGGATAATTATTAATGGTAATAGGGATATCATTGAGAGATTTTAGGATAATTCAAATTCTAATCAAGCAATTTCTATTTTCTAGCAGAATACCATTGTAGGCTGCCTGCTGCCACATGTCACTCTCGAAGACATGCCACGTGTCCTCCTCCAGGAAGTCTCATGAAGTGTATACATCCCTTTAGTAATATAGATTTGCATTATGTAAATCTCATTTTCCTATCGCATGTATAGAAGGCAAATGACCCCTTATGCATTGATTACCAAATCAAGGGTTAGGATATGTTGGAAGCTCATGGCATGGATTAGGAGTGTAACACTAATGTGGGCTTTACTTGATTTATACAATTAGTAATGTTAAGTTCTATTTGAAAAAAAAAAAAAAACTGAGATTTTAAGCCGCATAAAACTCAATTTAAAGTCTCCTAATCAGGTGATATATGGCAAATAAAGAATTTTCTATGGTTTCTTGATAACTTTGATGGACTAGGGAAGGAGTCCTAAAGCTTAATTACAAATACAATAAGATCGGATCCATTCCAGCCCTCTCAATCTGCACTGGCAAGTCCTCATGCACTTATAAGAATATCATGAGATCATCTGAAGTTTTTTTTATCCGATCAAGGTATTCCTAAACTCCTAACTTATTTTTATGTGGTTATTGGCCTGAAGATCAAGCCATGATAATCATAAGATTAAGATTAGGAAAACTAACATATGACGTCAAAGTTGTGGTCATTGATCACATTAAAAATAAAAAGAAGTGCTTAGAGTTATTTTTCTATGGCTATTATTTTAGAGGGGCTCCTCATACCCAAATAAAATAAAAGTTGTATTTGATTTGGAAACATCAAGATGCTGCAAAAGTCCAACTCAACCATGCCATGAAGAACAAAGAAGAGTCTTGCTCTCGGGTTTTTCTGTAATGGTTGTGCAGGGGCAATGTAGCTTGAGATAAGTATTCAACAAACCTTGTGCGCTCCTCTTTGTGCATGTGAGGTTTATTTATAAGATCAGGAGATGTGGTTTAGTAATTTGCAGTAACATGAAAAATTATAGTATGAGGGAACCTCAAAGTTGAACAACAGTTTCTTAAGATTGGATTCTAAGTCTAGTCAAAATTCCAAATCAAAATAGTTTTCTAATAGAGTTAAAGCAAATAGAAAACAAAGAATTTCATAGATCAATCAATGTTACTTCTTAATATCTTGCCTACTTTTTGAAGATTCACACAACACAATCCCAAGCAGAGACAAACATGCCTAAACTCTTCTCTAATTTTGGTCTTATGTAATTATTAAATCTAAGAATCAGTTTTGAACAAATATTTTGAGAGATTCATGGCTAAATAACAATTTATAACCTACTTTTCATTTAGAAATTAGCAATAACTTAATATACATTATTGTATTCTTTTGTGTAGTTGTTAGTTTTATGGACTCAATCCAGTAGATGATATAATAAATTGATTAATTCCTTTATTTATCAGTATATTCATGCTTTCCTTTCATAAGATGAATGGTGATTTATTATATACTTGCACATAACCAATAAGAATGACATGATGGTTCATGAGATGAACCGGAGTCCACAAGTATATTAGATGTAACACATGTGTATGGATGAGATCCACATACAGAAGACATGTGTGACAAATCTTATACTTAAATATCTCCATAACCAGTGATGAGACTGGACATCTCATACTGACAAGGTTGCAGCACTTTGATTACTATGAGATAGTGTGATTTGTCTCGATCATTAGAATGTAAGATTCAGGATCATAGTGATAGTACATTGGATATATTGAAGGACCATGAGAAGCACCTTATAAACATTGTCTTTACTTTAAGGTCTGCTCTCATAATTCCCTAGCAGTAAGCTCTCAATCCTGAGACATTAATGAACTCAAGTTTCTATCTATTCATTTATTTTGAGTCACCAATGAGTGAGACCAACTATAGGTCAACACCTCAGTGATTTGGGTACGTGGTAGTAGAACTGTGAGAACATTCAATGGTCAAGATGAAATCTATCTCTAATATCCCCTTGTGCTAATTAATGGATTTATCATTGGTAAGTGCGCACCCATTCCGATTAAGAATTAATTGGAAAGGTACTATTGATAATTATAATTAATTGGGGCTCAAGGATAATAAGATATGGATCTAGTTTGGAAGACATGTCCAATTAATCCATGAATATTGATAGAGGGGCCTACTTGTGGTAATGTGGAAGTTTAGGGTCTTCTATGTAATATTCCTAAGACTGGAGTTCAGTTGCATTTATATAGTGGAGTTATTCGTAATTAACTGTGGGCCCGAATTACACATGAGATGTGGGGTCGCGTGTCCCAGTTGGAGCCAGCTTTCTAAGGAATCCCTAGTGGTCTCCACGCTAGCCCAATTATTAAAAAGTAACTAATTCTAGTTGAACTCCAAAATGAGAGTTACTATTTCTATTTAAAGTGAAACTTCTAATAGTGGTAATAGTAAACTTACTAATTTTAGTAGAAGTGAGACTTCTATTTTAATTAGAAAGGAATTAGAAAGTTACTAATCATATTTGAAGTAAGACTTCTAAATGTGATATAAATAATGTTACTAATTTTAATGGAAGTGAGACTTCCTATTCTAATTAGTAAAGAAGAGGTTACTAAAAGTTATAAATATAGAGGAGAAAAAGGAGCTTGGACACCCCATGAATAATCCCACCCTAGGGATTCACGCCCAACGCCCCCTTGTGCAAGAAGTTGCACATGCCCCTTCTTCTCTCCCTCTTTTAGTTCCTCCTTTGAGTTCCTAGTAGCTTTCTCTTGGAGATCCCACCATCTTCTTGAGAAAAATAGAATCTGATACGGGTCATAGCGTGGAAGATCAAGAGGTCTTTGAGATCCCTATTTAATTAGTGAAAGCGTTTCATCATCAAAGAAAGACGCAACTACTTCTCCATTAGAGCACAACCGAGCTCCAAAGGTATAATTCACTTCCTTGCATGTTGTAGATTATTATGAATGCTTGTTAATTGCTATTTCTATCTTCTAGATAGATTGTATTTACTGATCATGATGGCTGAGATTGAGAGTTTTTATCCTGGATTGGGTTTTGTAGCCTTCTGGATAGTTGATCCCTGCATCAAGTGGGTCAAAAGTTTTTGAAACTTATCCTAGAGGCCCACCTATTTCCAACAGTAGTACTATAAATTGGGGATTAATTTAACCAAAAAATTATAAGGAGTTTTGCTAAACGCCAAATAGTAATAGGGATTCAAATCTTTGCCAAAAAAATGAAAACCGGGAGTTTAGTTTTATTATTCAAAGAAAACGCCCATGGGTTGCTATATTGCAACTGATTTCCTTTTTAAAAAAGCCTCACGAATCTCGAGATCAATTCTTCAAAAGGGAGATTGCACATTAGGGCTAGAGAATCCTCATCTTCTTTATTGCTCTCTTTTTAGGTTCATAAAAGACTTACGTTGATCCTTTTTCATATGTAAATATATATTTAAGTTCATAGAAGAGGATGTCACCATATGATATATAAAAGTTCTAAGCTTCGAGTCCAAAACAATGACAGAAGAAGAGAAATAAATACTTTACCCTTTTTGGATCAAATAATATACCAAGTGACATACATAGAGCCCATGATGATTTGAATGAATTGAATATTATACAACTAAACGACTGGCTTATGCATTTACATATAAAAAAGAATCATCGCATATGTTCTATCAACTTAAAAAAGAGACTAGAAAAGAAGATAAGAATACTCTACTATGAATTTACAATACCCCTTTTAAAAAACCGAATTGATATAGGGTTCATGAGGCTTTTGTAAAGGAAAAGGAAAACCAATTATGATATCACAAATCCATTGGCATTTTCATCAAAAAATAAACCTTAAACTTTCGGTTATCATTCTTTAGCAAACACTTGGATGATCCCTATTACTATTAGACATTTAGCGAAACTCCTAATAATTTTTGGGTAAAAATCCCTATAAATTATTTAGTTTAAAATGTTGATCAAAACTAAAATTGATTAGACAAAATTAAGTCATAGTTCAAATCTAAATCCAGCTATGAGACTAGGGGCAAGTTGAACATATTCAAAAGTAGGTCCGAGTTTCACTGGACCTGACTTAGAATGTTATAACCCTATCAAAACCATGTTTATCTACTCACTAAGTAGCTAACTCATATATTAAATGGGAGATCCTCTGAAGCTTTGACTAAGAGAAATGTTGAGTAAAAAAGGTTGAGCTTCACACTTGGCCCTACCAATTGAAAATATGATCATCTCAAAATCAACACCCTGCCAATGAATGGGCTATCCCCAATTTGTACTCCAATAAGACTTCGTCCCATCATAAGATTGACCACTTGACTAAAAATACGATTAACATACTTTATGTATCGGGGAGAATTTTGGGGATATGCCATGCAATGGGAGGGGATCTCTTTTAAGTGGTTTGTATTTTTAGTAGGTGGGCCACACAATGGAGTTCCACTCCTTTAACTTGGGACTTCTCTAAGTTAAAGCCTTGTGGATCAAGACTCATAAAATGGACATTTGGTTGAATAAAACATGGTAGGATTTTGATAATTGACATTATTAGATAGCTGAAAATCCACTAATAGCTTAGTTGGTAAGGCACCACCCTTCCACAAAAAACAACTAGGGATCAATCTCCGACAGTAACGCTATTGATGAGGGGCTTGTGTACGTGAGTGTGTGTGTGGGGGCTTGTGTGTGAGTATTTACTTACCTTAGAAAAAAAAACTTAAAAAAATAACGAAATGTCACTTTTTCATTTTCTATAGTAGTGAGTAGAGCTAGAAAAACCAGATAAGAGGCCTTTTTACGGGATTGTACCCGACATGTAATACCTATTTTATTTTTCATTGAAAGACGAGATGGAGGCTTGTTTGTTTCTTTGGTGGTTTCTCTTTTTTTTTTTTTTTTTCTTATCAAGTTGATTTGTATTATGGTTTTTCTTATTATAATGATTCATGATGGAGAGGTTGTTCCTTCTTAGAATACTTCACAGTTATGGGATATTTGGCTTGGCTTTAGGATAAATATGAGCTTTAGGGGCACGATGGGATGGAAAAAAATGGTTAGGAGGAAGACCTAAAAAACTTAAATAACAACATAAGAGGATTCACATTTTCCATAAGCTTTAAACAAGTTGATAATGTAAGTTCCCAATCCTAAGTAACAATAATTAGTGTTTATTAATCCTAATTAGGTGTTAATTATATATTTTTTAGTTTAGAATATCTTTTGAGTTGGTTTGGTTATGATTAGACTGAGTTCGGCTTAAAAAAGGGTAGAGTTGTAATTTGACTGTTGAGAAGGGTATTTGTGTAATTTCATAAATAGGTCAAACCTTGGCTTGTTAAATAGTTTAACATGTTATGAGAAACCTTTCTGGCAAACTCATAGTCCGATTTTCACAAATCCTTTATTAACAGTTTGACACTTGTGACGAGACATAGTCGTCTTTTTTATAAAAGTCAAGGCTTCTTTTGGGATCTCAAAATACGTCATTATTAGACTCGATGGAAAGTAGATTTAATTTCAAGAAACTTTTGTTCTTGGCCCCAAACCCATTCGACACCCAAAGCACTTCATGTTCCGCATTCTTTTCATTTAAGTGGGAGGGACATAAGTGTCATTTCTGAATTTCTTTCTCCTTCTCCCTTTCATTTATGCTCTTAGGCGAGGCCCAGTGTTGCTTAGTTGTTCTTCTTCCTCCTCCATTTCTCCAGGAAATCCAAGGTTTCACTCCACGAGGATTTACTCCCAACACCGCCAAACCCTCGGCCATACCCATTTCTCCCTATTTTGTGCTAGGTGACCCCTATTTACAAGGTCTTCTTCTCCGTTAGGCCTCCAATAGGTAAGATCCTTCTCCCATCTTCTAGATTCAAGTTTAGGACCTTATTTCCACCTTAGATATCAATAGGCATGATGATTGGCCAACTCCTTTATTTTCCATTTTTCTAGGATTTTCAGCTAGAACTTTAGGGATTTTGGGGGAAAGAGGAATCCTAGATATAGCTCGTGATTTCAAAGAGTTCTATGTTGATTTGGAGGTTCCAGGTAAGTGATAATCCATATTTACATCTTCAAGCATGTTTAGTTATTCAATTTTGGTGAATTATACATGTTAAGGTACTTCTTATATATGCTCAATTATATGTTAAACCATGGAATGCTAAAAGAGAAACTTGGTAATGTGTTTTCATAACCTTAGAATCATACCTAGAGCCCTAAAAAATGAGTCTAAAAAAGAGAACTCTCCTAAACTCTAAACAGTTTAGGGGTCGTTTGATGGTTCGCTCTAGAACCAATCAATGTTTGGCCTAACATGCCAAACCGCAGAACAACCAACTTGACTATTTGGAGGTTTGGCATGTTGAACTGCCTACTAATAGAAACACTCGGCGATTGGTCAAGTCCAATTGTTGAATATAGAAGCACTCAGCGGTTGGCCTTAGCCAACTGCCAATTGACATGAAACTAATTGTCCCTTTTGTGCTTTGTGACCTTAGACTTGGGTTTGACCATAATGGTCGAATATAGGCCCTACTCCCTGACCTTCAGTGGACTGAAACCTCGATCTTTTGCAAATGTACCATAGGCTCTAATAGGGAATTTCATAACCATTTTTTGTTCGAGGGCTTTGCCCCTGCATCTCTAACGAGCCCAGCACAGAGCTCAACCAACATACTATTGTGTCTGATCACCAGTAGATACTAAACTTAAATTGGGATGTGGATATAAACCCCAGGCTCATCAATAAGGCTAAGTATGTCCAAAAGTAAGTGATGGTTGAGTTAACTTCACCTATATCCGGCTGCATTTTCTTGTTATTCTATGAAATGGGAGATAGCATCGCAATAAATATTTATTATAAGAAAATTATACTTTCCCCAAGAAGGAATACACAATGCAAAAATGCATTTTTCATCTCATCTCATTTTTCAAATACAAACTTATATTTAAACAAGAAATTATGGACTCAAAGTTCGGACTCACATGTTACAGGTCATTTATAGAACATATGACCACTCATGTCTATCCTCTAATATACAAAATTACACAGTTGTTCTAAATTACAATTTGATGGTGACAAAAGCTGCAAAAATATGGAAGAAATGGTTGAAGTACTGTTTCTGAGGCCTTGAGGACCATTGGGTACATAGGAATCTAGTTCCTTATATTTTTTTGATTTCTTTATTAATTTTGGGTTTAGCCTCTAAGATTGGCATCCCTATGAGTGGTCGGAGTTTTAGTCCAAACATGACTCCTTTCATCACATTACAAAAATCGATTTTCTTTCGTTGGTAATGGTGAAGACAATTTGTATGATAGGGTTTTGATATGGGGCAATTTTATCTTCAAGTAGACATTGAAATTAGAAATTAAAGGAAAATGGAAGAAATTAACTTTTTGTAATGTTAAAATATCCTCTGAAGGTTCTAGATACCTTGGGTCGTGCAAGAACTTTAAGTTGCAACAATTACAAAGTTTCTTCTTTTTGGAGTGCAAAACACTTCTTCTTTCTCCTTGGTTTTGCTTCCTTTTCTTTCTTTATTTTTTTAGGATCTTGACTTGAATTTTGGATTTGATTCGAATCCCTTTTCTAGCTTAAAATAAACTATTTATATAGGCTTGGAAGACTTACAAGTGGGTTTGGCACATGTCCCCATGTCCCCCCCCCCCCCCCCCGATTTTCTTCACCAAAGTCAGTTTATGGAAGGTGGGGTCGTAGGAATTGTATGGGGGGTTCGGTAGCTGTACATCTTATGAAAACGGATGCCGCAGCCCCAGGTGGTTATTTGTGACCTTGTGATGTTGAATGTGACTTTCCCACCCCTAACTACTAGGAGGTGGCTGAGAAATAGGGAGTTTGTAAGATACCATAAACCAATCTAAAAGCTTAAACTGATAAGTAGAAGGTCCAAATAGGTATATGAATCCCTGCCGAACCCATTACTCGGGCGATGTGGGATGTAGGACCTTTCCAACACTCTCCCTCATGTGCAGGCCCAACATATTTCATGGATAGGCCTGCCATGTGGGCTATATAAGAATAACAGAAATTGAATCTGATACCATGTACCAACCCAAAAGCTTAAGCTAATAGGTGGAAAGCCTAAATAGATATATCAAGCCCTGTCAAACCCATTACTTAGGCGATGTGAGATGTAGGACTTTCCCAACATCACAGGTACATGACACCTTGAGGTTTTGGTATGAATGGCCAGCAAAGGGGATTTAATATAGTATCAAAGTCAATCGGTTGTGAGTTCAAATCTGAGAAGGAACGACTTGGCACAAAAAAAATATGCGAGTCACCAAAAGTGTACCGACTGGGTTCCACCTGAGGGGAAGTGTTGAGGAGTGGGCTCCCCAAGGTGGTGTATTTAAAAGTATTTATATTGCCTCTACTAAAGCCTTGAGGTTTTAGTAGGAATGATTAGCTAAAGAAATTTAATATGGTATGAGAGCCAAGTGGTCACAAATTCGAGTCCCAAGAAGAACGACTCGGCACGGGAAAAAAATGTGTCGCCAAAAGGATTGGGACCCACCCGAGGGGGAGTGTGAATGAGTGGGCTCCACCTGAGGAGGAGTACGGAAAAATATTTATGTTGCCTCTATTAAAGCCTCGATATTTTGGTAGAAATGATTAGCTGAAGAAATTTCAAAGGGTCATGGAGAAATGGTCCACATAAGTGCCACATGTTGAAATTTGATTTGTGACACATATATGCTTCTTTGACATTTCCTTGGATTTGATTTGGTCAAATTTGAGTGGCACATGTCACACATTGATTAGAACACGTGCCATGATGACTTGGAAGTGTGTGGGAACCCATTTGAAGTGAGAAAATGATAAATGGTCGTAAAATACATGAGGGGTCGTAAAACAAACATTTACTTCCAAAGGGGGTCGCAAACCCCTTCAATTCTACCCGGGGGGTCGTAGGGTGCTATATGCTGAGACTCCTCCGTTGTTTTGGCCATATTTCTCTCGTTTCAGCTCCGTTTGCTCCAAATTTTTTGAAGGTAAGTTATTGACACCCCCTTTGTTGATTTTGCATTGGATTTGGAGATTTTGATTTTATTGATCATCATAAAG
This sequence comes from Litsea cubeba, assembly GCA_012931725.1. Classification (NCBI taxonomy): domain Eukaryota; kingdom Viridiplantae; phylum Streptophyta; class Magnoliopsida; order Laurales; family Lauraceae; genus Litsea; species Litsea cubeba. Next base: position 59,578,862 of record CM022948.1, read on the forward strand.
TGGGGCCCACCAAAAAGTGCATTGTTTGCACTGTTATGGCTTCAAATGGCTTCTAATTCACTTCATTTTTTGTCTTTTAGCTTGGACATGCTTCAACATCATCTTAATGATCCTTCCTAGAGTTTTTGAGCACTTGACTTGATCATTTGATGGCTAGAGTGAATCTTGACCCTTAATTTGACCTTGTGGACCTTGATTATACTTCATAGGTCAAAACTTGACTTCATATGCCCAGATTATGCTTCGTAAGCCTTGATTTGACCACATGGCCCAATGTTTGTCCCGAATTTTCTTTATAGATCCTATTTGTGGCTTATCCTTTTGAAATTTCATTTTTATGTGCCAACGGCCTATGGGTTGTTCGGATGCATGTGTGGTACAATGTTACGTCATGCGTATGCAAGCGTGGGACCCTAGTTGTCAACGACCATTAATAGAGAACCAAGGTAGTGACTTGCTATGGATAACTACGATCTCATGTCTTCATAGGGATGAGTGGCCTTATACTTACATGTGAATCACAATCTTGCTCTTAGGATTGATAGAGTGTACAACCATGCATTACTTATTATTATTCAATATTATTGATATAAATGTAGTTAAGAGACCTCCGCTTTGAGATAATGACACCCTTATGTGGTTATGGGTTCGCCGGAGGATAGACGGGTATTACGAAGGGTTCAAACCGCAATTCTTGGAAAATCGAGACCATCAGAGAAACCCATGTCCCAAGCTAATCTAGAGTCACATCGAGAAGTACAAAATGCTCTAACTAAGTCGGTCTTATGGCTTAGCGCGCATTCACATGCCTTGCTTTCACCTATGGACTTGATGGGACCCACTGTATATTTGGTTAGTTGGTTGGTGTGGCTCACATTCATGCTATGCACACTTCCAATGCACAATGCACTCCTTTTCACTCATTTTAGGGCCACCTTCAGCATGATGAAATGTTGCCTATTTTTGGGTAGGTCACGTATGATGGAATTGGATTCCCTATGACTCACCTCATTATATGCATTCTAACACTTGCATGTTTATACCTAGTTCCATATTTTACATGTTCATATTCATATGTTCATGCTATGTTACATATTTCGATATACTCACGCACATCTGTTCACATCACTTTCCATGTTCTTTGTATTTATGTTCATCAGCTCATGCAAGCACCATCTTTAAGGGCCTGTTTCTTTTCAAGAATTTCTGACAGGAATTCAGGCTGTCTGGGAATTCCTGAATTCCAGTCAGAAATTCCATGTTCATTTATGGGAATTCCCAGCATTTGAGGTAACTGGCATTTTAAAATTCCAAAAAGGTGGAATTCCCAAATGCTAGCCTTTACTCTAGCATTTAGAAATCCAGCCATTCCGGATACTTCGTTTGGCAACTCTAGGCATTCCGATAGAACTCCGGTTCTCCCAACGGTTCGATTGTCATCTTCTATCTATGTGACTGCACAAAAAATCAGATCCGGTAATCTTCTATCCCTCTGAACTCCTCTTCCTCACCTGATTTATTTTTTCATTTTTCTTCCATCTTGTTGCATGCTTTTTTTTTTTCTAAGTGTTTTGATTGGAAGGAGATCCGGTAGATCTTCTTCCCCGCTGATCTCCTCTGGCCATATGTTTATTCCGAGGAAAGAACCTCTTTTGGCCAACCTTTGTGAATCGTGACTGCATGAGATCCTCGTCATTAACCCTATGGCCAGCCTTGGCTCCGGTGGCATTGTAGGCATTAATCGTAATGCCTCTCCTTCTTCTTCTCCTCATCTCCTGGCATAGATCCCCTGGTGTTTCCATCGGTGTCCGGTGCCCATGGGGACCCCTGCAAGTACCCGGGTGTTTCAACCGGGCAGGGGGCCATGGGAGCGATGGCGATGCCGAGTCGGGGCCAGTTATGGATACGATATGCATCATATCTTCCGGCAAGTACCCGGGCGTAGCCACAGGCAACAGGGGCCCAAGAAACACCCGGCACCACCACCACCTCTGGGGCCGGTGGGGTGCGTCGCCTATCATGATTTTGGCAAGACCGTGATCTTAACTTCTGGCCGGCTTCACAGTGACCACTAACTCCACAGATGTACCTTTGTTGCCCGTAGTAGTTAAGGTTATTTTGTCATGCCACTAGTTAGGACGGTGGCATTTGGGGGCACTGCGCAGCCGGCGAAGCCCTTGCCGCTACTTTGGCGAAGTTGTGATTTCCCTCGAGTAATTGAAAACTGTTGGTACCAACCACCAGAAAGCATGCAATGTTGAATAAGAAAGCCTTCAGTGGATGTCTAAAAAACTTTCTAAAACATAAGTTTTATGTCTTCTTTTTATTCTAACAGACAAGATCATCCTTATAAAAATTAAAAAACATAGGCAAGTATAACTAAATAATTTAAAGTCATATATCATTTTGGGTGGGCCCTTTCTTCACCTGTAACTGTATATCAATAAAAACATGGCAAGTGTTATGATAGAAAGAATTGCAAAACCACCATAGCTTCACAGGCTTCCCAAATTATTGCAATATCATAAAAGTTATTGTTTGACATTGCATATTTACTTTGTGGAATTTTGACTTTCTATATGTAAAAGAAGAGAATGACCTAAGACTCTGTTATCTGTAGAGACATCTTTGACGGAATAATTTTAGCAGCATTTACAAACTATTTTGAGGTATGAATTTGCATTTTTTTCCCTTTCTTTTGAATTCGTTGTGATCTATCTCCATCTTAAAGAAATCACATTGATTTGATGATCTGATATGAGAAACCATAAATTATAAATGATTTTATTTGGGAGGATTTTTTTTCTCGTTAGATGGGCGTGTTGAGTATTGAGGTAGCTGGTGGCGGTATTTGGCTGTGGAGTTTGTGATAATTAATAAGTAGTTGTCTATTTAATTTAATAATAGTATATTGGCATGGAGTTAAGTGGTGGGCCATGAGCTGATACTCTAATCGAGACAATAGAGAAAACCCAAACGGATGAAAATTGGGTGAGTGGAGCCTGTTGATGCATGATTTCCTAAAGCTATGTGCATGATCTATGGGTCTGTGTTTTGATTTGAATTTGATTTATTGTTTGTTTTTAGTCTTTTTATACCTTCTTTGTATAAGTCTTGCCTAGTCCGCCCCACCTAAATAAAAATTCTGGGTCCGCCACTGCTTCCGTGAGAGCAAGTTTTCATATGGATTTACACCATTTTAAGAGTTTCATTTTTCTTATATCATTATAGGAGAGTAAAGACGGAATTCTACGACTATTGGAAAGTGCTCATTTGCTGTAGAAGGTCAACAATATTTTAAATCTGAAGGATTATTTCTCAATGGAAGGTATTTAGTCTTCCTTAATTGTTTATTCAATTTAATATTATGTTTGTTATGGAATCTGTTATGGAACGATTTGAGCTCTTTGTATATAATGATTTTACTTCCTTTACTTTAAAATGCTTGAATATAACAAAATGTTCAATTACATAACAACAGAATCCGACAATCAAATCATATCCACTGTTGTTTCTGCTGTGGCCGCATGTTGCGAGTTGGCTACACTATGGCTAACTTTAGAAGAGGAGCAGTCTAGGAAAAAACGTCGTGTCTCATCATTGTCGGGCAAGACATGGGTGAAAGAACTTTTGTCAAGCGATGGGCCTCAGTGTCATGAGAACTTTCGTATGAGCCCTGATTGTTTTTTGAGACTGCGTGATACACTTATGCAACGAGGACTCCTTCAACATACAAGAATTATGTTCGTGGATGAGCAGCTAGCCATGCTTTTACACATTTTGGCCCATAATGTCACTAACAGAGTCATGGCCAATCGGTTCAATCATTCAGGAGCCACCGTTAGTCGGTATTTTCATACCGTGTTAGATGCGATTTGCAAAGTTTATCCAAACTATGTTCAAATTCCTGAAAATGCACCTACTCCACAACAGATTAGAACAAATACAAGATTCTACCCATATTTTAAGGTTAGTGTATTATATAGTTTTTATTTCTAATATGGTTACTATATTAAGTGATATGTTGATGTGATCCTAAACTTGCTCTTTCGCTCAATAGGATTGCATAGGGGCAATAGATGGTACACATGTACCCGCTCATGTACCATTTTCAAAGCAGGCAAAATATCGAAATAGGCATGGCCAACTATCACAAAATTATCTCATGGCAAGTGGATTTGATATGAAGTTCCAGTATGTGCTTGCAGGATGGGAGGGGTCTGCAACTGATGCGACTGTTCTTTTCTCTGCGTTGAACAGAGGCAATATATTAGCGGTTCCGGATGGTAATAGAACCATTCAAATGTGAAGTGCCTAGTTTAGTTGTACATTTTTACTTATTACAAACTAATTTATAGTTACCACTGCTTTACTTTTCAAATGTAGGTAAATTTTATCTAGTCGATGCTGGTTATGGTAATGCACCTGGGTTCCTAAAACCATATAGAGGGGTGCGCTACCATCTCAAAGAGTTTGAAGAACGTCCGCCAACAAATTCTCAGGAGCTTTTTAATTTGCGACACTCCTCATTGCGTACCACCATAGAACGGGTGTTCGAAGTGGTTAAAAATCACTTTTCAATTCTAAGAATGCCACATGGATATTCATTGACCACCCAACGGGACATTGTAATTGCTTGTTGTGTTTTACACAACCATATAGTTATGCATGGTGTTGGAGACCCAATGCTCGAAACTATTTCCACGACAAATGCATCCAGGATCGATCCTCCCTTAACAAGGGCTAGAAATACAACAACTATCCCAAGGTGGAATAGAGATACTTGGCCTGCATTTCGAGATTCCGTAGCAGAACAAATGTGGATAGATTATGAACAGCAACAACAAAGAAATCAACAAGGATGAAAATTTGACATGATGTTCCTTGCTACTATGTTTGACATGATGTTTTTGTCATCACGACATGATGTTTTTTGGCACCATGTTTTGTCTTATTGGAGAATATTTGGCATGATGTTATGGTTATTCTTTTTATTGTCTTAATGAAAAATTCTGGATTTCTTTCATATCTATTTAATTTGCAGTTCATTCTCATTTTTTTCAGTCCATTTTTAGTAAATAATTTCATTGACATTTCATTAGGATCCCAAAGGAAAGAAAATTACAAATGGAGCCCAACTGCAGAAAGGGTTTTAATGGATACACTCCTAGAAATGAAGCTGGCAGGAAGAAAGGTTGAAAAAAACTTCAACACTGCTTGTTGGGCACAAGCTATAGATAAAGTGAAGGAAAAAACAGGGTTGGAACCAAGTATAAATAATGCAAAAAATAAGTTCAAAAATTGGCGTCAACGATATAGGGAGGTAATACAACTTCTTACTATGTCTGGTTTTGGATGGGACGATACAACAAAGATGGTTACTACTCCAGAAGATGTTTGGGGAGCTTTGGAGCAGGTAAATTAGCATTACTTTTATTTAACTCATTACTTAATTGCATTTTTGGGTAAATAAATAATGTTCTAGTTGATTTAACTTGATGCAGGCTAAGAGCAAATTGGCTAAATATAAGAATATTACCATCAAGTTTTACGATGAACTACATGATCTTATTGCTGACGATACAGCTGAAGGTGATATAGCCATGACTGGAACTGAACGAAGCCAAGTAAATGTTGACTCAATCATGATAGAAGAAGAAGATTTCATCATCCCCAACACTTTTGACAACCAGACAGCTGGATTGGATGACATTGACGAGCCTCACTTGCCTCATACTAATGTGAACTCACCAGAGAATGGACCAGCTCCAGCACATCAAAGTAGTAGTGGCCAAACGAGGAAGAAACGTAAGTCGACAACAAGCGATGAAGTGAAAGAAACATTGAAAGATGTTGCAAATGCTGTCCGTGAGCTTGCAGAGCGCATGAACAACCCATATCATAGCATATTAATCCCAAAGATCACCGGAGTTGTTCGTTCGCTTTCTTTTATACCATCTAATATGAAAATGCATATCATTGACTTTCTTGCTAGTGATGATAGAAAGGCGGAAACATTTCTAAGCTTCAATGATGATGAGAAGATGCGATGGCTAGAGATGCATTTTCAACCAGGATCGTCAAGTGGTGCTTAGTGAATTTAAAACATAGTTCATCGATGGATAAGTAGTATTTTGATTATGATTTTGTTAAGTGTTTAAACAATGCTTAGTGATGAGGAATGATCGTTGAAAAACCTTTTACTTTGGACTTATTATGCTTTGAAACTATGAAGTTGCTATGTTAGAACTACTAGGTACTTATTTCATACTTTTTGTCATTTGTTAATGTTGTGGATGTAGTTGATTATGAGGTAGATTTGAAGTTCAGATTTGGATTTGATTGGACTTTTATTGGGTTATTTGATTTATAATGGTGGATGTTATTTTGTTGGCATTATGGTGGATGTTACTTTGGCTCATCTTGGTTGAGATTTATAATGGTTGTTATATTCATGAATATTTTAGCCTTATATAAGCATACATATAATGCATAAATATATAGAAATCCACTTAGAAATTCAAGTAGTTATGAAACAGGGAATTTATGGAATTCAGGTTGGATGAAATTCTCAGACAGGAATTCCAGTATGAAAGAAACAGGGAATTCAGGAATATCAGGATTCAGCAGCATTTCAAAATTCTAGCACCTCGAATTCTGTAAATTCCAGCAGACATGAATTCCAAGAATTCTTGTAAAGAAACGGACCCTAAGTATATGGAAGTAATGCTCGTGGTTCCCCTGAAGTAAGGCAAGTGAGTAAAGTGGCACAGCCTACCTACACATGAAGGGGCACGCACGTAGGCCTGGGCTTGTGGAGTTGCCTCCATCCTATAAGTCATTAAGCACATTAAGTTCATGCCTTGGGTATAAGGCCCGTGGTAGAGTGGAACAACCTGCCTATATAAGAAAGGGTTCACATATGGGTCTAAGTATTTGGAGTTATATCCCTAGCACCTAGCACATGGTTCACGCATTTCAAACTCATGCATATGCACAGTTTGATATTCATTATTCATGTCTCCATCACTGCTTTGCATCATGCACACAGCTGGTTGTATTGTGCTTCGCATGATATGATACTCCTTTTTGTTGGCCATTTATGATACTGTATAGTTATATTTACATATGTTAACGCGTCTACTCTTTACAGTCTGTTAGAGTTTGTATACATGCATATTATGCATGCTAGCCTCACCTTATGTTTTTCTATAGCCGATTTATGTACATAGATTTGCAATTATGAGTTGTATGCTTACTACGACTATTTCATAATTTGATGATGCTACTTTTGGCGTTGTAGGTGACAACTCTGCTACCGGTGGGCAGGAGATTACGGAGGTCGAAGAGACTCTGCAGTGTTTTGGGGAGTGAAGTGCAGACGATGTAATATGAGCATCAAGCTGGGCACCGAGGGATATATTATCACTTTTTAGGGATAGTTATATTTGGATTGGCCTTTGTTGGCCTTTTATCTTTGGGTTGCAATTAATTCACTCTTATTATACAACTTTAACATGTTGGGAAGGAACTATCTGTTGGAAAAATGGCTAAGAGAACCCACCTTTAGGCCATCTTTGTGCCAAACTAAAAGTGGGACCCACTTATAGTTTTAGGTGAGAATACATGGGAATGTAATCTACTCCATGAGTAGACTAATGACATGTATTGGGTTGCTCTAATCCATTAAGGAGTGAATGAGAAATTGCCTCCTAAACAATACTACTTGAACATGTTAAACATGGAAAGAAAGGGAAGTGGAAAACTTGCTTCCCACATTGCTTGAGAGCAATACATTTCTTTGGTATAAATATGTTTACCTTAGTGGTATAAGATGAGCCCCAAGGGGCATCCCACTTTTGTGGAGGAGGGAGGACGTAGATCTTTGTTGGGTCACCACCGAGTCACCACCACACGCGCGCGCCCCGCCCCGCCCCGACCCGGACCGGGCCTGGGCCTGGGCTTCACGCGCGGGTCGGGCCAAGATGAGCCCCAAGGGGCATCCCACTTTTGTGGAGGAGGGAGGACGTAGATCTTTGTTGGGTCACCACCGAGTCACCACCACACACGCGCGCGCGCCCCGCCCCGCCCCGCCCCGCCCCGACCCGGACCGGGCCTGGGCTTCACGCGCGGGTCGGGCCTGGCTCGGCCCACTACCCATAATTTCTTTTTTGGATTTAAATGGGGTGTGTCCAAGTGGTGTGTGTCCTTTCATTTGTGAAAGGGTGTGTCCAAAGAAGAAGCATCTGTTCACTGAACAGTCACTGTTCTGAACAGATGCAACTCCATTGAAAGGTTGCCTTCAGCGGTCTATTTAAACTCTCAATCCCATTCGTTTTTCAATCATCCAATTCACTGCTGCTGTTGCACAATTTCGTCAGTCAAGAGAGAGTCCTGCTGTTGCACTCTGGTTCAAACAGACACACAGTTTTGCAGTGCTGCTACTGTGTGTTGATCATTGTATCCTGGGAGACAGAAGCCATTGAAGCCTGTTAGCACCATTGCAGGGGCGAAATTTGTCTTAAGGACATAGTGTTGAACACTAGCCTTGATCTACCTTCTGCTGCGAATTTCTGAGTTTCGTAAGTTCAAACGAAGTACTGTTTTTCTGCCTTCAAACAGTAAGTGAATTTTACTTCTAAGATTGCTTTCTGTAACTCTGTTTTACTGTTGCTGTGATTCACTATTGTGAGGATCTGTAATCCTAATACTGACTGTTGAAACTGTGTACTCGGGATAACACTATCCTATTTTAGTGTCATGCTCTACTCTTGTGTTTAAGTTGATATATACAATCTGGTATTGTAACATGGGATCATAAACCGGTGTGAAATACATTTGTGTAACGACACGGAATCCCAGGGCATGGGACTTCAGGTCACAACATGATGTAAGCTTCTACTAAATATTTATTTAAGTGATGAGATCTTAGTATTCCCACTCGTATATCCTAGGGAAATAAGTATTTCATCAAACAAATCCCAATGCTGTGCCCCCAAGATGCGAATCTGTGCTATAATCCATTTTGGATGCGTGACAGATAACAAGAGATGTTTCCTACCTCAGTTATTATTTATATCCTCTCAATTAGCATTTGACTCTTTTAACAAATCTTATTCTACCCCCACACATCTAGTTGGAGTTAATCACACTGAATAGGTGGGTGTGGGTTGCCATCTATTAGCAATGGGGCTCGCATGAGAGGCATCGTGTAATGGGCTGGGCCTCATTCTCATTATAGCGGCCCTCACCTACTTCTTTTAACTACCTCTCCTAGCCTTTTCTAATTACAACTTAAATATATTTACTCCATACAAAATGTTGCTTCTTAAAACCCAAGTTCTTGGCCTCCTCTATTTTTACAAATTCTTTGTACTTACACCGCTTTGCTAATTTATATTTAATTAGGATCTTTTTTGCTATGTTGTGCTGCTAAATACTAGTGGTATTTTAAACCTAAGGATCATCCCTCACACTCGGGTAAAACTAAGGTGCCAACACTACTCTCAACCACGAGTGTTTTGGGATATTTGAGATGTTTTGGTCTTTTAAGCGTGCGTCAATTTTTATTTTTTTATAGGTTTTATAGGTGTTCACCTACCTGATATTATTTTTCTTATTATTCAAATTTCCATCTTAGCAAATGCAAGCTTGTAATTTTCCTCTCTGTCACTTTCTACAATAATTATAAGCTAGTATTTCATAGTAATTGATTATAAACTAAATTATATTTGTTATATCGATAGAAGGTGCAGGCCAGGGCACTTTTCTCCTATGGAAGTTTGCAGGAAATATTGTACGTGAGATTTTATCTCCTTCCTATTAGGGGATGTTTCCTACATCCATGGGGAAATTTCAACTTCACACAGGATGTTTCAACTTTAAGAGAATATTTCATGAGAGTTGCATATCTCATGCGGAGGAAGAAGAAGAAGCAGAAGCAGCAGTGCTAGCATATCTCATGCGGAGGAAGAAGAAGCAGCAGCAGCAGCACCACAGCTAGCACTACTATAATTCCACAGCACTACTATAATTCCACAGCACTACTATTATTTGGTCTCATGAAATTGTCGACCCACTGGTTTCATAATCAACTTCTTTACACTGTAAACAATGATAAATGAGATTTTTGAATGTAATTAATTTATTCAACAACGTTAGGTAAGGATCCATCAAATCCAAATTACCCATCATGCAGGCAGGCTGAGTAACTAAAATTATTTTGTCCTTTTTGTGGAGAGAGAGAGAGAGAGAGAGAGAGTGTGGGTCATTGGTTGTATTGTATCCTTGTTCCGAGACACAGGCTTCATTGAATACCAATGGAATAAATTGGGTAGAATTCATTGGTTGTATGCTTGTACCAAGACACAGACTTCATTGAATACCAAGGGAACAAATTGGGTACAATGCATTGGCATTTATATCAAACATCAAGATTTTGTTTTAAATGAAAGTAAAGATCTTAAAATGAAGAACAGGCAAACTTTATTGTGGGGCCCATCTGAATGGATTTAAAGGCACCTTTATGGATGAGAGGTCGCTCCCAAATAAAGCTAATCTATGTTGAAGGGGCCCCAAAACTTAAATAGATTTACAAGTATTTCCCCCTTGAAAAATAAAACAATGTAAAACCATTACACTTTTGGGGCCTTTAACAGATGGGTATAATCATCATATCATGTTCCTTATCTGAACATGCCCTTCCAATTCCCCTTCTTAAGTAATTCCAACAATTGAGGTGGGCCCCATATATTCCCCTCAAGGGATATGACATTCTTCCACAGGCTCCAGCTACCCAATCCCCAAGTAGTTGTATTTATAGGAAACATTTGAGTCCCACTGGCTGAAGTAGCTCATCCTTAAACATCTGTGAGCCCATTTTAACACAACAAAAAAGGGGTAGATTTAGTTGCAGAATGGTAAATTTGCCAAAAGCTATGATGCTTTTGGGGCATGTCACATTTCTTATAATGAAAATGTTAGGTGCAATGACCTTCCACAGGTCATTTTTTCCTGGCAAAAAAAGAACTTACACAGGAATTAGTCAAAAGCTAATGTAAGATCTGCCTTGACTCAAGTACCATTTTTTCCAAGATTCTCAGGTCATTAGGAGCGACAAAACAAAGATACATGACTAATGGGAATCATTGAGAATGACTAGAATAGACCATGGTTTAAAAACCTACATACTTGACTAGGTCGGTCACCCAACTTTGTGACTAAGGCCATCCTGGTTGAGTCATCGGCCAGACTTTTCCAACTGGCCCTACTCTACGTCCTCCAAGCCGAGCCAACTTAGCTGAGTTAGGTGAGTCTGAATTCTTGAACCATTGATTGGACTCAGAATGCTCAGGCTACAAGATTTAGGGATGGTCCAGTTCAAAGTGGATCTTAAGGTAATCCCAACCAGCAGGACTTTTGGATAATTGGATTGATTAGGGTTCACTCCAGTATCCACAAAGTCATAACTGAGTCGGGTTGGGGTAAGTAATAGGGTGGTCTAGGTCCATTATTTGATAAACGGCGGATACCGGCCAATAACCATTTTGTCTGGCGAGAGCGACTCTTTATCCGAGTGGTAAGTAGCGGCGGTTCTCACCTCTGGTTACTAAGGATTCGAATCCTGGGTACGCCACTCACCTCTTCCCGCGTGTGCACGCTCCCTTCCCACTTGTGTGTGCTTTTTTTCCGCATGTGCAGGCTTCTTTTTCATGTGAGTAGATCGTGTCTTCCGGTATACGTGCAGGCTCGCTCTTGGGTCCCAGCCCCCTTGCCTGGGATAACAAAAAAAAAAACAACATCCTCTCTTACATGAGCATCTAAATGTGAATCGCATATCAACATATCAAAATTGTGAATTGATATTTTTGTTTGTTTTGATCTTTTTCTTCTAAATTAAATATTATAAATAAAATTATCCAGAATATAGAGACTATTTTCATATTCATTTTTATTTTTTATCCGGTTTAAGATGTAAATAAAACAATAGAATATAAATCAAAGGTGTTGAGAATAAAGTTCCAAAATATCCTGGATTGAAACCATAAAAAAAAAAAAAACCTATCAATTGAGAAAACAATTACCCATGGAGGAAACTCAAGAGCTTTTTTATATTAACTAGCAAAGTAGGCCCGGGCTGGGCCCAATCCGCTAGTTAAAAATGTAAAATGTTTTTATTCAGAACCACAAAGAAATTATATAAAAAATAAGATTCCATACTTCCATCCACATTCCCAACTGTCCAGCCTGCCCATGTATAGGTTTGTCTGGTTGTCCATTACACGGAAACGGTATCTAATTCTGTAATTCATAAAAAGAGAAAATCTTATGAAAACCATCTAATATATACTTAGTAACACAGGCCCGGGATAAAAATATATTTAAATTTAATATTTTTATTAAAGGGAGATGCTCGTATGAGAGATATCTCTCACCTTATATGAGAGATAGGGGTAGAAACCCTCACATATAAATTGTTGGAATTGGATATGGATGTGAGGGCCCCCACCTTATCTCTCATAGTAAGGTGAGAGTCTCTCTCATAAGAGCATCTCCATTTATTAAAATATTATTAATAAAATAAATAAATATACATATTATCTTGAAAAATGGCTTGGGTCATCCTAACAATACCCAGTTAGAAAAAAAAAGCAATCGAGAAACTCTTGTATCTCGTTTCCCCTTTTTTTCTCTTTCATACAAATTACCTTTTAAGCTAGAGAGAGAGAGCACATAATATCACTTTAAGTTATAATGATACCTATTTAATGATAATTGTTAATCTCACTAATTATCTCCTCTAAACCAGGAAACAATAAATTAATGCTTAAAGCAAGGAGAAGAACCTTTCCACTTCATTACCTATATTCTATATCTACAAAATTATCGCAACACATCAAGATATTTTGTATACTTATCATGATATTTTCATGTTTGTCAAATGTTATGATACTTAATGTTATAATTAAAAGAGAAATATTCAAGAATTAGTTCTCACCTATTATATAAAGAAAAAAATTTGCGAGGCCCAATTAGCAACCCATCCAAACCCAACAACCAATAGGAAACCTCAGATAGTCACTAATCTCAAGGATTGACATACATCCAAATGAATTGAACCGTTTGATCGAGGGTTGAATATTTTTTTGAATATGTAGCCATTAAACTTATTGGCCACGGATGAAGGGGCTAGGGGTATGAGTTTGGGGTCAAACTTGATACTTGAGGTGGTCTCACATAGATCTTTCCACCCCCGGTCCCATTCCCAAATGAGGCCCACGATTGAGTCCTATAAAAAAATTCTTATATAATATGTGAGAATTAGTTGTAAACTGAATATTACCGTAATTAAAATTATGATAATGTTAAAGATAATTTCAAAATATTGGTGATGTTTGTTAAAGTGTATAGCCCTTTAGTTTAGAATTTTCCTTTGGGAAAGATTCCAAATGTAGATGCTTTTAGAAAGCAGTGCTGCACGCTATTTTAAGTGCATAGTTCTCTGGATTTCTCGCACGCATGCCGATGAGAATTACTATAATTGAAGTTACGTGGAACTAGGGAACAAACTGTTTTGTGGTAGGAGGAACCGAGGAAGGGAACAAACTGTTTGTTCTATTCTATACAAGGGGAATGCTTGAGAAAGAAGCAGAACTTGCAAATTTGCTTTATAGAAACACCTCCATCTTTCATGTGTACCCCAACAAGGCTTTTGGGCATGTTTGTGCAAGGGTTTGGAACATGAGTTTAGTGGACTTTTTAACTTTTGCAGATTTTTTTTTATTTTCTCTTTTTATTGTAAATGCTTTAATGTAAAATCACAAAAAAATTTACCTCATCTTTTCGTTCTCCCTCACAAAAGATTGGTCACACCAAATGTAAAAAAGATTTCACATAGAAAAGCGGCCAACTTTTTTTTTTTTGCCTTTTTTGCGGAAACATGAGTGCATAAATATATCCCAAGAAAAATCCTATATTAAAGGAGTGCGACTAGATAGTAGGGCCCACCTATTGAAAATCCAATACACTCAAAAGAAATACGCTCCCATTGTATGGTGTATCCCAACTAGAGTTGGTCCCATTGTAAGATTGACCACTTGATGAAAAATGCAATTAATGAATAGAAAAAAAAATTGTGTTAACCACATTTTTAATCAAATGGTCAATTTTACTGTTAGACCAAATTACATGGAAGTAAAATCTGGAATATCCCTTAAATTGAAAGAGCATTTATCTTGAATGGGCTAGATTTTCAATAAATGGACCCCAACGTGGAGTTGCACTCTTTCAACTTAGCATTTTTTAAGTCAAAACCTTAGAGGATCAAGTCTCTTTATTAAGGATTCATTTGGCACAACTGTTTTTTGGGTCCATGTGACTTAAAATTGATTCAGACTAATGTTTAACTTAGAGGTGGCAAAATATGACCCGACCCGACCCGACCCGACCCGACCCGACCCGCGTATTACCCGCTTAACCTGACCCGTTTCATAGGCGGGTCGGTCACGGGTCAAGTATGGGTTAGGGTTAACCCGCATAACCCGCTTATTTAAGCTAAAATTGAATTTGATTGTTTTAATGCATAGACTAAAAAAGAATAAATGAACCTTAATCAATTCAATCCCACGCTTTTTATTAATGGAAGGCAAGGTAATGCGCATCAAATGATTGTTGAAATGAGATTAAACCAAATTTGAGCTTAAAAGTCAGTTTTGGTCAAGCAGAGAACCATAGTTGAGTCGATTTATTTACTAGATAGATGTGGGTTATGCGGGTCGGGTCGGGTTGACCCGTGGTGGGTGCGGTTTTCGACCCGTTTAATAAACGGGTTGGACGCGGGTTAGACTTGTATAACCCGTTTAATAAACGGGTCCAACCCGTTTAGCACGACCCGACCCGATTGTCACCTCTAGTTTAATTGTTTAAGTGCTCTAGTCAATTGAATGTTGATTAAATATTTTTATTGCTTTTAAAAAAATCAACTAAAAGGTAACTTTTCATAAAGGTCTAAATCAATGGCACCTTTTACGATTTTTATTTCTCAACATGTTTGCTCAGGTTACTTTTGCTAAATGATAAGATTGCAAGTATTGATTTCATTTTATGACAAATTTACATTACTAGTTTTACTATATGACAATGTGGCTTTTTTATTCCGTAAGACATGCCAAGCCATTTAGTTATTAAAAAAAGAGTCTAATTGCAATAACTCTATTTCAAATATGTCTAATTGAATCAACTTTAATTCAATCATATCAAACAGTCTTGGCGTATTAGCTAGATTAAGGGTTGACTAAATATCACTCAATTTTTTTTTTTTTGCTAGATTGGCCGATTGGTCGGGAGTAACACTTCCAACTAGAACGCCTTGGGATTAATCTCTAGACACGCGTGTGATACCAAGGTGCCATTTAAGAGAAGAAACTAAATACCACTAATCAGTTCATCTTATAATCTTTAATTTTAAGGCCTCGAAGTGTAGCAATTTTATAAGTGTAATTCTTTTCTTTATTATAATTAAATCCAATAATTGATAATCATTGGCTTAGTTTCAATGACAAGATAGAGGGATAAAAAAAGAGCAAGGTCTGGATTAAGAATTTTTTTTTTTGAAGAGTAAGTAAGTTCTTCATTTTCTCAAAACGAATATACAGAAGGGAAGTCTATAACCTGGAAGATCATAGAAGCTTCAAAAAAGGGCATACCCCTTTAGTTACAAGAGAAAACGTAATGAATCCAATCTACTAGCAAAAAATTAACTCTCTAACTGATAGAGTGATATAAAAGATCAATATTAGCAACAGTCATCAATGGAGGACCAGATAGTCTACTAATGAGCTTGCTAAACCGTAGATTCTGAGGATGCACAAGAGAAAAGTGAACATGCTCAAAGCTATTAATCACAGCATGAAGGCGTCTTGCTTGAAAACGCAGAAGCCATTCAGAATGATCTGGATTAATGATAGAATGTTTCAAAGAAGCATCAGTTTCAATAGTAAGGGAAGAAACATATTCTGGAACAATCTGCATAAGAGTAAAGATATCATCATAATATATAATTCACCAGCTGCACTCTGCGCCCCTTCCAAGGATGGTAAATGTCTCTCCACAATATACCAACCAAAACCTGATTAAATGGAACAATGGAAACCCACCATCCATGAGATCTATCACTGATCAAAATTTTAAATATACCAAAATTATGTTCATTGGAAGGAACATTCCAATGACACTGAATGTTATTTGGCAACCTGAGTCCAAGATACAAGACCTTAGTCTGTCACCACCTGGAGAATTTGCTAAATATCACTTATCCAAACATCTCAACGCTTGGTTTTAGATTCTCAAAGTTCATATTATATGTGTGTTTCTTTTATCGTGATCCAATCCAACAGTTGATAATCATTGGAGAAGTTTTAATCAAGAACTTGTGCCAGTTCAAGGGGTTTGATGTGTTTGGGACTCGGGAGGGTTTTGAATGCTATAGGTTCTCCCTGTTGTGCCATACAATAATTTTTACAGACACATTATTTTTTTTATAAGTTTTTCATCTCTTTTTTGCAGGATGTCTTTTAAATCTTTCATACGTCATCTCGATTTAGTAAAATGCTATCTACTTAGGAAGTAGGAACCTGCATTGCATTGCTGTGGTTTTTTTTTGTTACCCCAGCCGCAGGGACTGAGACCCAAGAGAGAGTCGCATACACATGGGAAGGTAGCTCACCCAAGTGGGAAAGAGGCCCGCACAAGCGAAAAGAGGTGATATACCCAAGGTTCGAACCCCGGGCAGCCAGATAAGAACTAACGCTCCTTACCACTCGAGTAAGGAGTCATTCTTAATAGGCAGGTTATTGAGTTAGTCAAGTCGAATAAGTTTGCCAGAGTAAAGCAACAAAGTTAGCTTCCAAGTCTAGTCAAATTTCCATTTACTCCAAAAAAAAAAAAAAACTAAATTATATGGATAAACTAATTAAAACTACCAGCTCAACCTAGAGGTATTCATGGGATGGGCCAGCCCGGGCCCAATCCGGGCTTGGACATAGAACAGTTTAAAATTTGGGCCGGGCTTGGATTAGTGACAGAAAGCACAAAGCCCAGCCCGGATGACCCAAATAAGGGGGGTGTCTTGAAATGTAGTGATTAATTTATCCAAATATAATTGAAAGAAAGCCACAACTGATGAACAGCCAGGTTCAGCCCTGCCCATAGCCCGATTTACTAAATGGGCAAGTTCAAGCTTGTCATTTATGGACCCTGCTACAGGGCCCGAAAAATGGGCCCGACGGGAGCCGTGCTCCTTGCCGGGCCTGAAAATCGGGCCCTGGAGACTTTTTGTTTATGACCCGTATTGGGCTATCCCTGGATCGGGCCGTTGTTTCCAAAATCGGTATAGGTCTCTGACACACCATCCAAGAGACGGACTAAGGTCTGTATTCTTGAATGGCTGACACGTGGCAATGCATGTTGTAAGCTCCCTGGCCCTAATTATGTGATTAGTATAAGAAATTATGATTATAGCTAGTTAATTATATTTAGCGGCTTAACGAGTCAGGTTTTGTGCTAGGAGTAGGGCTCGCGAGTCTCATTGTAATTAAAGCGAGTTTGAGTGT
The DNA here is from genome assembly GCA_012931725.1 of Litsea cubeba. Taxonomy (NCBI): domain Eukaryota; kingdom Viridiplantae; phylum Streptophyta; class Magnoliopsida; order Laurales; family Lauraceae; genus Litsea; species Litsea cubeba. The sequence continues at coordinate 59,596,471 of CM022948.1, forward strand.
AGTAGGGGGTAGTTTATAATTTTGGAAAACTTTGAGGATTCACTGTAACTTTTGGATTTAGGAGATCTTGAGCGCATTGGGTAGGTCTCATCTTGCACATCAGCTTCCACCAAAGGCGTGTTGCGATCCGGTGGCCAAAAACTCATCAAATTCCCCTGTGTTCGTTTAAGTCACTAATATCACTTAGGCCCTTTTGTAAATTCCACAAACTTCTCCTCTTTCTCTCAGTTTTCTCTTCTCCCTCTCATTTCTCAATTGGTTCCCCATCTCCTTCAAGCCAAGTGGACTTCTCCAAGCTCCTCATCCTCTCCATTGAGTTCACGCCCATCATTTTCTCCACATTCTTCTTTCTCTTCCTCCTTTGGTAAGCCGTTTTTCCTCAAACCCTAGTGGTTCCATTCTCCCCATGGTAGGAAGCTTGCATGTGTCTTAAGACTCTTATTTCTTCTTGTTTTGCATTGTAGGAGTTGATCTTAAGCTACTTTCTGGGAGTGAGTTGGCTCTTAAGCTTTGTGGTTTAGGGTATGAGCACCAAAAGAGGAGGGTTTTCTCCAAAACACCAAGGCAAGCCAGCAATTGTATCTAATATTCTAATGTACAATGTATGTGTTTTTGAGTTGATTCCAACGGATTAAACCCGTGTATCTACCTCTTTAAGCTCATATATGTTAATTAATTACTAAAGTAGTTGTGTATTTGTGTGGGGATATTTCCGGACCACCTTAGACCGCCAGCTCAGCAGGTCTTGGCCTCCCCCGGCAACGCCATCTCTTCAAGCTCATCGGGTCTCGGTCTCGGCCACATATCTCAACTCGGCCAGATCAGTCTCGCTCATAAGCTCCACCTCGGCCAGGGCATCCCCAGATCATTCACACCTCGGCTATAGCACCAAGAAGCTACCCATGGCGGGGGCTGACAGCTGTCCTCCCATGGATACTTAAGCACGCTACAGCACGTGCGACAAGACAAGGACACCGCCCATATCCTCTGACAGGGCCATCCCTGCCGCCCACGTCCACTGACTGAACGGCGTCCGCAGACGCCCGGGTATGGCCCGATGCGACACAACGTGCTACGATGGGACAACTCCCTGACAGAGTCATCTCCTTGTCTCCTCTCCTCCTCTATAAAAGGAGCCAAACCAAATGAGTAAAGGAGATCTCTCCTTGCCGAGAGAACCACGCTGGTGTCACCTTCTTTCTCCATCTCCATCCTATTGTCCAGTTCCCAAACTAACTTAGGCATCGAAGAGCCCTGCGCTGCCCAAGCCAGGGTTCTCTGACCTACTATTCTTCCTCCCTTCTCCAGGTTTCAGGCAGGCAGCGGTGTTCAACTAGAGAGCTCTCAGCTCCACTCCCTACACCTTGTGAGTCATTTTATGCACTTACAATTGGCGCCGTCTCTGGGAAATACGAACAAAATGCCATCTTCCCTAAACACCATGCCTCGAAGAACCAGAAAGGGAAAGGAACCATTGACATTGTCGACACAGCTGCCGACGGTCCCCCGCCAGGAAAGGTCCGGAGCAAGATCTGGTCCAGCAAGCGTCCGACAACATGATACTCAATCGGGTTCATCCTCTAGGGGTTCGACCTCGACTCCACCTTCCAAAAGGTGCACCCTGAAGAACAACAGAAGCGACCGAGCTCATGGCGAAAGCTCAGGTAACAACCATGACTTCAGAGAATGACTTTATCGACACATCGAGCAAGCAGTACGACAGAACATGGAGATGGCCGGTTTCGCTCGAGTTCGGCACATCCCCCTTCTCTCCAGAGATCAAAAACTTCGCACTTCCTGAAGACTTCAGCGTCCCGAGGTTCGTCGTTTACGATGGGACCTCAAACCCAGCAGCACACCTCCGGCAGTTCACTCAGAGGATGTCCGTGTGGGGCGACGCAGACCACTTGAACTGCAGAGTCTTTTCCTCCAGTCTCGGGGACCTCTCCCTAAGATGGTTCTGCGCACTCCAGTAAGAATCAATCACAAGTTGGCAGCAGCTCCGAAATTCCTTCATGGCGAAGTTCCAAACTCATAGAGTCATCCCTAGGTCGAGCGCCGACCTGATGGCCCTCAGAATGAAGCATACCGAGAACAGCACGCAGTTTGCCAGAAGATTCTGGACTATCTACAGCCAGATCGAAGATGCCTCAGACACAATAGCAATCACGTCTTTCCAACAAACTCTTCCGCCAGGCAACGAGCTTTGGAGAGACTTGGTCCTGCACCCTGTGGTCTCAATGAAGGCATTTATCGCCAGGGTGAACCAGTTCGTCAGGCAAGAAGCAGACGAAGCCCAAGCTCAGGAGCACTTCAACCCCTACGAAGACGACCAGACAGCTTCCATCTCGGCAGAAGTCTCCTTAGGTTCGGGAGGCAGCTAGATGTCTCATATCATCACTTAGCTTCGACCGCCCGTCAGCTTCGATCGCACGACCCTCTACCGTCATTTCTGGCGGCACGGTCCTCCACTGTCAGCTTCGATGACACCGTTAGCTTTGATGACATCGGCACGACCCTCTACTGTCTGCTTCGATCATACGACCCTCTACCGTCATTTCGACGGCATGGTCCTCTGCTGTCAGCCTTGATCGCACGGTCCTTTACCGCCATCAGTCATCCAGAGCCCCGTGCTCCTACATCTCGGTCATGCGCCAGATCTCGATCTCTTGCGTCTCGGCTACGTGCCAGATCTCGACTTCGTGCATCGCGGCAACAGCGCCAGATTCTTGACCTCATACTGGTGTCGCCCTTGTGCTGGCAACGCGCTTCACGCAGGTTCGGCCTCATGACGGTCTCGGCCTCATGCTGGTGTCGCCCTCGTGCTGGTTACGCGCCTCACGCAGGTTCAGCCTCATAATGGTCTCAGGCTTCGCTCCCCCACCTCACGCTAGTGTTGCCCTCATGCTGGCCTCCACGTCATGCAGGTTCGGCCTCGTGCAGGGGCACATCTCCATTTCGTGATTTGTGAGCATTTCGGCTCTCATGCCATGTTACCGGCACGCCCCTGGCGACGAGCCAGTGGGTCTTCTCCATTTCGTGCCTTGTGAGCATTTCGGCTCTCATGCCATGTTGCAGGCGCGCCCCTGGCGACGAGCCAATGGGTCTTCTCCATTTCGTGCCTTGTGAGCATTTCGGCTCTCATGCCATGTTGCCGGCACGCCCCTGGCGACGAGCCAGTGGGTCTTCTCGATTTCGTGCCTTGTGAGCATTTCGGCTCTCATGCCATGTTGCTGGCACGCCCCTGGCGACGAGCCAGTGGGTCTTCTCCATTTCGTGCCTTGTGAGCATTTCGGCTCTCATGCCATGTTGCCGGCGCGCCCCTGGCGACGAGCCAGTGGGTCTTCTCCATTCGTGCCTTATGAGCATTTCGGCTCTCATGCCATGTTGCCGGCGCGCCCCTGGCGACAAGCCAATGGGTCTTCTCCATTTCGTGCCCTATGAGCATTTCGGCTCCATGCCATGTTGCCGGTACGCCCCTGGCGACAAGCCAGTGGGTCTTCTTCATTTCGTGCCTTGTGAGCATTTCGGCTCTCATGCCATGTTGCCGGCACGCCCCTGGCAACGAGCCAGTGGGTCTTCTCCATTTCGTGCCTTGTGAGCATTTCGGCTCTCATGCCATGTTGCCGGCACGCCCCTGGCGACAAGCCAGTGTGTCTTCTCCATTTCGTGCTATGTGCGCATTTCGGCTCTTAATACCAGATCGCCGGCCAACGAGACTGCACCTCTGGTGACAAGCAGCCACATATCTCAGCTCGGCAGCAGTGCCAGTCTCCAGCTCGGCAACAGTGCCAGCTTCCTCGACAGCATCACCAGAATACTTCCAACGAGACTGCACCTCTTATGACGAGCCAGCTGGTCATGTCACGATTTCTCAGTTGGTATCCAACCAGACACTGAAGACTACCGAGCTCAGCAGCTCAACAACTTCTCCCTTCTTAGCTTCCGACCTCAAAGAGTAACCTCTCAGAGGTCAGAAGCTGAGGGGCTATTGTGTGGGGATATTTCCGGACCACCTTAGACCGCCAACTCAACAGGTCTTGGCCTCCCCCGGCAGCGCCATCTCTTCCAGCTCATCGGGTCTCGGTCTCGACCACATATCTCAGCTCGGCCAGATTCGTCTCTCTCATAAGCTCCACCTCGGCCAGGGCATCCCCAGATCGTTCACACCTCGGCTATAGCACCAAGAAGCTACCCATGGCGGGGGCGACAGCTGTCCTCACATGGACACTTAAGCACCACCCATATCCTCTGACAGGGCCATCCCTGCCGCCCACGTCCACTGACTGAACGGCGTCCGCAGACGCCCGGGTATGGCCCGATGCGACACGACGTGCTACGATGGGACAACTCCCTAACAGAGTCATCTCCTTGTCTCCTCTCCTCCTCTATAAAAGGAGCCAAACCAGAACGGTAAAGGAGATCTCTCCTTGCCGAGAGAACCACGCTGGTATCACCTTCTTTCTCCATCTCCATCCTATTGTCTAGTTCCCAAACTAACTTAGGCATCAGAGAGCCCTGCGCTGCCCAAGCCAGGGTCCTCTGACCTATTCTTCTTCCTCCCTTTTTCAGGTTTCAGACAGGCAGCGGCGTTCAACCAGAGAGCTCTCAGCTCCACTCCCTACACCTTGTGAGTCATTTTATGCACTTACAATATTAATGATGGATTTATTTAATGACATTATTGTGGATGGATTATGTGTGAAATAGCTAGGGACTTTATGATGCCCATATTACATGCCCCAAACGCCTTTTCTATAGGTGGAAGAGAAGCGCCCCCCCCCCCCCCCCCCCCCCACACACACACACACACACACACAAAATCTAGAAGTGAATCAGTTCAAACAATTGATTTATAGCCGTAAGCCACCGGGAAGTCCCAAGTATCGGTTCTCGACTCTTGGGCTTTTGTTTGACAGGACTTGCACCATGGTGAGCCCACAACTAGCTGTAAGACCCATGGTTGTTTATGCTGAAATTTCTAACGGACAAACTTTTGTTCATGAGGAGAAGAGGACCCCATAACTAGCCGTAAAGGGATCGCAGGCTTAATGCCCGGAACCTTCTCTCAGCCCTCTTGATCCCGCTCTGAAAACGCGAATTGGCGCTTTCGGAGTAGATCCGTCTTCGGAGCGCGGTTCGGCCGAATATGGAGCAAACCGTGCAGAATTTTGAATCTTTGTGCATTTTTTTTTCTGTAAGCTAGATATTTATGTTTTAAATGAAGAAAATCCTTTTGACTTATTAATTATTGTCTATTTTATGTGATCAAATTGCAAAGTTAATTTTTTTCTCTATTTTTTATATTTGAATATCTTGAATATATGACTAAAATATATTTGTGCCAATTAGTTAATTGTTTATAAACCCACAAGCACTATATTGTATAAGCGCTCCGGAAGCGCTTCAAATATATAATTATTTTAAAACTTAGCGTTTCGCCGCTCCCACTCCCGCTCCCGCTCCTGCTCCGCACTTTAGGCACTTAGATTGCGGGTAACCATAAGAAAATATTTCAAAGGTTTAGGACTTCGGATTTTTGAAACCTTTGCCCTAAACCATGACCCTTAGCCTAGCCTAATGATGAATGGGTGTGAGTATAAGAGTAACGGGACGTGTGAGCTTGATATATCCATTTACGGGTTTTGGGCCAAGTGAGTGGTGCAGTGAATTTCCCAAGTATAACAGCGAACCTGAGGAGTACCAATAGACTATACGGGCTATCTAGGAGTCGCATAACCATTAGATTGGATGGTATGGTCTTCCACACGTGCAAGGTAACTGTGAACCTAGGTTGGTTATTTGTAAGTACTTGATTGACTCACGAATCATCAGGATATATTGTGGAAAATTTTAATTGGCCCTTAATTTCGCGCTTCCGGATCCCGGGGCCTGACATTGACACATGTGCACCACAATTTAACGTGTATATCCCGTTTCTACATGGAAGAGTAGTAGACAAGTAGTAGTCAAGTAAAATACTTTTATGTGATCAGAGAAATGGATTTATGTTGAGCATGAAATCTCAGTGTCACCTAGACAACCCATAATACTTTGGAGTTAGGACCTTTATTAAACCAACGTGAGGAGCTTCTGAAACTTTATTTAGATATGCAAAGAGGCTTCTCGCTTCGGATCAATCTCTGGAGTGAAGTGAAGTGAAGATTGAAAAGAGAATAAAATATTAGGAGGTCTAATCCTAGTATAATGAAAACTTGTATTTAGTGGCTTGATAATGAATCTTTTTTTTTATTTTTTTGAATAAAAGTAGATGGGTTTTTGTCTTTTAGTGGCATGAGAATATTATTTTTTTACTTTGTTTTTTTTTTTTTTAAATTGAGAGAATTTTAAAGTTTTGTACTTTTGATATGGCCCCTAATCTTTTCTTATCAGATGAAAAAAGGCTTTACTTCACTCCACTTTACTAGTAAAGTAGCTACGTCTCACAGTAGATTTTCCACCAGTAGTCCATGGTAAAGGGGAAAACACAAGTAAATAGTTCAAATTTTCAATAGGCTCACCAGTTTAATAAGGCGTGGCTGCGCTGAATTTCTGCCCTGTAGGGCCATCTGGTAAATGCTGAGACGAGAGAAGGACCTTTTGAGAGCTTGTCTCAACCTGAAAAAGTGCACCCACTTCTGTAATTCCACTCAACATAGATTGTGACGGCCAAAATCTGACTTCCCCAAACCAGAGCAAGATGTAGGAGGGATCTTTTGAAGAGTTCAAGTGCAAGATGTAGGAGGGATCTTTTGAAGAGTTCAATGTACCAGAGCCAAAATCACAATATTATTTACTACAACAACTTGGGCCCAAAAAACCAAAATTCAGTCAAAGGTCAAAGATAAATGAAAGTGATAGATGTGAGCCCAAACACTCCGGAAAAATATCTAGTAGCTCGTGTAGGGTTGGATCAATCCAGATTAAATATTAGTTCAAATAGAGTGATAGTCTTATCACTCTATCTATACAATTAATCATCTCAACCGATCGTTTATGATCACACTTTAGTCCCACAGTGGCCTTTTCTTATCAAATATCTGAATAATAAAATCAAAATGTAGTAACAGAAATTTTGGGACAAGGGTTTGATAATGATGATGGACTTGAAGCTACCAAAAAATTCCTCATAAACTGTAAATAGATTAACAAAGTTGAAATTCATCACAAATTGTATGGTCACAATCAGCCCAAAGTTGCTGTCAAAACTAAGGGCCTGTTTGCCAACATTTTTATCAAATTCCTAGAAATCCCTGGTAAAATGAATATTAAGAAGAAGTATTAAAAGGGTAAGTATCAAACAAAATGAGGTAGAGATGTGAATTTATTATTACTATTATTTTTCGTGGTAAATATTATAGATGTAGATGAGGTCCTCATTTTTTTAGGGTGATGGTTGAGTAATCATTTACTAATAAAAGATTTCACCCGGTCAGTTTTAGCCCCGAAGGTATTGTTGCAAATTCAAGTGAATCCAGGATCTGAACCCAAATTACTGATAGGGATTCATACTTGAACTCGGACCCATTTCAAGTCCAAGTAGCAGGATCGTACCCATACCTGAATTTAAAATAACAAAACATTGTCCAGACCCAAATTCAAATGAAGGGCTTGAAGTTTATTATGGTTGAAGATGTCACCTACCCTAAATTACAAGGTTAGGTAACAAGTTAGACCGCAATGAAGGTTGGGTAGGGACTTGGGAGGTTGAATAGAATGTACTCAAAATCTTTGAATCCATCCCATTATTAACAAAAATGTCCACCCAAAGACTATGGGCCCATTTAGTTGCTTGTATTGAATTCATAAGAGTGAAAAAGCAATGCCTTCTTATCCAAGGGCTAAAACTGAAGAAGACCAAGATCTACAAATGACACTCAATTAGTCCCCCTTGGGTACAAATGATTACCCGGCCATCAACCTTGTAAATCAATCTTATGAAAGTGAGAGTCTCATCTCCATCACTTTATACCCTTCACACCTCACCTCTTTTATCATTCCTTTACTAACCTAAATTTACCATGAACTCCTAGAATTCAATTCCAAAGCTTGAACTATTACAGTGTGAGTAGGTTTTCCTACAACACCAATACCAAAAGTCCTCTTTGACTCCTTTTGCATAATCTATATTGAGTTCCTAGGATCCTAGTTCTCATGAAATCATTCTCTCAAAGGGGCTTAAAATGACTGATTAAAGGTTAAGATTAAAAAAAAAAAAAAAACCCTGAAAATATCCCTTCCATATGGAATGATTTCCCATCCATTACCATAGTAAACTAAATCTTAGGAGAGATGGTCCCAGGAATCTACATCAGAAATTTAAGATGCTTTTTAAAACTCACATCTGTTTAATACTACTTTTATATACTATGAATACCCTGGAATTCAATACCAAGCAGGCAAATGGGCCCTTAGCAAATGGAATTCGGGCTAATTGCACTATATCCGCCGCAGTGTCTGAAGATGCAAACAAACAGCATACAAATACCTCAATCCAAATGTTTCAGATTATGACTCACCCCATCTCAAGAGTCATTGATGGCACTGCAAACCGTTTAGTATGGGAAATTTGACATCAACAGTTTCTCAATGTAGCCATCCATTCTGCAGCGAGGAACTGTCATGATTCATCTACAGTGGAAACCACATTTTAGATGGTTAAAGCTGAGCAATCATTACCAATTTTACAAGTGACTCTGCATCATCCCAATGTCTCTGAAGAGATTAGCAATAGAAATTCATAGATGATACAGCATTACATACAGGAGCTCCAAATGCAACATGAAGACTAATAATGTGAACTTATAAGAAGGCTGAAATTGCAGCCAAACCATCCACAGCAGACCCACCAGACCAAAAAACCTAGCCGACAGGCATCAGATATAGGGAATGCTCGCCTGAAGTCTCTCCTGCATCACATATAGTGAATGCTCACCGGAAGGAGCTCTCCCTCTCTCCAGGAGCAATAAAATGACATTATACAGCTCCCAAGTGTACATGACAACAGCATACATGGCCAATTATGCCGACTTTTCTCCCAAAGGTGATCCGCTATCGAACAGGAATCTCCTCCTCTGAAAGATGCCACTGATGCTAGGAAAAAATGCCTTCTTCACCACTGATGCCTTCTCCATCTTATGACCCCAATCTATCCCTGCCGAGCTTGGACTTAGAATTTCAGCAATCCCAGCTGATGTCGGAGATGGCTTAGGTGATGCCTCCGTGTCAGCCAGGATAAGTGATGCAGTTTCTGCTGCTCGCTTATGCTCCCGCTCACGCCACCTTCTAAGCTCTACCTCCACGGCCCGCTGTGCCGCCTCTGCCATCTCTGCCTGCTTCAATGCCTCCTCTGCTGCCATGTTCATCTGTTCAATCTCCTTCCGAGCTGTTTCCAACCTCTTCATTGCTTCATTTTCACCAGCCTTCACAGCTTCAATTTGTGCCATCACAGCAGCAACCTTCATCTCAGCCAACGTGTTGGATTCCTCAACTTTCGTTCTCAATGATTCATATTCTTCCAACGAAATAGTGAGTTGGGTGTCAGATCCAGACGTCGAGGCACGCGAGGCATTTGTTTTATCAGATAAAATCTTAATCTGATCAAGGGCAATCGCCTCCGCAACCTTTGCCTCTTCAGCCTCTTTCAGGGCAACCTGAAGTTTCTTCTCTGCTTCTTCTAGGGCATTCAGGGTCATCCTGGACTCCTTTTTCAGATCTTCGATATTGCTCTTCAATAACCCTACTTCCTTTCTAGCATTTTCAGATTCTGAAGAAAGCTGCTGCAGAGTCATGAACAGCTCCTCAGATCCACCCCTTGCTTTTGATTCTCCAGCAAGGGCTGCCTCCAGCTCAGCCTTGCTTTTCCTCAGCTTCACATGCAAACTTCCAACAATGGACTCCACTTCCAATTCCCTCTCCTTCAGCTCGGAATGCTCCTGCTTCACATTCTCAATGTCCCTCTTGAGAGAGTCTACCATGTTTTTAAGAGAGTTCTCTTCTTCTGCTAGTTTTTGCAATGTTTCTTTAGCATCATCAAGATCAGTGGTTATGGTTTTTACTGTATCCATTTGGGAGAGCCTAGCATTCACTATCTCTCTCTGCAAGAACCCAATCTCAGCAGAAGTTTCAGCTAGCTTCTCCTCCAGAATGCGTTGATGATCAGGATCAAAATCTTTCTTCAGTAGCTCCAGTTTTTTCTCTGTTTCTTCTAGTGCCAGTTTAGAAGACTGAAGTTGAGCATCTTTTGCAGAAAGAATCTCTACTTGCTCTTTTCGGGATTGCGTGGCAGCAATTCCCACATGAACGAGTGACTCCTGCACAGCTGCGATCTCCATTGAGAGCTCATTGCCCCTCTCCTTGTTAGCCTTGGCTACAACCTCAGCCTCCGCTACTCGCTCAAAAGCAGAAACTTTAGTATTCACAGAAACCATAAAATCCTGCTGTACATTCACTAGTTCCTGTTTCACAGTGTCAAGCTCCTTAACTGTTGCTGTGTACTGTTCTCTAGCATTTTCTAACTCATTTTCCCAGATACCACCATTTCCAGTGTGAACATTAGAATTCACAGTTTCAATTTGCTTGGCCTGACTCTCTGCAGCTTCTGTAACTTTAATTACTGAATCCTTCCCCTCATTTACAGTTTTGAGCTTGAGTGTCAGATCCTCAACTGTTCTTTTCGCCTTTTCAAGCTCGATAAGTGCTTGTGCCTTCATAGTTTCCGCATTTTTCAGCTGCTCCTTGAACTTGTTGAGCTCTTTAGTAGCCAGATGAAGTTGAGTATCCTTTGCCAAAACCTTCTGCTGCAATATATAAGAATGACGAAGCATGAGTTCATGAAATAATATTTACACCGTTGAAAATTACAAAGAATACACAGCTCCATGTAATGAAGTAGAAAATTCAGTAAACTTCAGCTGGTTAAAGATGAAAAGCAAGGATTGTTTGACTCATTTAAACTTTTAGGTGGGTAGATATAAATGGAAAAATAAAAGAGGGTCAAACAAAATTGATAAAGTGAATAGGATAGGAAAGCAGACGGATTTGTCTATAAGGATCCACCCAAATTGTAAGCACCTTCAAGCCAAGCACAACTCCTTCTAGGGTTCTATACCAAAAAGAGGAAAATATATCAATATTATTGAATTTGATTTTAAGAATAGGTCTCTTGGACATCCAAAGAAAGGAATTTCCTCTTTTTTTTTCTTTGCTAGATTGGGTGGTACAGTACTCATTTGACAACCCTACCCACCTAGGGATCGATACCTGGGCAGCTGTGTGAGATGAGACATCCCTACCACTAGGGTGTCTCATGTAGGCATGTCAAACGGGACGCGCCGGCCTGCTCCAAAGTCGGCCCGCCCCGTGGCGCAAGCTAGCGGGCCAGCACGACACGGCCCACCAGGAAAAAACCCTGGCACGGCACGGCCCACTAGCACGGCCCGCAATGGGGCGGGCTAGAGCGAGCCGGGCCAGCGGGCTAGGCGTGCCTCCATATTTTTTCCCTTTTTTTCTTCTTTTCTTATCAGTATTAAAAATAAAAATTATAATACAAGCACGGAGAATGACAGATATATAAGTGGTTCGGTCAAACTCGACCTACTCCACTGAGAAGAGAGAACCATTTGGATCTTAACTTCTTGAAGGTTTCTAAATAGGATTACCTTCAAAACCTTACAATCTTTTTAGAAAATAAAAATAAAAAAAGAATGAAAAACTTGTATATTTACAAATCACAATGAAGGAAAAACTGAAAAAGTAAAAAACCAGATGTGCAGTCCACTAATGTATTCTACTAGATCAAAATCATCCATTGATGTCAACTCTTGCTCCTCTTATCTGCCAAATACCAGTCTCGTAGGCAAACACAACACTCCACCGTTTCTTCAGTTAGATTTGTTCTTCTGTCATTTACTATACGTCTATCTGCACTAAAAGCATGTTCTGATGCTACAGAAGACATAGGAATAGTCAATAGATCATGAGCCACGACAGCCAACACCGGATAAACGCTTTCTTGTTGCTTCCACCAGGCTAAAAGGTCAAAACTAGATGCATCATGCACCCGTATTACACCGACATCAAGATACGATGATAACTCCGTCACAGTGTTACTTAAGCTTGAACTGGATGCCATGTCCGTTGTGGACAGGGAAGAATATCACACATCCCACTCACCAACACCTGTTTGCTGGACTTTTGAATGGCCCATACTAAGCTCAGTTGTACCTATTTGCTCACAATAAAATTGAAAAAGTGCTTGTAAATTTGCCCTTATATTTGAAAAAATATTTAAATCTATATAATTCATATTTTTATTTATTCCATCAATAAAAAACTGTACACCACTTAATTTTAACCTAGGATCAAATACAGCAGCTAAAGAAAATGTCATTGGAGCCTCTTTCCAATATTTATTAAATTTTTCTTCCATGTCTCTAATAGTGCTACTCAGTAAAAAATGATCTTTAAATCTACTGAATTATAAAGTAATTTTAAAAAGCTTTCATTAAAGCTTAATTAGATGTGGGATAATATATTCCGGAAAAAAATAATGTTGAAGTATAAAAAGCTTCTAATAAATATCTTATATGGGCACATAACTCCCAATGTTCATCACTAATCATCAAATCTTGTGCATGAAAAGCACAAAATTCATTCAAAATAATTTTTCGAGAATTAACAAATCATACATAGAATTTCATCTATGTTCTACCTCTTTAGGCATTTTAATAGCTAATACGCCTTGCCTCGCACATATTTGGCATACAATTGTCTTCTTTGTGCGGAGCAGAAAACAAATCTAGCAATGTCTTTAATAGCATCTGTGTAACTTACAATATGCTTTAAACCAACATTTGCAATACGATTTAAGATGTGACATACACATCTATTTTGAAAGATAGAACTATCTATCAAAATTGCAAGTGACATCTACATTCTCATTAATTCAATAGCCACTGTATTATTACTAGCATTATCTAAAGTTACAGATAAAACTTTTTCCTTAATATTATATTCATCTAGTTTTTCCAAAATAAATGTACTTATTCTAGTTCCATTGAGTGGCCATTCAAGACAGCTAAAACTAAGTATACGTTTATTAATAATTCATTTTGCATCTATATTATGTGCAGTAATACAAAGAAAACTATCACCCCCTTTAGAAGTCCACATATCTGTGGTTATGGCTATTCTAGCAGGAATTTCTGCAAGGTAATTTTTGATATTTTTTTCTCTTCCTGCCAGAGTCCAATAACATCATTTCTGGCTGTATTTCTTGAAATACTGTGAAATTGTGGTTGACAGTATTGCTGGACCTATTGTTCAAAAAACTCATTTTCAACAAAAGCAAATGGTAATTTGGATAACACAATCATTTTAACAAGACCTTGTCTAGCACTTTGTGCACTAAAAGAAAAAAGACCCAAACTGCTACTACTACTACCACCACCAGTAGCTGAAATTTGGGTCTGTGAACCAGGCCTCCCTGTCCCTGCCTCCTCTGGCTTATATAAGGCTAAACATGTTTTCCTATGTCTTGTCAAATGGCCGGTACCCCATTTTGACTCGGCACTATAAATCTTTCTACACAATTTGCATTTTGCCTTTTCAATTTTCTTTCTACTTTCAATGACATCAAACCTTGTAAATATATCCCAAACTATTGAAGTTTTATTCCTCTTGTTTGGTTTACGAGAACTCTGAGTATGAGGAAAGGGGGGTGGTAAATCACCTACTTCATCTTGTAATTCAATAAAATTTTCTTCTACCTCTAAATTAACGGAAGAAGATTCTGTGGGAAATCTTCTAGCCATATTTCAAAAAAATAAATTTATAAGTAATAACAGTAATAGGCTAATAGCCTTCTTTTGTGAAAATTTATTATAAGAAAGGGGAGAAAATGAGAGTTAATATAATATAATATAAACTTATATATATGGAATCTCAAATTTAAATAATATAAATACCACTAAATCTTTGAAGGCCCCTTTAATCTTGTCTCTTGATGACTTGATCTTTGGCCCTCCAAAAACTTCTTAGAGAGAGTGGAGAAAGAGTTGAAACTTGAATGCTTTGAGAGAGAGTTAGAGAATGAGAGAGTTGTGTAAATTGGTGATGATGAGTGTGAGAATTGGTGAGGAATGAGAATGGGAGGGTTAGGGTATTTATAGACTTAGTAAAATGGAAAATGACACAAAATACCCCTTATAGGACCGTTTTATAGTTGTTGTGGGGGGGGGGGGGGGGGGGGACTTATTTAAAAAATATAGCTGTTATGGGCCGGGCTGGCTGACTGGGCGGGCCGATCCTGGCGGCCCGCCTGGCATGTGGGCTGGGCCAACGGGCTAACGCACCTCAGCCCAGCACGGCCCGTTGACTGCCTTGCTAGCCCGACTCATTTGACATCCCTAGTCTCATGTTTCTCAAGCAAAGAAGAAAGAAATTTCCTTTTGATACATGGATTTCATTTCCTTAACAAAATTCACTGAACTTGTGCCCTATTAAAATAAGAAACTAAAATAAGGAAGATGCTTATCGGAAATAATATTATGTTACTGTCCTAAATAGTTATAAGATTTTATTTGACGCGTTCCATCAGTCCTGGGGCTTTTGCCGTATTGGTTAGGTCCATAACATTTGGTATTAGAGCCGACCTCCACGTCTCGGGTTTTGAGTCACGGAAAGGGCTACCTGGAGTAGAGTGAAAGCCGCCCAGTAAAAAAATCAAGAAATGGGCTACCTACCGCCAAAGTGAGAGCCGTCGCGGAGAGGGCTACCTGGAGTAGGGTGTAAGCAGTCTCAAGAGGGGAAAAGGGCTACTTGCCGCTAGATTGAGAGACGCCGAGGACGTCGGCTGCGGAAGCGTGGAGGTCTGTTACGGTCCTAAATAGTTATAAGATTTAATTTGGCGCGTTCCATCAGTCTCAAGGCTTTTGGCGTATTGGTTAGGTCCATAACATATTCCTATTACAGCTCAGTTGGGTAGCTTGGGCCTCCTGCTAAGGGTTGTCAAATGGCTGAGTTCGAGCTAGGGCAAAGAAAGCCTAGGGATGTAAAATGGGCCGGACCAGGCACGGCGCGTGCCATGGGTCGTGCTAGGCCGAGGACTCTGGCATGGTCAGCCCGTTTCGGCATGGCACAAGATGGGCCGACCTGTCCACAACGGTCGGCCCGCCAAGCACGGCCAACAGCTAGTTTCAAGTTGAATTTTAACCCCAACATCTAATTTTTTACTTTTCCTTCATTGTAATTTGTAAATATATAAGTTTTTTATTCTTTTTTATTTGTATTCTCTAAAAAGATTGTAAGTTTTTAAAGGTAATCTTATTTACAAACCTTCAAGTTAAGATCCAAATGGTTCTCTTCTTAGTGGAGTACGTTGAGTTTGACCGAACCACTTAAATATCTTTGAGGGGCTGGTTTTGCTTGATAATTTTCTCAAAATGATAAAAGAAATTATCTTTATCTAAGTGGGAATAGAAGATTTAAAAGACAAATACAGCTACGTATAACGTACATTAAAAAAACTAAAGAAACCATTGATATCCGTATATTGTTTATAACATGTATGTGTATAATATAATATATATATATATAAATGGAAAGAGGGCTGGGCTTGGCTTGGTCAAGCCCTAGCTCAACCCGCAAGGATGCAGGCTTTTCAAAATCGGGCCCTACCCTACCCTCGGGCTTTAGGAAAAAAATAAAAGCCCCCATTTTGTAGGATTTTGTGGACCTGGCCAGGCTGGGCCACCTCGTCAAAGGACCAGATTGACAGCTACTCCTATTGTTGTTAGTTAGATCTATTAAGCCAACGGTGGGTGTTGGCTTAGGTGTTGGCTTAGGCCTAATGACATGAACCTGGTCCATTGATCGTGGACTAGATCAGGCCCGTTATCCAAAAGCCTATTATGTGGCAATGACCCTTGGTCTGCATGCATCACATAGGTCGAGAGCAAACCAAGGAAAGTAATCTACCCACTTGGAGAGAAATCCAGATGAACTAAACATAAAACTTAGAAGGTCCAACCGGATGCATTTGGTTATTGGTTACTACACACTTTCCAAAGAGGCTCAAATATAGCACCAATTTGACCATGCAGGGGTGATTATTCCACAGATCTTGCTCAAACAGAATTCTAATAGATTAAAGCAGCTCTTGAAGATCGAATGCCTTACTAGAACAAGGGTTCTGTTTTTCATGGTAATGATTTTGTATATATTAATAAAATGGTAGAACCATAACAAAATAAGATGAATATACTACCAAATCTTCTTACCCTTGGAGATTGGCAAAATTGGTTGAGGAAGTGTAGGATATTTCAAGACAGTTGGGTGCTATTTTTAATCATGTGCCATGTGAGGATAATGTTATGGCGAATGGCCTAGCTAAGGAGAGAGTTTTTTATCTTCTATTTCTTTTGATGTCTGGTCTTTTTTAGGCATCTTGCCTTTCTATTTTGGTGTTTTTTCCTTTGGTGTTTTCTGCCTAAATAAAATTTTACCATTATTAAAAAAAAGATGCCGCCCTAATAAAAAGGGGACCAAGGACCGACCTGCACCTCGAAGTACAACTAGGGAGCCTAAAGGCACCAGAGCAAAGAACCTCAAATTGAGAGTGGGACTACATTGCCGAAAACGATATCATTCTACCTGGCCCCTTCGTTTTTCCAAAACATGCTCCTCATTTGCATATCGATGTACATGAAGGAGACATTGGCCACAAAAAAAAAATACTTGACTGATCTCATCAACCATATCATTTTGCCACCAAGAAGCACCAAAACTCCCAGGGCCCAACAAATTGCACAAGCCGAGTCACCTACAGTGATCTGAGTTATATCTAGGTTTCTTGCTTCATGCAGATCCACCCGAATGGCCAAAAATTTTGCTCTATAAACAGGCTGAATTCCAATCAAGCCAAAGAAACTTCTCAAAATCAAAGCAGCACTCTCACGTATAAGAGCAAGCACTGAGAAAGGCTTGGATTCCCCATGGTGCTACCATCAAATTTTGACTTATAAGAGCCAATCAGAGGGGGCAGACACCTCTAAAGGGGATGGCTTGGCTTCCCAAGGAGGAACTCATTGCCTGCAACCAGCATCACTCGATGGAGACCAGAATGCCTTGTAAAGCACCATGGATGAAGGCCCAAGAAACTATCCCATAAATAACTTTTCCCACCACCCATTCAACATTTTCACACTTGCTTTCAATGCACCGATTATTATTTTCTATCCAAATATGCCCATAAGACCGCCAAAAAAGAAAGCCACCAGAGGATTCTCCCCCTTCTAGAATTAAAACAACCAATCATGCCTCTTATAATTTAAAAATAAAGTTGGCAAGGTCCAACTGCCGTTAAACCAAGAAAGAACCATACACCATACAGCCTGGACAAAAGGGCATTGGAGGAGATTATCTACAGTCTGCATCAGCCAATCACATAGGGCAAGCATTCAAATGCTTTTACATTTCCATAGATAGTTCATAGAAAGAATTCCACCCCAAAGTGCTGTCCACCAAAATAATAGAACACTCAATGGGGACCTAGTCACATAATATCCTTTCAATTGGACTCTGGACTATGATCCCTCCATCTAGCAGCACACAGGACACTGCAAAGCACCCATCAATACTCCCAGTCCATATTCTTCTATGTAGACCAAATAGATGGGAGGCATGATTTCCTAAAACAGAAGCTCCTCTTCCTATGAGATTTTTTCAAAATATTGGCAACCATAACACTTCGCTCCCAAACCGATCCAGACAATCCCTAGCTTTTGCTTCTTTATCGTGAGTGAATGAACGCAAGAATTGGATAGCTAAAGGACTATCTGCCACTCAAGTCTCAAAAGACATGAGAAAGCAGCCATTACCCACCCGGTACCATACGTTTGACATAAAGCTTCCCCCACTGATACACTACCCTGCCGCATGCCAAAGTGATGCTCCAAGGCTTCCTAGATAACCCTGCCGTTTGTAGTCACCACCCCATATTTAGCCAAGAGACTCCTTCCACCAACCCATCACCCAACATCCATAACAATTTGCCCAAGCGCACTAATCATCTGCTTCAGTGATCATATCCCGACCCCAATTTGCTTTGGTCTTATAAACCATCCCCAAGTCCACCAAATGGTACTTCTTTACTCTCGACCCTTGCTGTAAGAATTCATGTTGCAGTCTTCAATGCATTTTATTACTGCCACCGGCTATTTGAAAAGAGAGCTGAAATGTATGGGAAGATTTGAGGCAACTGCCTTTTTAAATGTCACTTTACCACTGAATGGAAGGTATTTTGACTTCCAAATTGACAAATTCTTTTCCAACCTTTTAATAATTGGGTTCCACAGCCTCTTCAACGCCTGTCCAAAGCAAATGGGAAGACCAATCCTTCATATATTTCTTCATCTTCTTCCATGAGGTGATCCGCGGCTTGCCCATGCGTTCGGGATTTTTGCAGTTGTTCCCACCATGCACAGCTCTCCCACAAAGCTTGATTGCGACAAGCTTGACCATTTTTTGATTGGCCAAATCCTTGTGCGCAAAAACCTTTCCCACTGTATTCAACCAATCACTGAACTCTTCTCTCCTTTCACAAATCTCCAATTTGATATTTAAATCCCAATCATCAATATCATCTTTAGCAGGGCGTTCTATATTGTGTCATCTTCTGATTAGAGACCAGCTACGAAATAGATTAATGATAAATTCATCACTGCTCAATTCACCATTAAAATCATTATGATAATTTGGATGCTCGATATACTCTAAGTGTTAGGTCAGTTTTACAACTTGCATTCACAAATTCTGAATTAAAATGTCCCTAGGATCCGGTTCATTGTCTGCATTGCTCTCAACCAATTGCCCACGACCACGTCAATAGCAGGGACGCATAGCGGAAACACCTTGAAATATTTCCTTAAATATAGTTGTCGATCCAACTCATAATCAACATATTTTTAGTCTTCCATTCAGCATATTTAGGGTTATCCTTAGACAATCCAGGTATGGTTCAAATCAACATACCCAATCTACAAGTCCCACAGAAGGGTCAATTCTGCTGAATATGACCACTCACTATAATTCCTACCATTAAATAGTTCTTTAGTAATTCTGGAATTAGGGTTTAGATTCCCTATCAAGGAAGAGGAACCACTAATACTATCTCCCCCTTGCTTGCATTCCATCCAAATCCTAACTCGAAGTTTGAAAAAAAAATTTTGAATACCGAAGAATAATCGTTGAATAACCTTAAAAAAAAAAGGTTAATAAATAACACCTTTTAACAAACAGATGAAAAAAAAAAAAAAAAAAGAGGTGCCTCCAGCTGTACACAAAACCTACAAAAGGGCGTTTCAAACCCAAGTCAAAGCAAAAAAGGGGCGTTTTACTTCAACATTGCCAAACGGAAGAGGAGCATTTTGATGTCGATGCAATGATTGAAACAATTTGTTTCTGGTATCAATGAAATTGAAGAAGAAAATCTCTGACTCAATTCAACAACCCCAATTTTGGTGGAATCTGATTGTCGTCGAAATGTGGAAATGAATTCGACAACCTACTTCTGCCGAACCATAAAGATGATGAGCCTAAAAGTCTGCAAAATGAAAAGGAAATGTTAGAATGCCTGCTCCTATGACTTGCTCTTGCAATCTTCTACAAGCTACTTCTGTGAATCGAAAGGAAGACGATAAGTCCAAACTAGAAAACAACATCCCTTAAAGGTCAACACACTCTCTTAGGGTTAGCTAGGGAAAAACATCTTAAAACCTTCATTTCCTCTCAAATCCTCACCGATAACTTTATTTAGCAGAGAGTCTTCTACTTAGAGGAAGGCTCTGATACCATGTTAAAAAAAAAAAAAAAAAAATCCAAAGATATCTAGGGTTTTTCCTTAGAGGTCAAGAAATTTAGTAAAGAGCAAGAAAAATTGAAGAGAGCGGAATAATTCAAACAAAGAGTATTGGGGTATTTCCTATGGTTGGCGATAGAGGTGGCAATCGGGTCGGGTTGTACTAAACGGGTCGGACCCGTTTATTAAACAGGTTATACAAGTCCAACCTGCATCCGACCCGTTTATTAAACAGGTCAGAAACCCCTAACCCGCACCCACCACGGGTCAACCCGACCCGCTTAACCCGCATAACCCACATCCATCTAGTAAATAAATCGACTCAACTATGGTTCCATGCTTGACCAAAACTGACTTTTAAGATCAAATTTGGTCTAATCTCATTTCAATAATCATTTGATGCGCATTACCTTGCTTTCCATTAATAAAAAGCGTGGGGTTGAATCGGTTAAGGTTCATTTATTCTTTTTTAGGCTTTGCATTAAAACAATCGAATTCAATTTTAGCTTAAATAAGCGGGTTATGCGGGTCAACCCTAACCCATGAATACTTGACCCGTGACCGACCCGCCTATTAAACGGGTCGGGTTAAGCGGGTAATACACGGGTCGGGTCATATTTTGCCACCTCTAGTTGGCGACACCTCCACAATATAATTTATCACATTTTCAGTATTTACAGAAAACCCGAACTTTGTTTATATTTACAAAACAGTCAATAGTACCTAGGGTTGCGAATGGATTGGATATTCTCCGAGTCTCTGACCCGGAAAATTCGGGTTTGGAACCCAATGTAAGTTCCGATTGACAAAAGGGCCTTGGTACAGAACCTAAATTCGGAACCAGGAAAAAAACGCGTCCAGTTCGGAACCATAGCGGTTTTGACCTGTGGACCCAGGACCCATAGCAAAAGGAGAAGAGTTTTCTTTCTTCCCTTGCTCGGACACGAAAAATTTCAATTTAGTGACGCATGTCGTCTGATCTGCTTGAAGCCCATGAGAAGAGATGAAGAGGTGGGAAAATAAAACTTGATAGCACGCCGAGCTAGGTTTGATGTTACTCTCCTGACCCGAGTGTGAAACACATGGTAGATGCTGCATTAAAGCTTGCATGTCTCCCTTTTAGAGATTCGTGCTTTACAGAAAAACTTTCTCCCTCTTTCATTGTCTTTTTTCTTCCTCTATTCTTTCCTCTTTATCCTTTTCATCTCTGTCATTTGATACATTTCCAATTTCTTTTCCTTCTTTTGACAATGACAATCTCTAACATAGTGTATTGTGAATGCACCTCCACCAAAAAGCTCACCTCCTCTCCTCCTTGAGAGTTCATCCACTGGAAGAGAGAAAGATCAAATTCATCCTCTTCGATGTCCATGTCAAATACGTCCTTTCAGATCCAAAACCCACCAACCCATCTCCCGATTCCTCAAAATCCCTCAATCAATGGCCCTCTAACAACTAACAGAGCCCGCTCCACATTTTTCTTCGCCATGGACGACCTTCTCTTAAACGTCTACAACATCCATGAGACTTCAAAACAAATCATGGGCTTCCTCAACGAGATCTTCCCACCCACCTTCGCCAAGTACAGTTACAAACTCTATGACAAGCACATCAAGTACAAGATGGCAAAGGACACCCCACCCCCTCAACGAGATCTTCCCACCCACCTTCGCCAAGTACAGTTACAAACTCTATGACAAGCACATCAAGTACAAGATGGCAAAGGACACACCCCCCCCCCCCCCCCCCGAATGACCACCTCCTTGAGAAAAGCCATGGCCATCAATCTCAAGCACAAATAGTTGGCAGCAATCGAGTGAAGTTCCAAAGATTCTGATCGTTTCTACTTCGGTTGCCTTTTCTTGTGGGCAAAGAAGATTCTATTCACTAGATAGGAGACAATCATATCTTTGGTGGCCTTTTCTCACTGTCGGCGACCCAGTTCTCTGGGGGGGGAAAACGAGAAAAGAGAAGTCGGAACCAGTTTCGGAACCAAGAAACAGGTTCCGCGTTGTAATCGGATCCCGTTCCAAAACCATCCTCTAGGACACGGTTCCGGTTCTGGTTCCAATATGGTTCCGGCACAAACCCAACCCATTTGCATCCCTAATAGTACCCAATAATTACATACAAGAGATCACATTTATCACCTTATGGGATTACAGCCAACTAAAGAAAATAAAAGAATAATCCAAAAGATATGTCATGCTTTGGTACTCATGAAAACCGTCATCTTCGCGGATATGGTACTCTACTGGACTATAAAATGGAAGGTACCATTTCTCCACAATCATCATAGATCAAGACCTTAAAATCCTTTAAACTATTGATCTCTGGCCATTATTGGTTACAAAATGATAAAACAATAATAACAAAGTAATTATTAGGTCATGTTTGGGAATGTGACATCAGGTTCGACATTTTAAATTCTCAAATAGATAACTGTTTCTGTTAAGTTACATTTAATTTCTCTAACCTGGAGACTTTTTTACCAACCACGCAAACTCAGTAGCATTCTGAAGTTCTTAGCATCGCAAGGCAATGTACACCTTTGACCTTAGCCTTAGTATTTTAGTAAAACTAAAATGAAATGAAATTACTCATTGAAAATCTTCATCCAGTTATTGAATTAAAAAAATACCTCAGTTAATAGTGGCTTTGGCTTCTTCAATGCTGTTTTGCTGTTGATGAGAGATCCTTCACCAAATAAGCTGACAGCAGCTCTGACTGATTGAAATGGTGCTCGAGTATCTATCTCTCCGACCACTACCTTCGGAGAATCAATAGAATTTTCTCGAGATTTTATGCCCATTTTGGTCCTTTATGTCGGGAACCTGCTAGAATGGATCAGAAAAAGGTTAAGACTCTTGAGCTCATGTGAGTAAAAACTAACATCTACTACACAACCTCCAACAGGAAAATCCAGGATGTACCATGTTCAAATTTTTATGCAATCACCAAACAACGTTATCTAGTATGAAGGATTTCAGTTAGAAACCATACCTACGCTTTTTTCTTTTTCGTTTTACAATCTCCTATTTCAAAATGGAATGGCTTTCATATGCAAGTACAGGCAAGGGCATAGAAAGATATAAGGATGAGGTACATGTTAAAGCTAGAGGATCTTACACATGTGAACCCTTTCACATTTGAGTGGGTGCGGGTATCAAGGTGCTCCTTAGGAATACTGATCATCTAGAGATTAGGAGACAGAGTACGCTAGGAATGTTTTATCCCATTACATCTTTTGAGATTAGAACTCCTCAAGGTAAGATTTATTGTAATCATGGTTCAAAATAGCTACGTCGCGGCCACATTATCGACCACAGTAGTTGAGGCCGCTACGCTATTTTGAAAATAGCTGCATTACGGTCTAAGACTTAGTAGAGCCAAGCAATTTTAATCTAAAACAGCGTTTTTCCTATTTCTTCTCTTTAATAGCCTTTCCTAAAGTTGTCTCTAGTCTTATATGGTTCCAAATCACTAAAAAAATACACAATATTGGCCGCTACACAAGATTTGAATTCTTTTGACCACTTAAAAAATTTACACCGCTATGCTGCTACATATCGCCGCAATTGCCATTGTGATCCTTGATTGTAATCACCCGTGAACTATTTCAATGTGTGAGAGTGAAGGTGCCAAGGTGCTCTCAAGGAGTACTGGTCATACAGAGATTAGAAGATAGAGTACACATGTGATGTTTTATCTCATTAGATCTGATGAGAGTTCTACTCCATCAAAATTACCACTCAAAAAGAAAGAATTCCATCAAGATTTTTTTTAATGTTACTAATTTACACCACCATCATCATCAAAGCCTCGCCCCAACTATGTTCAGTTAAGCTACATGATTTTTGTTTCTTTCTAGTCTATTCTGGGTCAACTCCTCAAATAGGGTGCACTTCTTCAGATCGATCCTTACTACTTCCATCCACGTCTTCTTCGGCTATGCTCATTTTTTGCATGTATTGTTTTCTAATTGGCCAACATTATGCTCCATACATCAGAGCTAGTCTAATCGTCATTTTGTAAAAATTTTCCGTCACTCTTATTTTTGTATGCACCAATCACAAAGCACTTTAAAAGAAAGTCTCCACTTCAACCATACAGGTATATCCTGTGTTCAACATCCTCCTTGTGGAATCTCTTGAGCTTAATTTCTTAGAAGCGTTATATCTCTCTACAGATCCCCACTGAAACTGCAGAAGCTAAACAGCTCCTAGAGGCTTCAGAATCCAATAAAAGTCAATTTATAAGTATATAGGAAACAGGATTCCCTCTAGACCTCCACAAACAAAGTGTAGATATTGCACAAGATTTTTTTTTACTGTAATTAGAGAGAAAACTTCAGCACAAGCCTTCATAGCAATTAACTGGACAGCAGTCCTTTTCAACTAATCGAAGAAGAAAAAACATAAAGAAAGCTGACAAGTGTAGAAACAAGATAAACGATAGAAGTAGAGAGAAGTAAAAGACAAGGTACAAAAGCATTTTTTTATTAAACTCCCTCCAACTTTTCCAACAAAAAGTCAAAAAGTAACTACATTTATTAACTAAAAGGGCTCACCCGGTGCACAAAGTGCTCCCCGGCTAAGCGGGGGTAGGGGGAGGGTGGGCGCATGTGTACGCAGCCTTACCCTTGCATTTTTGCAAAGAGGCTGTTTCCACGCCTCGAACCCGTGACCTCGAGGTCACCAAAGGAGCAACTCTACCGTTGCGCCAAGGCTAAAAGACAAAAAATTCATTTCTCATACCAAAAGTCAACAATATTCCATCCCAAACAACTAAAAACAAAATACCATCATATCCCACTACATATTTTATTCATACTTTTTATTTCACTTAACTCCACTTGATTTTCAAAGTAAAATGCCAAACGGGCCCTAAGGTGCATGATCCTTTCCAATCTCTTCTATTATTATTAACTGGACAGCAGTCCTTTGCAACTAATTGAAGGAGAAAAGACATAAAGAAAGCGAAGTAGAGAGAAGTAAAAGACGAAGAAGAGGTACTAAAGTGGAGAGAGAGAGAGATTCCAGCACTTCAAATTCATAAGGTGAATTATCCTTTCCTATCTCCTGTTGTTGTTGTTGTTGTTATTATTATTATTATTATTATTATTATTATATGCACTACACTACAAGAATGTAATTATAAAAAAATTACATCTTTGCCCCCTTGGTCATTATGAAATAACCAATTTGACATATTGGCAGCATTACATTCATATTTCCGAAACTCCCCCTCAAGCTCAAGCAAACATATAAATTATCCCCTACTTCCTAAGGACATTATGAAATGTTTTCCAACTAAGCAATTTGGCGAAAATGTTTGCCAGCTGGTCATCTGACTCCACATGCTCCATACAAATGACCTATGCTATCTTGTCATGGATGAAGTGGCAGCTACTTCAATATGTTTAATTCTTTCACGAACACTGGATTCTCAGTGATATGTAAGGTCGCTTGGTTATCACCATTACATTGGAACTCTACTAGAGTTCCTCAAATTATCAAAAGAGACTGCATAATCTTGTGGAATCAACAATTCACTTCTTGATATTGTACTCCCACCAGGCAAATATTGTCGCATGGAAAATCGAGAAACAGCCTGTTGTAGCTAAATCATTTGCAAAAACTAAGTACAGGGCCATGGCTAATACACGTGAAATTTCTTAGTTACAAATACTCAATGATAGGGATGTAAACTGGGCCATGTTGTACCAGCACAGCCCGTTTCAGCCACAGCCCAGCTGTGCCCTCCATGGGCCAGTCTGGTCTGGGTTGGCCCATGGGCTTTTTTTTTAAATGTCAAAAATTACATGTGGATTACATTCAATATTTTACATGTGAAAAAGAATTACATTCAATGTTGCACTTGCACGTGTGGATTGCATGCAGTACTCCACCTTTAATGGTAATAATTCCATTGGGTTCGAGGAAAGAGTATCTTTCCAATGCTAATACCCATTTAAGCAAGGGTAATGACATTGATTACCATCTTAGGACATTGACATTGATTACCATCTTAGGACATTGATTATCATCTTTCCCAAGATGATTCCCATCCATATGAATTAATGAATATTTAAACATTCATTAATGAATTAATGCTAATACACGTAACCCATTTGATTAATCTATGTGCCACGGACCAGACCGGGTTGGGTTGTGTCATGCCCAGGCCTGGGTGTCGGGCTGGTCAACATGCCGGGAAATGCTAGGCATGGGCTGGCCGGCCCAAGAGCTTGGCTTTCCTTCCCATAACCGGTTGGTTCCACATATTGCGACAAAAAGCTGTCAGATCTATTTACCACAGCTCGTGGCAAGTCTCTTCAAGATGTTATGGCCAAGCTGGGGATGGTTGTTATCTATACATTGCCAACTTGATGAGGAGTGTTGAAGTTGGAAGATCTAACACGTGTGAACTATTTCACGTATGTGAGGATACGATTTTTTTTTCTTTTGTTCCCTTGCTCTAGTAAATACTCATGCACCCACCCCAGACACACACAGCCCAATTTCCTCACCTACACAATAGGGGATCGATCCCTGGTTGTTTCCGTGGAGAGGGAGATGCCTAACCACAGGTGCTAGTGAGGAATATAAGTCATAAGTGGAGATTAAAAGATAAGGGTAGTCTAATGTTTTATCTCATTAGGTATGTTTCCGTGGAGAGAGAGATGCCTAACCACAGGTGCTAGTGAGGAATATAAGTCATAAGTGGAGATTAAAAGATAAGAGTAGTCTAATGTTTTATCTCATTAGGTATGTTGAGATTAAAATGCCATCAAGAAAAGGTTTTCTTCCGAAAAGAAATCAATATAAAGAGAGTTATTATACGCATTAGGAGGCAACTCCTCGCCTCTAAATAGAAATAATATTAAGAAAGTTGTTCACATTAGTCTCTTAGCAGCATGTTTTGCATTTACCTTTCTTCTACAAAAGGCCTTTTCACTTTTCAGTTTTTCCCTAAGAGCAACATTTGTTCCTAAGAAAGCCATTTTCCAAGTACTCAAATCCCCTCATTGCTTAAATTTTTTCCCATAAGGGAAAAGCACGAAAATCAAACATCCACTCTAAAAATATCAGCAATCTCCAACCGATACAGTCCCTCACGGCCCCACCAAGGTCATCCATTCCCATATTATTGGAATCAATTATAAGTAAACCCACAAGTAATCAAATCAGCTAATCACAAGGTCCATGTAGTTTTAACTCTCTCTATATATATATATCGGAAATATTCAGGTGAGAACTAGTTCTAACCATGCTTCTGTGAGAACTATTGGTGGGGCCCACCTAGCAACCCATCCAAACCATGCACAAATAGGGACCCCCCCGATAGTCATTGATCCCAAGGATTGGTACACATCCGAATGGACTGCACCGTTGGATCGAGGGTTGAATCTTTTTGTTTAATATGAAGCCATTAAACTTGTGGGCCACGGATGAAGGGGTTAGGGGCATGGCGTTGGCGTCAAACTTGATACTTTGGGTGGTCTCACATAGATCTTTCCATCCCCCTAGTCCCATCTCCAAATGGGACCCACAGTTGGGCCCCACTAAAAGTTCTCATATAATAGTTATCACCTGAATAAATCCGTATATATATATATGAGAGATGCTCCTATGAGAGATATCTCTCACCTTAAATGAGAGGTTGGGTGAGGGCCCTCACACCCATATCCAATGCCAACAACTTAAATGTGAGGGCCCACACCCCTATCTCTCATATAAGGTGAGAAATATCTCTCATAGGAGAATCTCCCTATATTTATATATATATAGGGAGATATATATATATATATAACAAAGGTAATCTTATGAGACCAACCCTAACCTGACCCTTTCAGGATCAATCATATGTAGGCCCAGAAGTTTTCCTTTTTTTTTAATCGGTAAGATGATATTTATTCCAGGGCAATTAGAAGACACAACAAGATGGTCCTAGAACTCTACAGTGTACAAGAGTAAACATGGAGAAAGTTACCTCTGAGACAGTCAAAATGACCATGACCATGACCAAAGATATACAGAAAAAGCTTCCCAACAGATACATTCCAAAACTGATGAAATAATTCCCCAGTTAACAAGTGAAACCTTGACCAACCCCAATGAATATATTAAAACCTCATATTGAGATGACCTATGTTTTAGGTTCACAAAAGTACTCAAAACAACTACAGGGTCCATATAATACTATAATAGTATTTAAAATTATACAAGATAAATAATTAATTAGGCTGTTCCTGATCGAACACCTCCCAATTCAATTCCAGACATGTGGAGGACCTACTACATTAACAATCAAACAGCTGATTTTGCATTATCTTACAAAATTGGCCTTCAGATGATTAGGCCATTGTATTTATACATGAAATCTTTAAAGATGGACTTGTTGTTACCACAGAAATACAATCACATCAAGCCTAAGTAGTTAAAAGCTCACACAACAAATCTGTATCATAGTTCAAATGGAATCAACGATGCTATTTATCTGATCCTACTGACTAGTTTAACCATATATGAAGCCTCAGTACGACTAACCAGGCAATTTATATGTACCTTTCACCTTTGCATCTTAGCTGCTGGAACAACAGTTAGATGCAAAGGTAAAAACCTCACAAAATAAATCAGTATCATAGTCCATAGGTCCATATGACCCTAACTAACTTGTTTAACCCGAATGTAGAGCTTTAGTGATGACTGATCAAGCAATTCATTATGGCTAACCTATCAGCAAACGTTTTCGTGCTATGTAGGGGTGCTTGTGCTCCAGGCCAGTCCCAAGCCTGGCCCTCATTAGGCTGCATTTGGGCTCTGATTTTAGCAAAGTGACTCAGACTCCGCACCTACCAAGTTGAGTCAACACACCCCAAAAGCCCCAACTGCATCTTTCATCTCTCTCGCTGCAATCCTATGGGGAAAAGGCCAAAATTAATATTTCCCACACCCACCCCCACCCCCACCCCCACCCCCACCCACTCGCCACACCACATACTGGTGAGAAGATGTTAAGAGGCTATTAGTTTCCTTTTGCACTGATTTTGGAACATAAAAACTGGGAATTTCTAGAAGATCTGAGCATTCAAAGATTAGAGAGAATATATTCATCCAAATGAATAAAATTCAACCGACCAACTATTACTGCCTAAAGCCATTCTTAATAATTAAAACACATGCAGCTTAATTCATACGCCATTTTCCATTTTCCATTTTAAGCCTTTTTTTATTATCTTTCACATTTATAAGGTTTTGCAGGGCTCCAATGTGTAACTTGGTTTGACTCAGCCTAGTCCCATGCTGATCGAGTCGCCCTAAGTCTGAGTTTTAAATGGGAAAGGTTTGGACCAATATATTCTTAAAGGCTCTGTCCGGCCCAACATACTTAACACAAAAGGGTGTAAATGTTTTGCAAAATACGCAGGATTTGGGACTGAGTTTTAGGCCTCTCGGCTAGATCAAGCCTAAATACTAGTCCCAATAATTAAATGGACCAAGCTTGAACAAGCTTTGGCAGAGCCCAACCCATAATGCTTGCCCTCTTTTTGCTGGAATATGCTTACCGTTTTTACACCAACGTTAGATAAAACCGATTAGAAAAGAAAATATCACAATTAGAAAAACATGAAGTCGTTTTCCTAGGAAAAACCAAAAAGTAGAGTGCACAACTACACCAAATATCAAAATCCATCAACCTATAAAACTGAATTCCAATTGACTGCACAACTCTAGGTTCAAATTCACAGCCGCGGTCGCCATAGCGGTTCAACTCCAAAAGGTGCTACATAGCAGTTCACTGCCCGTCATGGTGTGAGTTCTTTCAACCCCCAAAAAAAATATGAAAAACATCCAAAAATCAAGAATATCAGAAAATGCTAGAAAACATTTTTCTTCAATAGTACACACTATAAACAAAATATCAATCCTGTCAAGTCATAACATCATGTGTCGCTATTTATTATGTAATTTTCAAACATATTATGTTTTAGTGCTTAATCTTTGGTCGCATTCTTATAAGTTTATAATCAATCAATGTAGCCTATATCTAAAATTCAAAGCACTCAAAATAACTGTTACCCCTGATATTATCTTTGTAAAAAAGTTTCCTCCGATCAAAGTTAAGTCCTTCATCAATTGATCGTGCTGCATGAATAGAATCATTGGCCTATTCAAAAAAGGACTTCAAAATCTAACCATCTACAAGAAATTAGGTTTATCAAATGTTGCTAGCTATTTGATCAAAAGTCGTTAATTGGACGGTAAAAACCATAGAAACTTTGTTTCCCGTCCATTTAATGATATTAGATGGACACTTTGCAAGTCCCAATTTCACTCCAATAGGACTTGGCCCACTGTTAAAGTGGACATTATAAAACAATTGAGTTTTTCTTAAAATTTTATCCACATGTCTTCTACATATCAATATGACAGTGGGCCCGACTCCTATGAGAAAAATTTATCAAGGGTCCATTCAAAAGAGGGCGTTATTTTCAATAGTTTAAATTTTTCACAAGTGGGCTCTATTAGCCGGATGCAATTAAGATTAAAAAAAAGTCCAAATTCCAAAAAGTTTGGAAATTTTTGTAGTTTAGGGCCAATCTCTTAAAAATCTAAACCACCAAAAATAAATGGCCCCTCGTGCATGGCCTTGACCAAATATCACTCTTAACAGGAGATGTGCCCACTTTTTAAATTCACTCCAATAGGAGATGGGCCCACATTCTCCAATAAGTGTGGATTTTGGATGGGCCCACAATGAGACGAATTAGATTTTTTTCACGTGTGGATCACAAAGTGGGCCCATCTCCTATTAGAGTGAAATTTGGATGGGGCTCATGCATGAGGTAGATAAGATTTTTTCACTTATGGGTCCCACTATAAAGTCCATAGATTTACATGCCCAAGTATATGAGGGGAAAAACAAAAATCTTTAAAAAGGGCCTTTGCCCCTTCACTGCCATAGAAATTGAAAAGAGAGGGGAAAGAAATTAAAAAAAAAAAGAGAAAAAGAGAGAGAGAAACAGGAGGAAAAGAATAAGGCAGTAGTGGCAGCAAGAGTAGCAGCTGCCAAGCCTCTCTCTCTCTCTCTCTCTCTCTCTCTCTCTCTCTCTCTCTCTCTCTCTCTCTCTCTCTCTCTCTCTCTCTCTCTCTCTCTCTCTCTCTCCTGTATGCAACAAGCTTTATCTGACTGCCTTTGTTAATGTTCTTTCTTTTCCCTTAAACTTGATTCATTTCTTTGCTCTCAATATCTCTTACTTTTTCCCCCTCGTTTTTTTTTTAGTTTATTAACCGATATGGCCATTACAATTAATATTTTTGCCGAGAATTTAGTGATAGAGGCTGCAACTGGTATCACAGCAAGATATCAGTGCGACTTGGACTGATTCTCGGTTCATATTGGACGATACAACTATTTTAAACCATTGCGCAACTGCAACTACACCAAATCTCAGAATCCCCCCCCCCCCCCCCCCATAAAAATAAAAATAAAAAAAACACTTTGTACAGCTAAACCTTATAATTGGTAGCCAGACATTTAAAAGGAAGCGCAAGCGTAGAAAATATAAAGTCAATAAAAATACTTGATGACTATAATCTACCAAATTGTGACTATTTTGTAACATCATCCATCCATTAGGGAGCTGATCTTCTCAATCTAATAGCGAATAAAAATGTGGAGGCCACATGTCAGGGACTTGTACATTTCATGAGGCTTACAACTCCCTCCCTTCAATTCCCTCTAGAATGATCATTACAATGAACTAAGGGCTCCAATTGGAGCAACATGACGAATGTTTCCTTCGCTGCACAACTATGAAGTGTTATTTCTTTTGTAGGCTTTAGGTTCACATGGACATCAACATACATTATTTCCAATAGTTGATGACAAGGTCCTGACATCTATATGCCCACATTTGGATGTTCCATCAATAACTACTATGAGTGGTAATGTGGATCAGTTATTTTAAAAACATTTCAGGCTTACACCTCAAGCTCGGCTAGGGTTTGGTGTTCCAAAAACAAAACAGCACCCAAGTATGAGGTGTGGCATGCGGTCGGACCGAACACCTCACCTTATGAGGAATATTTGAGGCATTTGCTCTAAATGAAAGGGTATAGGCCCCCAGGGGGGTGCAATTTGTAAATCAATAAGTTACATCTTTTTTTTTAAGTTTAACACTATTGTAAATAGGGTTTACTTATATTTATAATTTTATTATATACTTATTAGAAGAAGGCCTACAAGTTAAGCTTTGGCAATTGGAGTGCCTCACCTTTGACCTAAGCGTTTTAAAACATTGACATGGATATTCAATCTTGTTACTTTACATCATGCCTCAATGGAAATTGCATGTGCAAGTGTGCAGGTCTTGGGTGGAACCACTTGTGAGTGTGATGAAAGAAAGCCATTCAATCAAAGCCTCCTTGCCATGGTTCAAAATCACGATCGTGATTGACCCCAAAAATCAAATCACGGCTTCGGTCGTCGCAGCACTTAGTAGCGTGAGTTTTCTTCAACCCCAAAAATAAAAAATTTGAAAAAAAATATCAAAAAAAAAAAATAAATATTGGAAAATAGTATTGGTCCCGTAAATCATAACATCTTGTGTCTCTATTTAATCTTTGGTGTTTAATATTTAGCCTCATTTTTATAATTTATAAATCTATCAATGTAGCGCATATCCAAAATCCAAATCACTCAAAACTATTATCGCCCTTTATATTAGCTTTGTAAAAAAATTCACTTAAATCAGAGTTGGTCCATCATCAAATGACCCATGCCACAGGAACAGCATCATTAGTCTATTAGATAAATTGTGCTTACTATCTATTTAATGACTTTAGATGGATAATTGGCAAAACCTAATGTTAAGTCCACTAGTAGATTGACCACTATAAACCACTTGAATTTTTCCTAATAAAAAGAGATTAGGAACAGAGAACTGATATTTTAGAACATTTTTGTTGATAAAAGACCAAGACCAATAAACTATTAAATATTGGTTCGGTCTCGGCTGATACCCAATGATCCTCACATGAATTAGCATCTCCCCAATAATCATCTTGACCCGGACAGTCCTCTCCCCAGAACATGATTAAGTCTAGCAATAAAAATTACACTAATCAGGATGATTATTAGACACAGGTTGCATGCTAATTCATGGGATAAAGGGCTGATCCAAAACTTTACCAGGCCCAAGCCTTATGTCTCACGTCATATATAATGTGGGCATACACTATACACCATGCAAAATTACCTAGCCACTCACAAAAACACCATGCTATCTAACACATTTTTTGAAAGGTACTATTTATAGTCTTTAAGAATTTCATGTGCGCAAGATTTGTATAATTCAGCATAGTAACTTTCACAAGCTTCTGCAGCCCAAGCATGCAATGGGTCTCAATTATGTATTTGTAGCTTTTAAGCATTTCATGCAAGCTACATTCGGGAGAAAAAGGCCTTTCATGTAAGCCCAGTTTTAAAATAAGATTGAAACAGGAAACTCCCAAACTTGCATGGAGATAGAAGTGCAACAGCGACCGATTTTGTAATATAGAGAACATGGTTGGAAATACCTAGAGCACAAGTGAACAAGATGTTTTGGCATTGAAATGGAAATGGGAAAAGCAACAATTTATGCAGGCTATTGTTTGTGCCATTCATCGCCCCCAAATTAAATTCATCAAAAAATTTGGGTCTAGGCTTGATTCCAATGAAAAGAAAGCCCTCCAAACAACTATTCAAAAAAAAAAAAAAAAAGATCCTGCAAACAATTGGTTTGGATGGATTCTGATAGATCAGCATGACAATTTTTCCAGCTACATTCAGTTACAGACAAAAAAAATGAGGTCAACAAAAAAGAACAAAAAAAGAAACGTACCGACACGACATCCACTTGGAACCCTATAAAATTGCTATCTGAATCCAATCAAGCAATCCAAAGCCCGTAGGAAGATTGACTGAGATCTGCAATTGACCCATAATATAATGCATTCAACTCATTCCCTCCTTTGCTCTTTTCAATTGATACATCCCTTCAATATCATCAACATTTCCAAGCTCCCACCTTGAAATTTAAAGCAGGGGACAAACTCTTAGGGCATGTTTGTGCAGACCATTTTATGCAGATAATGAATTGGTTTCTGATGTGAAAACCCTTTCTGCATTCTTTTTTTTTTTTTTTTGTAGAAAGGATATTTGGACACAAGAGGTAGAATAGAATACCATTTTCATAGTCTTACACACAAGGCCTAGAGTAGAAAGTAGAAACACATTTCACCAAAGAAAGATGTTCTTTTATTTTCCATGGAAACTAAAATCATTGGAAAAATAAAATGCCACGGAAAACTGAAACCCAAAAACGTGTAATTTTTTTAGGGTGCGTTTGTGCCAAGCATTTCTATCGAAAATGAAAATGGTTTCCAAAAGGAAAGAAAAAAAAAAGGAGATTCAGACACAAGAGGTAGAAGAAACGTGGAAAATGTTTCCCCCAAACAATGGAAAGTTTAAAAAAAAAAAAATCATTCATGCATAAAAAGATGAGATAGAGGTAGAGATAGAGATACCTTGGATTTCAGGTGCGAGGCGAGGAGAGGAGAGGGGAGCTATTTTCTTTTTTCTGTGGGGTTTGATTTGATTTGATTTGATTTGAGACTTTAAAAAGAGAGAGAAAGAGAGAAGCGGTTTTAAAGGGTTCAGTTGCGAAAGGAGAAAGGAGGGAAAGGAGGGAGTGTGTGTTTGGGGAAATTTATAGCAGCATGTCATGAGAGGAATAGGAAGCCTTTTAGCCACTAATTTTGCCTTTGCGACGAACAAAGTTTTACCGATGCGGGCCGTTGAAGAGGCACGCACTTTTCCGCCCATTGCATGCGAGGCAAGGGGCAACAAAGGAGGGGGACATCTGGCCTTTAATTTCGACAACCTATTAAAACAGGAACAATTCACAATGAACACCACCTTTGAGATGCATAGGATAGGATCTCTCTAAATTTCACCACAATCGAAGTTAATGCCCCCGTTGGGTTGGATTAAGTATTTGATAAGAAGAAAGTGGTTAATGCTATCTTCGATATGTTTATTACCATTCTTTTTTTATCCAACAATCCAATCCATCCATTGGTGGTACAAATTCAGATGGAGATAAAAATTGGAGTTGCCGTGGTATAAAAGAAATTTATTTTGAATGGATGTGATTTCAACTATTTGGCACTACTCTAGTATCCCGCTCGTTTAACTAAGTAATTTTACAAGTAAAAAAAAAAGAATATAATTAAACACCAAATCAAGAGAGAATAAAATATAATGGGGCTATGATATTATTTTATTTTTAGTTGTTTGGTATAGAATTTTTTTTTTTATAGAAAAGTGGAACTTTTTTGTCTTTTAGTGAAAAAATGAAGTTTTTTTTTTTTAATTTTTTTTTTAAAGATGAAAGGAATTTTGAATTAAAATGCTATTGATGTGACCCCTTGTCTGAAAAATGAAGCCTTTATTTGACTTTTACTAATCTAGTAAAGTGCCAAACAGGCAGAAAGTAAAAGGAGGGTAAACGGCCGTTCTTTTGGGCACCAAAGGCCAACATGTGTCAATGCATAGGAAAAAAAAAAGACTCATCTTCCTCTTCTTTATTCATTCTGAGATTTGCAAAGCCGATAGGAAGGGCCATAAAAGGAAAAATCCAAATACAATAAAACTCCGGATCAAGTTTTTTTTTAAACCCAAAAAAAAACACATGATCCAAAGTTTTAATAAATGATCCAGGTTGTGAATTGCATAAAAATACAGATTACTTATAGTACTATATTTAATGAATATATTTTGAAAAAGAAAACAAATCAAAGGGAACTACATGCGGGTTGTGTGGGTTAAGCGGATTATCTCTAACCGGACCCTTTTTTGCAGGATAAAAAGACTTGACCATGACCAACCCGTATTTTATGCGGGTCAGGTTGGGCGGGTCAAATGTGAGTCAGGTCAACGTCGTCAACTCAACTATACTATTTTTTGGTAAAATCTAATTTGAATACATAAAATACACAATTAACCACATCTAATCAATCTATCCACCATGCACTTTAATGCAGATTCATGAGAATTATCAACCGTTACCTTGTTTGTTCTAATGACTATGAGTAATATTATGACCCACACACAGCCTCACCACATGTCCAAACCAAAGCCACAAGCAGAAAATTGAAAAAGAAGCAAACAATCTAGCAACTCAAATTAAGCACCACCTCAGACTTCTGCCTTGGTCGCATTGATTCATGGCTTCTTCTCCCTCTCTTTTCCTGCTCTCTCTCCGCACCTTCTCTCTGCCCTCTCTTCCCCAACGTCTCACTCCTTTTCATCATCCAAACATCAAGACCCAACGGCTCGATTCCCGCCTTTCATATCGGAGAACCTGGACCGTTAACTTCCCAGAAGGTGAATCCGACGGCCAAGATTGCAACTTCGACTGCGCGGTCTCTCATTTCAATAGCAGAGACTTCTATAGATGCCACGACTTCCTCGAGCATCTTTGGTACGGAGCTGAGGAGCCGCGGCGCACCGTCATCCACGGGCTGCTGCAGTGTGCCGTGGGGTTTCATCACCTGTTCAATCAGGCAGGGCTTCTTCTTCTTCTGTGGTAGTAATTGCTTCTTTTGATTTGATTTCCTTGTATTTTGTGTGGGTCGA
The DNA here is from genome assembly GCA_012931725.1 of Litsea cubeba. Taxonomy (NCBI): domain Eukaryota; kingdom Viridiplantae; phylum Streptophyta; class Magnoliopsida; order Laurales; family Lauraceae; genus Litsea; species Litsea cubeba. The sequence continues at coordinate 59,633,021 of CM022948.1, forward strand.
CCCAAAGGTGAAAATTAACAAATGTACATCAAATAATCTCTGCTTTGAGCCAAGATGATTTTAGTTTGACACGGGACCCAAACAGATAGTTGGATTTTTGGGTGGAACCTAGGATTTTTGAGGGGGGCAGACCCAAAAACAGGTAGTTGGATTTTGGAGGGCAAACCTAAGATTTCCATGTACATCAAGATGACTTTCACTTTAAGGGGGGCGGACCCAAACATGTAGTTGGATTTTTTGTCGGTAAATTTCGAATTTTTGTGTGGGTTTTGGAGGTGGATCAAGAGTTTCTAATGTAGTTTTCATTTTCACAAGGGCCCAAGCCTACTGGAGGGATGCCCCCTGGGGGCACATTTGTGTACACACTCTTTCCGCGGAAAGGAAAATTTGGCACGCAGTAAATTCCATAGAAATAGAAACCTCGAAAAAGGATTTCCGTAGAATTTAGAAATCCATGTTTGGTGCAAAAAATCTTTCCTCATTGAATTGGTGCTAATATGGTTTGGTGCGGCTATGGATTCCTTATGGAAAATCAAATTTTCTTATTTGGTGAAATAATTTTTTGAAAAAAAATTACATAACATATATATTATTTATTCAACATCAAATAATAATTTATTTAAAGAAATAAAAAAATGAAAGAGTTGTAGGGTTTTGGGTTGAAATGGACAAGAGTAGGGAAAAGAAAGAGAAGTTTTCCGAGGAAACTCATTTCTCATACCTCCCACTTCCACTCCCATAGGAAACTCATTTCTACCATTATCAAAGAAAATACGGATGAGGCAGGAAAGCGTTTTCGTAGAATATTTGTTCTGCATCAAACGCCTGAAAAATGGTTTTTCGCGGAAAACCGTGCACTTTTCCATATAAAAGTGTTATGCAAGCATGCCCTAAAGCTTATGCGGGAGGATCTTTGATGGAAAATAAATATCCAGCCGTCACTCTAGTAAATCAAATTTTAAAAAAGTTGGATCCCATCTTCATCTCCACCTTATATTATTTGCCCCTCCTTACCTCTTTAGTATTCTTCTTGGGACCTTTTACACATTCAATTCCTTCATATGGGTTTTTTCCCCTCGCATGTGTGCTACCCTCTTTTTTTTTTTTTTTTTTTCCCTCTTCATTTTAGGGGTATTAGTATAAGTTCTAATTTTAGTGTTGGATGATTGTAGAACCATCGAGGAGCAATGATGGAGCTGGGAGAAGGCCTCTGTAAGCTACGAAAGATGAATTTCGCGGACGGCCCATTACATGATTTCGAGAAAGAGATCTCTGCAGTACTAGATTTTATTTATCAGACTCAGCTGGAACTGGCTGCCTGTAAGTTTTTTTTTTTATCTTTTTTCATTCCTTGGGTGGATTTCTGATTTCTTGATTGCTTTTGTTGCAATTCATATGATGATATGCATTTTTAGCAGATTTTGTTTAACTTTATTTCTTTCCTAGTGCTGGATTAATTATAAACTGCAATGTTTGGTGATGATAGATGGTAGCTTGACAATGTTAGGATCTTATAAGTATCCACTCAATGAATGATATGTGGGGCAATCTATGAAGGGATTGACACCCAATTATTTCCAACTCTTTCATCTTTGAAACAACTCTTTGTCAGTATGCATGACTCATCTCCACTTTTTTTTTGGCCATTGATATTGGCACTCCCAAATGCTCCTTTTTTACTGCAGGCACTCCCAATAGGGGGGGGGGGGGGGGCAATATCAATCCTTTTTTTTTATTTTTGCTATTGGAGGGTTCCCAATCCTTTGGACTGGACTAATCCCTCCGGGCCCAGAAGGGAAGTCGGGTAAATTCCCCTATAGCCCCAGTGTGGTAGTGTAGTTTCAAACCTATAACCTTCGAATGCAAACCGTGGTCCTCGGCCAACTGAACTACCCCTTGAAGTTATCTCCATATTTTTTTCGAGAGAAGATTAATAAAGAAATTTTCACGCCTTACATGAAGACCAAGAAGAGGATCAGTTTGCAGAATTTTTTAATTAAAGTTCTTGCAAGTTTCAAAAAGATCTTCAAGTTGAATGATATCTATGCTCCACTTTAAGGTGGAATATTGTGAGTACCTTATTTTGCATGTTACTTAAGACTATCTACTTTGTTTTTCAGATCTTTGAAGTTATAAAATAAAGCAAAAACTGTAGAATAGGAATGCAATGGAAGGAGATTTATAGAAGGAAATGATGGCAGGAGAATAGATTATGGAGAAGGTCACTGTCTCTGGTTGTCAATTGCATGACTGGATCTATTATTTTATTCACATAGGGACAAGACCGAATGATTAAACTACCTTAATATCTGTAGTGCATTACAATTAAAACCATTGCAAAAGAAAAATACCAAAATACCATTTAATGAACTGCAAATTACAGTCCAACTATGGGTGGCAGGGGGTCAGGTTTGGGTTTGGTTTAGAGTTAGACCTTTGATGCAGTAGGTCATGGTCCTGCATGCCCAAACCCTACCCAGTTAATAAACAGGTTGAAACCTCCATCCTCTTACAGCCCTGCAAATAAATGGGTCAACTCGACCAGACCAACATAAAGAAATATTGAATCACTCCAAACACTAATTAACTGATAAAAATGTTGATTTATCCCCAAATAAAAACTAATAAAATCCTGTAGATCTACTTTGATAAAAATTATAATCAAAGCCATAATTAAACCCTTAGCAAACTCCCAAAAACAACTAGAATCCTACTGACTTTCCCTATGAAGTCCTTCATCAAAGCCCAAACCAAAACAATTAAAATGCTAAACAAAACTCTAACTAGGAACCCAATTGAAACCCTCATCCACCCTCAAGTTTTATAGACAGTTGCACCAGATTGATAGCTGCACCCGGATTTGTATTGTTTCACCCTAATGTATTTTTGAACCCATAACTGACAGCTGCACCCATAGTTGCACCTGAAATTGATAGCTGCATCCGGATTTCTAGTGTTCAATCCCAATGTGTTGTTGCATCCGAAATTGACATTTGCACCTGATCAAATCGACAGTTCCACACGAACTTGATATATTTTTCTTTGAAAGATAAGAAGTATATAATTCCAAAGAAACTGTACAATGTACAAAGAATGAGTCTTAAGCTCCTACGTCCTAACCACTTGTGCTCCATTCCATAGACCGAAGGCACAACTAGAGAAGAGCTAAGACCAACGGCTTCACCAAAATAACCCACAAGAAGAAAAAAAAAAAAAGAACATCACCAGGGGAAGTGAAAAAAAGGACCTGAAAGAGATTGCACCCAAAACTAGTAGTTGCATCCAAATTTTGTATTGTTTAACCTCAATGTGTTGCTGCACCTGAATTGTGAAGTTCCACCTCATATTGCTCTGAATCACTATTACCTTTATTGTGGAATTGCATCTAACATGCAGGTATGCTCGAATTATGTGACCAAGCCCAATTTCCACATAGCCTTGAATCTCTTCAGCATACATACACCTGGAACATATATTTGTTCACTTGCCTTGAGTTCAATTTGGGGAAACACTTGGAATGAGCTAACCCAACCCAAAACCTCTCATCTACACCAAATTTCTCAGAACCTAACCCAGCTTCAATGCTCTATAGCAAAATCCAAAAGAAAGAGAAGGTTTGAGCTTGTGTGTAACATCCATGGCTCAAAGGAGCTAGAACTAGGATTCAAAGGAAAAACCTCACCTAGAATGGGGATTTGAAGAAAACCAAGAGGATGATGATGCCACGCACTTGATTGGAGGTGGATTGTTGGCCAGCCGAGAGGTGGAAGGCTTGGTCGATGTATTGCAAGGAGAAATGAGAGAAGGAAGGAGAGAGAATGAGAGGAGAAAAAAGAGGAAGATGATGATTGATCTCAGAATTCATGTCCATGGAATTTCAAATTCTCCAAAAGTTGTCCCCTTGAGGTGGAATTTCAAATCCCTCCTCTTGATGGACCATTTGAAATTCCAACTATATGCATTGACTATGGAATTTCAGGAATTCCATTTATAACATTTTAGGTGATTGGAATTTGAAATTCTTGTAAATGAAATACAACATTTCAAATATTAGGGGATAAGATGTCACATCATGTATAAAAAACCATAACATCCCAAATTCCTCTTAGGAAATTGCAAGGGCGTCATTTTTCTCACTTGGTAACTAGAGGTTGAATTGACATGCATCCTTAACAAAAGTTTCTTGAAATTAAGTCCTCCACCTGACATACCCAAAATTGGAAATTTCCTAAAATTATGGTGAAACCCTCAAAGTTTTTCAAAATTACAACCTAACCCCCTTTAAGTAGGATTGCAACCGATTATCCATAAGTTTTGACCCGCAAAAAAAATGGGTCTGGAACCTATTTTAGGTTCCGATTTATGAGTGGGTCCGGAACCTACTTTAGATTCCGATTGATAAACGGGTCCGGTTCCGGGGCCATATAGGTTCCGACTCTTGGATCCGGTATGGGAGTCTTTGATATTGTAATTTATACTTTAAAACCAACTCTTTTTTAGCATTCTTATGTATAATACTAGATGTTGTAGACTTGATGCACTGTTATAAGTTGAATGATATGCTTATTTTAAGAAAAAATAGAGAATAAAGAGAAAATAGAATCGATTTTGTAACTAGATTCGAGTCCTCTAGGTGGACCCGGTTCCAGAACCGGAACCGGGTTTTCTTATCGAAACCCCGGGTCCAGAACCAACAAAACAGGTTCCGATTCAAAACCGGAACCAGAACCGTTATTTAAAAACAGGTCCGGGTCCACTATGGTTTCGATCCGAAATCGTCCCATATGCAACCCTACCTATAAGCACTGAACTCCAACCAAAAGCTACCAAAACACTTGGATCACTAATCTAACACATAAACCCACTTGCTTAGCTACTTGACATGATTAATTAACCACAACCACAATTAATTAGGAGCGAGATCTTACACTAAGTAATTGTGTGTTGAGTTTCTCAAGAGTGGCTGTATTTTCTCAATATGTAGCTTCTTCTGCTTGCCTGTATTGTACTGGGCATTATTTAGTCTTTAACTTCATGATTCTTTATGCTCAGAAGGACTTAATGGTGATGTATCTGAACTTATTTTTATTCTCACAGGCACAGATGATTTCTGCTTGGCAATGGACGGATCAGAGAGATCATACCAGCTACTAGGTACATTTGCTGCAGGGCAGCACTTGTATAGATTAGAAAGAGACCCAGATGACATCCAGTTCATAGTTTTCTGCCCTGAGGCCTCTTACAGCTCCGGAAGCCCTGCAAAAGTCAAGATTCCCACACTTCATGCTACAGAAGAACATCTCAATTCCTGGGGTTAAAACTGAAGCATGTATATAAACTGCTCATGCTGTTACTATCCTGTAATTCTTGATGTAAATTTATTTTTATATTTGTGGGTGCAGATGTGAAAATGGCGTGGGGTTTTTAGTTGAAGAGTTGGGTGATCCTTGTGATAAGAAAAAAAAAAATTGTAGAATCATTGCTAGTGGCATTGGACCCAGAGTGGATTTATTGGTCAGATGCCCAGTGATTGGAAGATGGGTGTCACTGGGACGATTGTAATTTTTAACTGTGCCTCATTTCTTTTTGGGTGCATAATTTGGGAGTTCTTAATTTAGTACATTTATTCCACTTGCATATGGTTTTTTTTTTTTTTATATGGTAGGACCACTTGCATGTGATTGTGCATGCAGTAAGACTTGCTCTTTGTTTTTTTGTTGGAAAATGTGGCCCATAGTTCCAGCCCTTAGGCCTGTAATAAAAAATAAGCCCTTGAACCATAAATTTATTGCTTAAATCCCTGATATTTTTTCGAAAGCCTTTTAGGCATGTCCTGATGAAGATTCTGGATGAGTATATCAACTTTTTACAAAGAGAGTGGAATCCTAGGTTCTAACCCTCATGGATCCTACCAAAGAAAAAAAAAAAAAAAAACTCATGGAGAAAAGAATTTCATTCAATGGTAGAAAATTGAAGCATTATTTCAGCAAGATTCTTTTGCTTTTTTGGGTTTGCTTTTTAGACTTGCTTGTTTGCATTAAAATACAATATGAATTCAATAGAATGAAATTTTTTAAGTGATTAAAAATGAAGACCAAAGGCTTATTTGATACACATTTTTTAAAATTCATTTTTAACTGCTTTAAAAAATCATATGTATTTTAATGCAAACAAAAAGTCCCATAGCACTCTAGATGAAAAATTTTCCCCTTTATTCATTTCTACCGCTTGCACAAGCCCTGGTCTGATTTGTACAATTGTGATTTCCAGCTGACACGTGTTCTTAAAATTTTCAAATGCTTGTGAGATCTTTTGGTTTCCTAAATTCTCTAAATTTTTTCTTTGAAATAAGACTACAATATGAGCAAAATAGCCCATATAATATTCTAAATTTCGGAATTTCAAAGCTTTAGGGGATGTTTGTACAGTAGTAGCAAATCCTTATGAGCTCTATTTTCTGCACTTAACTTTTATCATCATTTGGTGCAAATGCAATGGACTCTTGGCAGAAATCTGCAAGGAGGGTGGAGTCCAACTGACTTCAATTTCTGCAAAAGAGGAAACCCATTACATAAACAAGCCATGGAGTTTGATGAAATTCCAATAGCAATTAAAGTTTTTTATGAGAATTTGAAGGGTTTAAGACTCTCAAAGAGCAAGAATTCATCAAAATCTTGCTATCTTACACCTCTATCATGGTTGTTTACATGTGTGGTATAGTAAAGGCAAAGTGAATGTCAAATTACAAAGGTAAAATATAATGAAGTAAAAGTAGAAGTGTGGTATTTGAGATAAAATAAAAGTGAGAGACCCACCTTGGAGTTGATGATTAGCATAAGGCATGGGTTTGTTCCCCATGTTTTGTGTTTGAAACTACCTAGGATTTATTGGTGTGATTTGTGTGGGTTTAGCCGGCCACCCAAGAAATTAGTCATTCTTATTGGGTCAAAGCCCTCATGATATCCACATCATAAGAAAAAAAAAAGAGAGTAAAGGTGAGAGAGAGTACGTGTGATTAAAAAAATACTTTCTTTTTATTATCTCCATTTGCTTCTTATTTATTTATTTTGCTAAAATGGAAATGAGTGCAACAGAATAGAAACAACAAAAGAACTTACAATATCAAGAAGCAGAGAAAAACAGAAAAATAAGAAGACCGAACATCAAAATCGAAGATCTATGGTAGCGACCTCTTCACTACACATCCACACCATTAGATATAAACTAGAAGAAGGTAGTTTGCTTTCTCTTATGAAAAAGTCTACATGGCCCGGATTTTTTGGCCGGGCCATGTAGCAGGTCTCTTCTCTTAACTTCACCATACAATACCATATTCATCTAAGGTTAAAGCAAAGTAGCATTTGGTCAGAAATGCTACATCATGAGATTACTTCTCGAATTTACCTTTTCAACGAAAAAAGGTATAGGCAAAAAAACGTCACATCTCAACGAACTTTTAACATTTCCTTTTATATCTCCACTTGCAATACAAACATGAGTATTCTTTCTTTCTTTTTTCAAAATAAAAGGAAATAATATAATTATATTTGTTATCGTTGGTAGTCGAATTTCAGTTATTGATTTATTTCTATTACAATTTATGTGGCGTTTTTATTTCCTATTATAGTTAATAATTTCGTACCGTTTCGACTGAAATGGTCGAAATTTTTCATTTTGGTCAAGTGGCAATTTCTGCGAAAAACTTTTCGGTTTGAATTTTGGTCAATCTCGGCCAAAATTCAAGATTTCTTCCTATTTTGGCCGAATTTCGAGTTTTCGCCCGAAATGTGACTTTTTGGCAGAAATGATATTTTATATAATTAATTTTTTATTTTTTTACAAATATATAGTATTTCTTATTCCCAAAATGTAATTCCAAAAAATTTATAATAATGGATTAAATCTATATTTATTACTTTTTTTTTATTTTATATATATATGCATATATATTATGTAATATTTTCACCGAAATGTAATTCCGAAAAATTTAGCCGAAATTCCGAATCGGCCAAAGCTTTTCATTTTGCAAGCCAGAGTAAAATGAGGTCCGAAACAAAATTGACAACTATGTTTTCTATCCACGACATGGGTAAAATATCTTTGTGTGTTGTGTGTGTATATATAGTTGGAGCCTTAAGAGACTCAATGCTCATGGGATTTGACTACCTATACATAGGGAGGAAACCACTCGCAGACACAGGAAAGAGGACCCAGGAATCTAACGTTGGACAATTGGGTGACAAGGAGACTCCCAAGTCCCAACCACTAGACCATCCTTATATTCTATGAAGATAATATCTATTAAAATACCGGATGCCTCTATGTAGAAATAACATTATGAAATGAAAGCCAAGTTTCTTGAAATGACAAAAGTTCGGCATACAGAAATCATTGATGTTTAGTGACAAAGCACCTCAACCTCACAATATCAACCTGGGATGATCCTCACCTTGGATATACCACTCAAGCAAAAAAGACAGAAAGAAAAGTTTGGCATGCATACGTTTCTTTTCAGCTGGTTCCAACTTTTAGAATGCAAAATAAGATTAATCTGTAGCTGAATCCAGATTTTTTAATATGAGTAGGCCTATTTAGTTGCAATGGATGGGAACCCCTTTGATAGTCATACGCCCCAAGGTTTGACACCAATGCGAATGAACTGGACCGTTGGATCGACTATTTACCCATACAAATGGATTGAGCTTATCTTATCGGTCATGGATGAAGGGGTTAGAAGCATGAGATTGGGGTCGAATTTGATATTCGGAGTGATCCCATATAGATCTTTCAATCCTTACCGGTCTCATTCTAAATTGAGACCCTCAATTGACCCCATAAAAAAACTCTCACGGTGACTCCGTAAGAACAGTTCTCATTCGATCACATCCCTTTAGTGTAATGGCTACCATTTCATATGTTTTATACACCACCACGTCCATGACATGCCAAGAGAACTGTAGGCGTAGCCTACATTCATGGCTTTTATTTTAGACTGGCACAGTTTTACATTCTAGATCAAGGATGTACATGGATTTTCGGAAAAATCATGCTGGAGAAACTCAATAAAAAACATCATGCAGTTCATCCCACTCATTACTCATTTGAATGAGGCCACTGGCCACCTTATTTTTATTACAAGCTAGAGGTGGAGCCCATCCATATATGATTATGGATCGGGTTTGGCATGGGTCAGCCTAAATCTGAATCCGACTTGCATGACACTTTTCTCTGCCCCTTACCTGATTTGCCCGTGCTGAATTTATGATTTATGAAACCAAACCCACCTTGTGATTAATTAGTACAGCTTGAGTTTGCTAATGAGATGATTTTTTTTTTATTCTTAAACATGAAAAAAAAAAAAACCATAAACCCATGGCATTAAGAATAGCAGTCTCCACCTCCTACTACCACCTCAGCTATGACATCCATGTATGAATAGATTTATTGAGTAATGTAAGTTAGAGACAGACTGAGCGGGTTAGGTTAGGTGGGCATAAAATCCAAATCTTCCAATCCAAAAACGACTGTAAATTAACCTCAATTTTAATAAAAACTGAATAAAGGGGAGATGAAAAATGAGTCTACCATCATTTTAGAAATATATATAGGCATATTTTTGCCTTGAAAAAAAAAAGAGCAAAGAAAAAGAAAAATATACACCAAAATTTGCTTAAAGATCAATGTAATAGTTTGACTGTGGTCAAAGGGATTTTAGAACATAAACAACTTGCAATTATTTATATCCAAACGGGGAATTTTCCGAACTAAAAATGGAAGTACAATGATCCCTTCTGCCATTCTCATAAGAACCAATGTAATAACGAGTTCAAAAAGTCTCCTTGGCCTGATGCCAGGCCTGATGAGTGGCCTGACACCAGGCCAAGGGCCGTTGGATCTCATTTTGGCCTGACACCAGGCCAAGGGCCGTTGGAACTCATTTTAAAATGAGATCCAACGGCCCTTGGCCTGGTGTCAGGCCACTCATCGGGACTGGCATCAGGCCAAGTAGCAGGGCTCTAACGAGTTTGGACTTTGGTGGATTAGCTCTATCATGCATCCGGGGGCAGACCCACGTATCATATGTGCATGCGAGGCAATGTGTGATTTTTAATCTCATAAAAACCCAAAATTTGTATGAGAATCTTAGGTCTGTCTCCAAAACTCACATGAAATTCTGGATCCACTATCAGAACCCACATGAAAATCCTTGGTTTGCCCACAAAAACTGACTACCTATTTGGATTTGCTCCTCTCAAACGAGAATCCTAAGTATGCCACTACTGATGCACCTATTTAAACATTTCTAACTTTATCAGTGACGATTCAAACTAGCTAATTTATGTTAGCCATTCTCTTTTATTTACTCTAATCAAATAACTAATAGTATTTAACATGGCTAAGTACTGAATTTTATCCAACTAATTTAGTGGTGCGGCACTTCCCTTTCATTAAAACAACCTAGGAACATGGCTGTATCACTAATGGCTAGAGACTTGGGTGAGCGTGTGCGGTAGGAGTGTAATGGTTCAGTTAACTGTTCATTTTGGGAAAACCGTTAACTGAACCGTATTTCGCAGTTTTTTATTTTTAAAAATCATAATTGAACCGTTAAAAACCAAACTACGGTTAACTGCGATTAACGGTTAATTGTCACTTAAAAAAAATTTGTGAGAATTTTTTCATTTATCAATCAAACTTACTGTAAAAAAAAAAAAAATAGTTGGAGAATGGCATAATATGTTACTGTAAAAAAAAAAGGAAGTAATTTTCATTCAGGCCTTTAGATTTTTTTCTTATGAGTGAAATGGTTCAGTTAACTGTGTGTTTTAGGAACACGGTTAACCGAACCACAGTTAACGATTCAGTTCGGTTAATAACCGTGAGTCAAGGCAAAAAACCGTAACTGAACTGTCAAACACAGTTTTTTTATTTCAATAACCATAACCGAACAGTAAAACACTATTATTAACTACGGTTTGATTTGGTTAGACGATTTTTTGATTTTCTCTTACAACCCTGGGTTTTTTTTTTTTACCAGAGTATTTACCCAAGCCCAAAATGAATGAAAAAAAAAAAAAAGAAGTTTATCAAAGTGGGCCGTTTCAACTGTCGGTGGAAGCTTCCCACCATGTGCTTGCAAGACGCTTTCACAAATAGACGAAAAATGAGAGGGGGTTATGTGCGTATACAAAAACCTATTGCCATGAAATGAAAGGGTGACAGCTACAAAAAGGGCAATCAAGTAGACAAAGCAGTGGGAGTGGGAAGCTTGGACTTGGGTCAGTCAATATAGAAGGTCAGATCTTGCAAGTCTATAATGAGATGATGTGAGATATCTCATCCTCCTCTCACTTGCGATTGTCTAGAAAGGTAATTGATTGCTTCTCCTCTTCCTCTTCTTCATCAGATCAGAAACTCTAAATACATCTTTCTTCCTGCTATTAATCTTCTGCATTGCTTGAAAATCCCTGGAATCTTTAGATCTGAAACCCTAATTCTTTGCGAGAAGCACCGACCTAAGTAGATCTGTACATCAGAAAGTCCATTTGAGTAATTTAGTGTTATCAGACATTCTTCTTTGCATTTCTCTTAGCTGCTGATTTCTCAATGCGCTTAGATCTGTAGCTTTGGAAAACCTCACTGCTTGAGTGGAGCTGACGAAGTAATTTTCCACATCTTAAGCCCTAATTCTCTCACTAGAGAGAGGGTCTATTGATATAGCATTGAGCTTCTTAAAGCCCTTGTTCCGGATCTGTGAATCTTATTTTGGGAAAAACTCAAATGCTTGATTTCCATATCTGGAAACCCTGATTGATTGAGCAGAAACAGTGGAAGTAATTGCATAGATCTAAAATTCATCATCTTTGAAATCAGTGGAATTGGAAGCGCGTTTTCCTGGTAAAATTGCTTTTTGGAGAAGTTCTATATCTTGGTTCAGCTTTCACTTCATTGCTCTTTTGATTCTATATAAAACACCAATTCCTTGAGTAGAACCAATGCAAGTAGTTTAGTTTCAGATCGTCTGTTGGATTTTGGATGCAAAACCTTTGTTGTCTTGTTTTTTCTAAGAAGCTTATTGTTTCTATTTGAAACCCTAGATTTTAAGATCTGGAAGCATTCTAATTCATAAGACTAATAATACATTCTAAGAAATGATAATGAAAGAAGAACAAGTTACCATTCAATTATTATTGTTTTTTGTTAGCTGTTTTTCTTTATATATGAGTTGTCTGGAGTGTTGTTGATCTGAACTGTAATTTGATCACTTGTTTATCTGTTGCGTGGGTTGACTTTTCAGTGGAGTTAGATTTCCTGCTGCCAAGATGTTAGGTCGCACATCACTGTCCAGATCCAGTAGCTTCCGCCCAGAAAATCTGGGGCAGAATGCGCTTGCTATGATTGGAAACCTCTGCTTCACAATTTTTGTTCTTGGGGTGTTGATATTCACCATCATTGCTGCAACTTACGAACCCGAAGATCCTCTCTTTCACCCATCAACCAAAATCACCACGTTCTTGACTTCGACTTCCAATGCTACCTTCCAGTCGGATGTGTCCATTCTCAAGACTGGTGAGGACTTTTTGGCATCAAACCAGTCCATATTTGATGCTTTTATAAATGTCACAGATGTTGCTTTGCCTGTCACAAACAACATAAACAATTCTGAATGTGAATCTGACATTGGCAACCCAATTGACTGTACTAACCCGGAAATATTCCAGTTGATGATGAAAGCTGCGATAGAGCAGTTCAAGGACATTCATTTCTACCGTTTTGGGAAATCTGTTCGAGGATCCGATGATAACATGTGTGACATGGCTTGGCGGTTCAGACCTAAAGAAGGGAAAACTGCAACACTTTATAAGGATTACCGTCGATTTGTGATATCAAGGACGGAAAACTGTAGTTATACTGTGGTTAAGATTGGCGATTACCATTCAGGAACAAACGCAAGGAAAAAGAAAAAGAATCAGAAACCAGGATTTGAGCCAAAGAAGCAGGTGCCCACTTCTGGGGTGCTTGTGGTTGGTGAAACTGTTAATGATTCACTTACAGTGGTTGAGTCCGAGGGGGCATTTAGTAAAGGGCAATACTTGATTTACTCGGGAGGTGGCGACAGATGCAAGAGTATGAATCATTACCTATGGAGCTTCTTATGCGCTTTGGGTGAAGCTCAGTATTTGAACCGGACTTTGGTTATGGATTTAAACATCTGTTTGTCTTCAATATACACTACATCCAATCGTGATGAAGAAGGGAAGGATTTTAGATTCTACTTTGATTACGAGCATTTGAAGGAATCAGCTTCGGTGTTGGACCAGAGAGAATTTTGGAAGGATTGGGCAAAGTGGCATAAGAAAGATGGTTTGAACCTGAATCTTGTGGAGGATTTCAGGGTCACCCCAATGAAACTTGCTGATGTGAAAGATGCTTTAATCATGAGGAAGTTCGGTTCTGTAGAGCCAGATAATTACTGGTACAGGGTGTGTGAAGGTGAGACGGAGGCTGTTATCCAACGTCCATGGCACATGATCTGGAAATCTAGACGGCTGATGGACATAGTGTCGGCCATTGCTACTAGATTGAATTGGGATTTTGATTCTGTTCATGTTGAGAGAGGAGAAAAGGCTAAGAACACAGAGCTCTGGCCTCGCCTGGCAGCAGATACTGCACCAGAAACACTTCTTTCTACTCTGCGTGAGAAGATTGAAGATGGAAGGGAAGTTTATATTGCGACCAATGAGCCAGACACGTCTTTCTTTGATCCTTTAAAGGACCGTTACTCTACTCACTTCCTTAATGATTTCAGTGATCTTTGGGATGAGAAAAGTGAATGGTATGCGGAGACTAAAACTCTTAATGACGGGAAGCCGGTGGAGTTTGATGGATACATGAGGGTAGAGGTTGATACAGAAGTGTTCTTGAGGGGAAAAAAGCAGTTTGAGACTTTCAATGATCTCACAAGTGATTGTAAGGATGGTATCAATACCTGCCACTCGACCTCTTGATTGATGTAGATTACAGGTACGCTCAAGTGGAGGTTTGAAGCTTTGTCCTCGCTCACTTTTCATATCCATGTACAACTTAGCTCTCCCATTCCTTCTTTCCAAGAAACTCCAAACCTGCATTGTCTACTCTTCCATTTAAGCAAACACGATTAGGTCTGTCTTGATATGCTTGCTTGTAGGAGATCTGTTGTCTTATTTACATTAGCATTTGTATAAGGTTGTCTTGTACCAGTTTGTGTTCTTTTAACTTTTGATGCTTATTTCATTTATGACTTTCAATTGTGTGTTTCTCTAGCGGTGTTTGCAGCGTTTCCTCCCAAAAAAAACTCTAGTGGCGCTTACTATTGCAACTTTGAGGTTCCAGGTTAAAGTCACATTACCAATCCCGAAAAAATAAATAAATATAAAGAAGTACTCTTTGGGCCTGTATGTTTACATTAGAATGCATAGGGATTCATGGTCAAATTGGCACAACAAGAAGGATTATTGAAGAGGTGAGGTGTGAGTGACAATGTGAATAATAGGAGTGAGGGGTGAATGATATAAGAAAGTAACGTAGATGGATGTTGACTTTCTTAGAATTTGAATTTTTAGGGCGATGCCTGAGTAATTATTTCTCATCTTTTCTTGATTCTATTACTATAAAAGGTCGTGGTCAATTTTGTATATTCACTTTGGATCTTCATTTTTAACCACTCGATTCCTATTGTATTATACGCAACAATCTTGAAAATTCAGATAAAATTGAATTTATGTGAAATGCATCTCTTCCAGTGGCCATTTAGCCCATGTTTGACACCTCTATTTCCGGCCTCTATTTGTCTAAGTGTCTAAAGCGGACAGAGGTTATGAAAATAAGAGCATTTGGCATAGCATTTTGGTCTCTGTCCGTTTTAGACATTTAGAGGCAAATCCTCTAAAATCCAAATGCTCAAAAAGTGGGCAGCTGGAAAATAAAGCTTTGGCCTCTTCTTTGTATGACTCTTTTTTTTATGGCTTTATTTTTACTGGGTCTGTCAGAAAAAGAGTATAAATACCAAACATGTGGAGAGAACTGATTATGGGCGGCAAAGCTCACCATCTAGTTTAATACAGACAATCTATGCAATAGTCTTCCTATATATATATATATATATTTTTTCCATCATTGATTAATACCTCTAAGTAAAGGTTCACTTGGTTCAATGATAGATGGCATCTGTCTGTTTGTAGGGAAGGCATCTTGTGTTCAAGTTGTTTATTTTGCAGTTTTTACTTCCCAAATTGGATGTCATTTGTCGAGAAACATGGCCGAGTTTAATCTGGAGTCATGAATAGGAGATTAGGAGATTTTTTTTATTCGTGCTGCTGATGGGGTTGAGTCTTGGAAGAAATTGTACAACCTTCTTTTCCATTTCGAACTTTAATTTTTGATGTTATGGTGTTAATATTTGTGGCTTGGTAAATATGAGTTTGCAGATGATGGGGTGTGGGTAGGTTTTTGCTGTTTATCAGGTGCGGATGTCTCACACGTTGCTCTAATTTGAATGGACTGAACCGTTTCATTGAAGTAGGCAAAATGGTGCATTCTAAAATCATTAAGTTTGGAGGACAAAGATCAATGGGTTAGGATGATGGGATCGACTTGACTTTTTTTTTAATTAGGGCCGGTCTCATTTGAATCATTTGATCCCTCATCTCATCCATGATTGGTGGGGTCCTAGGTGGGCTCTATGGTTTTTCTCGTATAATATCCTAAAGAGAGAGGGGTTCCTACGCAATGTTGCGGTGAAGCCCTCTTCTAAATGGCTAAATTTTACCCCCGGGGGTTGGTCTCATCGTAAAAGTGAAAAAAAAAAATTATTTTTTATACATCATTCATGTTAAATTTTACGGTGAAACCAATTCATATTATAATAAATTTTGGCTGCATCTATACAAGAGAAAGGGGGCTCATTTTGAATGATTTAGATTCCCTACGGGTCTTGCTAGGGGGATCCACTTATTTTTGTTTACATTATCGATTGTATGCCAAATTTTATAATGGAATCAACTTATATTAGAATAAAATCAACCGATGGGTGATTATGGCCCATGGGAAGACTGCATCAATTATACTCTCAACTCCCTCCATTTTTTTTAGGTCCTTGTTTCTAGGATGAAGTTGACCAGTTTGGAAATTTACTATTAAAGTGAAGGTGTAGTAAAGCCTCACACAAATTCAAAATTTCCTCCTCATCTTTCAAAAGGGGAAAAAAAGGAAAGTAAAAAAGCGATATCTTTTGTCCACTAAATGACAAAAGGCTATACACTTTTTAAACAAAAGTCAAAAATATTCCCTACAAAAAAATTATCATCACCAAAATACATGCACTAAAAATGACCTTTTGCCTATTTCTTTATCCCTTTATGCATATTTCAAAAATGTCGTCACCAAAACTCTTCTCCCTCTCACAACCTTTTGTAGTAGTGTTTGACATAACAACTAGGTGAATGCATATCATCTATTTTAGGAAACTAATGTTATATACATGTAAAAATTACATCACATTTTATTGTGAGTGATACTTGGATATAAATAATTACATAGATTCCCATCAGATATTAATAAAAAATAAATCAAATCAAGAACTCAAGAATTTTAGAATCTCCCAACGCCAACAAATATCTAAACAAGCAAATCTTAGAATGTCTTCAATCCTCATAAACAGATTTTATATAATGACCATCATTAATGATTAATAAAAAAGGTTAAAAACATAGAATGAAAATATAAATAACTACTTAAAAAAAGTCAGTTACTGTTAGACTCAAAGACTCAACAAGTATATGAAATTTTTTATTTATTTTTTATTATCAAACTACTAACCATCATATTAAATGATTTTATGTTTGTATTTTCTCTTAGTGCCAGTAAGATTGGTTTTTACAATGATATTATGGTTGAATCCATTATGAGGGCCTCTTTGTTAAAGAAAATAATCCTTATGAATTAATGGATGAGGTTATAACTGGTTATATAGTTGACCCACCGTCGAATTGGCAAAGGTTATGAAAATACATGATTAGGCATCGTGTAAATGATAGAGACATTAAAAGAGAGATCATTAGGACTCGAGAGAAAACAATGGTATCCTTTTGTAAATAATGACTTATCTATTTTCGCTTAATATATTTAAGGGCGAGATTAACACCTTTTCCACTGGCTGCTGCTCATTACTGTCAAGATTAGTGATTTTAGTTACATGAAAGGAATTAGAATGATAAAGTAGAGCTCAGTATTGGTAAATATTGAAACCAGAGGTGCCTATTTTAAAATCCTAAAAATCTCAGGGGGTAATATAAAAGAAAACCCGCACTCGTCAGTCCACTCCCTATGCTTCGTTTGAGCTCTTTCCATCTTGGGTAGCGTGATGGAGACACCATTTGCTCTTAGTGGGGCCCACATAACGTCAGCTATTTCAAACCATTGACACGTGACAGGTCCTCCCTTGATCAAATCCGTCCGTCCATCAAGCGTTCAGGTGGACCACCGTGAAGCAAAACTCTCTCAGCCGTCCAATCACATCTAAAAAACGTAAACGGTTTTACTGGAATCACGCCGTTATATAACGGCATCAATGCCCCCCGCCCGTTACATGCCACTGTCATTTCCCATAAATCTCTCGAATTCCCAAGCTCGCTCACCAAATCCTCTCTCTCTCTCTCTCTGTATTTCCATTTCCCTACTCTCCGCTACGAATGTTCTTCCTCAAACCGGCCCGATATGTCGACCGATACCCGATCCACGGCTCTGGAGTTCCGATCATCTGCTGACGACGCTTGGTACAGCGTCCGATTGATCACGGAAGAAGACGGAGAGGTTTTGAGAGTGAAATACGTAGATTTCCCTCACGATATATTCGACGAAAGGTTTCGTGCTGCAGATTTCGGAGACTCGAAGGCGACAGAGGGTCTCGCGGAGCGGTTTCGGCCCGTGTCGGTTCAGTTACAAGACGAGGACTGCCCGAAGGTGACACAAGGGAAGGCGTTCTGTATCGCTCGTAGCATCGAACCCAACGATCTCAAGTTCTATGATGCTGTGGTGGACGAGGTAATTAAGAGCCAGGCCAAATTGGAATCTCTGTCAAAATATCTTATATACATTAATTTGAACCATGTAAAAATTACATACGCACCAATATCACTGTAAGAATGTAAATGGGTATCTGACCCGTTAAAACTAGGTCTGGTCTCTATTTAGGTCTCCATAAGTAAGGGGTCGTTTGTCTTTTACACATGGGATATGTAAATACAATTTACACATGTAAATGATGAATATTCAAATTTTAAGTATGTAACATTTACACATGCGTTTTTTTTTACAACGTTTGTCTAATAATACTATTTTCGCATCATTTACATATGTGATTTATTTTTCCATATTTGTTTCAATGATATGTGTAAATGTATTAAAGATTTTATAAATGATATACTTATTATTCATTAAATTAAATTCTAATATAATAATTTAAAAAGGAGAAAAAATGTCCATTTTATATCAACATTGTCATTTGTATTTTAGATCCTTTAAAAAGAGCATGTCTTTCAACATGAAATATACTTTTAAAAGAAATACATTTCTATCAGTGACCACCTTCACAAAAATACATTTCAACATGTTTGGTTAATTAAATATGAATTTATATTTTGATGGTTAAGCAAATATCATTATTATTAATATTTTTAGTAATTGATATTCAATTCAATATTGATCTTAATTCATTATTCAATTTGCATAAAACTTAACCCACGCATCTCATAGGCTTTATGCTAATATTTATTTTTGATTGATGCCATAATGCTATATAAAATACATTATTTCTTCTCTTTTACATTCATATATACATGTTTAAAGATTTTTAAACTATTGCAATAATAAATAACTTTAGAAAAATCATTGAGATATTGGAAGAAAACTAAAATAATAAGATAATTAACTAGTTAAAAGTTGATATAGAAAAATCATTGAGATATTTATCTTATAGATTGTCCCTTAAATTTTTTTATTATCAGTATGTATTTTGTCTTACAGATTTTGTCCCTTAAAATCATTGGAGCCACTTTAATCTTCTAATATGTTTTTTTGTCTTACAAATATTATCCTTTAAAATCATCAGTTTGGAGACCTCTTTTATTATTATTTTTATTATTATTTTTCTAATGTGTTGGAGGGGGGTTTCGAACCCAGAACCTCTTTCATGGAAATGCCTAAACTTTGAGGCCTCTTTTATTATTATTTTTCTAATGCATTGGAGGGGTTTCGAACCTGGAACCTATTTCACGGAAATGCCCCAATACCAAACCGTCCGCCTCCAACAACGGGTATTCTTTGAAAGAGCACCTCAACAGGTGTTCAAATCTTGGTATGAAAATGGGCTCATTTTCACACCATTTACACATCTGATTTACACTCAAGATGCGTAAATAATTGTAGACAAACATGATTGATACGTAAATATTACACATATTCACCATTTACATATGTAAATTGGTGCAGACAAACGACCCCTAAATGTGGGTCCGAATTCGGTCCCATCATGATTCGGATCTTAGGATCCGAGACCCCACAGATTATCTCAATTTATAAAAATCTCTCGTAAAAATTATAATTTTTAATATCATTTTTTACCTAGACTCGGTTTTGGGTCCAAACCCGTCCCATCCCATTTATGATTCTAGTTCTGGTTAGAGCAAAAAAAAAAACCTGCTTTGAAACGATTTTGGATCCAGATCCGGTTCCACCTTCTCTTTTTCAGGTTCCGGGTCCGGGTCCGGGTTCCACCTTCTCTTTTTCAGGTTCCGGGTCCGGGTCCACTGTTGATCCTGACGGTAACCCGACCCGTTTACTATCCTAAATATCAAGTCATCTAACATGGGCATTCGGAGCCAATTAAGGAAGTCAAAATGGCAATAGGACACATCTTCAAGCAGTCGAGCCATTTCCCACTGAGGCTGATTGGAATGTTGAATGTTATTTACTAAAAGCCACTCATAGTCTATACTCACCTGAAAATTAATACCCATAAACCTACATTGTAACATTAACAGTGGGGAAGAAACCAAACAGAAATGCTTTGAACAGCCGAAGACGGGTAAGATTTAGGCGAAGACATGCAAGACTCCAATACCTCTAAATGGGACTCTCCATGGAAACAGTGTGTTACCCATTTTAACTACTTTAAATTAGAGGCTTCTTGGCGTAATATAGGTATCATGTGTTTTTGATATTTTCCCTCGTCGCAACAAATTGGCACTCTTGTTTAAAAAAATAAAAATGGGTCTATAAGAAGTAATAATAGTGTATTTTTTTTTCTTCTTGTTTTTAGTTACAACCCCAGTTGGTTAAATTTAGAGATTGTTACATGTTACATGATCTTATTTACTGCAGCTCATAAATGTGTTTACACAATTCTGCTATATATGTGTCCAAAATCAGAATTGATATTGTCTGACCAAACAACCTTGGATGCTTTTGCTTTCAATAAGCAGGTGCAAAAGTTGAGTTAGTGAAACAATCTTTTGTGCTAAGAAGCTGCTATAAAGAAGTAGATTTTAAAAGCCATTTTTTTAAAGCACTTGTGATTTTTATTAAGCATAACCAAACACACCCTAAGTGAAAGAGAGCTTCTATTGGCACGACGGTTTTGTCTCTTCACACCGCAAAAAAATAAATAAATATAAATCCTAAATTACCCCTCCCCCCTCCTCTCTCTCCCTCCACCCTCTTCCTCTCTCCCTCTCTCCCCCCCCTAGTCTCCGGCTGGGAGGGAGAATGGCCGGCAGCCAGCGGCGGAAGCCCCGGCCGGCCTCCCTCCCCCCTCTCCCTCTTTCTTCCTTCCTCCCCCTCTATTTTCTCTCCCTCCCTCTTCTTCTCTCTCCTTCCCTCCCCACCTCTTCCTCTCTTCCTCCCCCTCCTAGTCGGCCGGCGGGGAGGGTGATCGGGCTGCAGCAGGGAGAAGGAGAGGGAGAGAAAATAGAGGGGGAGGGAGGAAGTTAGGGAAGAGGGTAGAGGGAGGAGCGGTAGTTTAGGAAAAATATATATTTTTTTTTGTATGGTATAGAGGGAGGAGGGGTAGTTTAGGAAAAAAAAATATTTTTTTTGTGCGGTATGGAGAGACAAAACCGCGGTGCCAATAGAAGCTCTCTAAGTGAAATGACAAATAGTAAATGAGTGCAAACATAGACATAATAAAGTACTCCATTGTAGTATTATTACTTAAGTACTCCAACAATTTACTCCTAGCAAAGCTAGGCTCAGTCTTGACGCTTGCTAGGGTTGTTCATGGACTAGGCTAGGCTGAGGCATTATCTATGCTTGGCCGGCATTTACAAATATGCTTGTATCTGGACCAAGCCCGGCTTCCCTTGCACATGTCAGGCCCATGCCGGCCCAGTTAGTCAATTGGGTGAACCCCCATTTAGTCAATTGGGCTGGGTTGGGCAGGGCTTATCACTCTTTTGGGCTTTCTAATCACTTGTTTGGGTAAATCAGTCACTAAACTACTTGTATTACTTAAAAGTTCCGGGGTGGGGTTCGGACTTTCTATCACTTAATCCAAGCCTGACCCACATGGATTGTGGGGCCCTTCTTGGGCCTCCTCTTGTGAATTATAAAGCTGTAGCTGCTGTATCATTGAGATTATCTTGATAGATATTTCTAGACAAATAATGACAATATGCTGGTAGGTAATAGTAAGGAGGATGAATTTTTATGTGTAAAATTTGTATAAATTTAATATAAGCTATTTATATCTCAGAACATTAGCCAAATTTTTCTCGATATTGATGAATAAGTACTATGAGTCTGTTGACTTTTCTGCATGTAAATTAAATTGTTCTGATGGTATATGGCAGGTATGCCATTCAAAGCATAGGTTCGAAAATGGAGCAGAAGTGTGTATGTGCACCTTTGTTGTTTTGTGGAAACATGGTCCCAGTGCTGGGACAAAGACATCGACTGGTATTGGAAACATTTGTTCAATACAATCTGGAAGTGCACAAATTAATCCAGCATTGGATTCTTTCATGAAACTATCAAGGAAGAAACTTCACAAAGATGACTATGAGAGTGGAATTTCTGCAACCTGCGGTACTGAAAGCAAGGACTCAAATTTCCAAAACAAGCTCTATGAATGTGAATCTCCAGCAAGCTATTTTAAGGTAGGTTAAGTTCTCATTCAGCTGTGACATATTAGGCATGTTTGGAGCATGGTTAGTCGCTTATGCAGACTGTGTTGGTGTAATAGTGCCTTTATTCTAAGATAAGTGCATTATCCATCATTTTGGTTGGTTGCACTTTTCCATTAATAGCTATATATTCTCACCAAACAGAAGATAAGATGATGTCCTAGTAGGTCCTTAGCAGCACATTGCAACATTGCACTGCATTTCACATTTTAGTTTTTATGACAGTATGAAGAATTTAGTTCTTTTGCTGATTCAAATTCCTCCACCCTTGTAGGGAGCAGAGCGTTGTAAACATGCTGATATGGTACGAACAACTAAAGGTTCGATTCTGTCTGCTACTAATAGGGAGGTTTTGTTGGTCCACTTGTAGTTCCACATCGGGACTTAGAACATCTTTGCCAAAACTCATGTGGTGCAGATGCCACATCGTGGATGCCTCTCATCTGGTGGGTTGCTTAGGTACACAGATGGGAGTGTAGGAGAAGTTCAGCCATCCATCTATTTTCTGCATATCTATATCACTATATGAAACCATTGGCAGATTGCCATTTTTCTTGGGCCAAGTCAGTCTCCACCTGATAGGTTAATTAGAGTACAGTAAACTCATTATATATCATAATTATGCAAGGCCCCTAAACCAACTAAATATGTACATAATTACTCTCTTAAGTGCTTTCCTACCTTTATTTTTTTGGTGCAGGGAAGAGTAGAAATGGTTCAAAAATAATGGGACAGGATAGAGACTTGGGAGGTGGTTGTTTCAGGACAAAGCACTTTGAAACAACAAGTAGCTGTTTATTTATCTTGATTGAGAACTTGGAGAAAGATATATCCCCATCAGCAATTGTGGATTTCATATATCAACAAACATCTATTTTGTGCAAAGCTTTTGTGTCACCCAGCCTATTATCAGAAGCATATACAAGGGGAGCTCTCAGTCCAGTGAACCAAGAGAAGCTTGAATGTTTATCTAGGTTTTTACACAGTCCGGCACATCTTATAGTGTCCTCAAGAGGAAGGTATTGTGTTTCTCATCTTCTGTGACACCTGAATATTTAGAAGTAGGCAATATGTCCGTATTGTATCACGTTCAACATATCATTTTTATATGCGACCCTGTGGTATGCTTGGTGTGCCCTGTCATGCCCATATTGTATCTATGCATTATTGTTTTTAATCCTTGTTTTGCCTTGAGTACTAGAATTTGGGAAGCCCTTTAACATAACATGGGATAGTCATTTTCTTTAGCTTCCTCTGCTAGCCTATTGCTTTTGTTGGAAATTATCTGTGGTACCCGGATACTTAATAATAGGCAACAAATCCATTTGTATCATATTGATTATTGACCACATCAATTTTATCAGTATCCCTGTTGCATGTATGATATCTATGGTATCCATGCTGTATCTAGGCATTATTGTTTTTATTTCTTGTGTCACAGTAAGAACTGGAACTTCGGAAGACCGAAAAAAAAAAAGGTATAATCATCTTCTTTAGCTTCCTTTTCTAGTTTATTGCTTTTGTTGAAAAATATATATTTGTATTTGTTTGGGTGGAGGTGGGGCGTGGTGTGGTTGACAGCTGACAAGTTCCGCCACTGCCACTGCCGGAAGCTAAATATGACTATAATTCCCCAACCTAGTGAGTGGGTCAACCAGAGTTGACCAGGAAACTTAGTAGGAATTTCTAATTTTAAATAGATATGTTTAGAGTAACTAAAATATAGAAAAATATACAAGAAACACATTTGGGATGTTTAGGAATTGCTCTGGGGTGGGGGGAGGAGGGAACGAGGGTCCTCTTTTGAGAGCTTCAAAGATTTCCAAATACTATCTGTTAGATAAAGTGGAATGGCTGCCAAAGTTTGCGTAAATAATTGAATGGCCTATACAGTGTTGAGTTTTGGTCAGTGCTAATTCAAACAGAGATGGAGATAATGAGCATGAAGAGCTTAGATTGATCAAAACCCACAGGCCAAGCCATTCAAGCTTGAGGACTGCCTGGCGGTCCCTGAGTGTTTATAAACATATTTTTTTTCAATAAAATCTACAAAAAACTCATGTAAATTGCAACATCAATTTTCTGATTTAATCTGAGTATATTCTTACTTCTACTGTTATATTTATTTAACTTATAAATGGATTTCCCTAGCCTAGATAAAGGAGGGTTGCGTTGGGTAGGTTGACAACTAGCGTAAAATTTTGTCACAAGACTCACAAGTCACAACCCAAACATGAATTCTGAGAGACAAAACTCATGTAGCCAACCCCACATAGTTGGGTGGGATAAGGCTTTGATGACGATGGATTTCATTTATTCTTTTTTAAGATGGACAGATAAGGTGCCCTATGGGTCACCATAACAACTTGGTTAGACCAAGATCAGTATAGTGAGCCATGAGGTTACCAGGATGGGTCAACTGGGTTTCAACCAAAACTCATTGAAGCTGACTTGCTTGACCCTGGTACCCAGTATGTAACTGGATCAAGTGACCTCTTTGTGTGGGAAAACTTTGAATGTGGTAAATATGAAGGGGCAAGCCACTTCAAAGTTCGTGCAGGATTCACAATCCGAATGCTCACAAAAAAAAAAAAAAAAAAGAAGAAGAAGAAGAAGAAAGAAAGAAAAGGACCTACTGCAGTAAGTCTTGGATCCAGATTTGGAAAAACCACCTATTTCAACATTCTTGATGGGAACTGACTGAGAAAGGAGAATAAGAAGATGATTGATCTGACCTGTTGCACTAAAAAAATTCTTGAAATAATCAAAATGTTTACTGAAATCTAATGAACCATTTATTGAAGAAAATTGTATCTTTATCACCAGGTTACCACCCTTAATCTTTCACAGTAATAGTAGTTGACGAATAGAAACAAAAAACTAATAATAATAAAATAAAAAATAAAAAAATAAAAAAATAAAGAAAAACCCCTCTTGCTCCGATACCATGACAAATTGAACAAAATTTAATAGAAATTTGGCTGAATAGATTTGATGATTATCAATGTGAGAGGTCCTCACTTTATATAGATGATGTTGTATCAATCCCTCCCTAACATTCGGGTGATTGCAATCTATACAGATTATTACACAATTGTATTTGTAGGACATTTTGAGATAAGTTGATATGGTGGACCGAAGCTAACAATAAAAGATGCTGAATAGAGTCTATAGGTGACAAAAGCCCATGGCACAGTGGATGGTGCTCACTATTGCAACCTTGAGGTTGTGGGCTTGTGGGTTTAAGTCACATTACTGATAGAAAAAGAAGTATAATACACTGCAGGTCTATCTAGCCATACCCCTATTATGTGGTTGTCATGTTTTGATTCTAAAATTCCAGTGCATTCATTTATCTCAAGCTTTTATTATTTTTCCTCATTTTTTCCAGACCATGGGTCATAACTGAGAAGAAATGGAGGCTTGGTACATTTGGAAGCATGATGCCAAAATCTGAGGTTAGATACTTCATGGGTGTATACTAAAATCCAGCTGCTCATGCATAGTCTCATGATTTTTCTCTTATTTTTCAATTTCTAATGAAATGAAAAATGTTGTAAGTGGTCACTTATTTTAATTTGTGTTTAATATCTAATTATCTAAAAGTTGAAATTTAGGGAGAGCTTCTTGACTAAATTCTTTTATCTATAATTGTGAATGATCAATTCCAATTTAAACCTTTCAGATATTTCTTTTATCTTTGCTTAGCATGTGCAGGAGAAGCTGCAGAACAAAAATGAAATTGAGGGAAAAGTAAAGGTTGTCCTAGAGGGAACAAAAGAATACGATAATGGCAAGCGACTTAGAGATTTGTTCTTGGAGTTCTGTGAGCATCAACAGTGCCTCTACAAAAGACTTGCATTAGAGGAGCAAAAGCTCATCAATCGCACCATAATCTATAAGGATACCTGCAAATGGTGAAATAAGTGAAGAAATCCCACCTCATCTATTTTGAATTGGGTATTTCTCATCATTCACTCAATTCATATTACCCACCATACATATAACCTATACATTTTGTTTAGATTCAATCCACCATAAGTAAAAGTCAAATGTGAGTCCTTCTTCAAGAAACCCTAGTTGTTGATCAGTTTACTATGATACCATGAGAATCTCAGGGTTGCATAAAAATCTTTGTACCCTCTTTGAGTGGGAGCCCCATATTTATATTAATTTTTTACTAAGTACAATTACATGAACACCCTTTCAAACAAAAGTAGTTATCCCGACTCGAGAAGATTTATAGAGATATCATGTTCCTTTGGTGTATCAGAATGAGTACTCTCTTAACACCAATAAAAGATGTGCCCTTGCATAGGTTGAATGCGGTCTGCTCTTTGGTGAGAAATACAGCAACTATAAGTTCTAATAGCTTAATTTCACAACTTATAGTTATTCCTAAAACTAGCTGGTGAGCTTTCAAGAATCACAATATTGTCATTGTGCTTTTCTCTGCAGGGGTTTGGATGGACAGGTATTCTATTTTCGGGCCAATCACCAGAATGCAACCAATATTTTGAATATTCTGGAATGCCCACAGTCCTGGAAACCTTCAAATGATATCTTTTACTCCCTACTTTTGAGAAGTAGCCTTATTAGTGGCAAATTTTGGATGCAGGCAAGTGGTGACTGTAAATACCCAACCGCCCCCACGGAGTGTGTGTGATATAGATTCATGCTGTATGTATTTATGTCTGCAATGGGTTGCTCTTGTACTGCTGTCTGGTCTATGTAAGAATTACCAGGTCCTACAAGCAAGAAATGTTAGTACATTTGGTGAATTTCCAGTTTCCATGGGGTTGGCCTTTGATCTGTTCTTCTGATCAGCGTTGAGATTCTGTGAAAATTATCTCAGAACTGAAAAATCTGGCAGTTTGGTTAATCAACTGCAAATAAGACAGGAATGGAAGGGATTAAACTTTACATCCATTTGACTTTGGAACCCTTCCATGTGCTAAAAACTGTTGGGTAAGGTGGGCAATTACAACCCTTACCATGAATTCCTATCCCACTACCAACTATAATAAAGATCTTTGAAAGGGATGGCTGGGCAAATTTGGTAGTATTGACCACTTTTCACTGTTCCAAGGAGAATCCAATTGATGTGATATAATGTTCTAGGGCTTTCAGGGTGGGACCCTCTTGCCCAATGGTGCTCATCTATGGAAAGGTGGGTCAGAGGCTGCTTCGACTGAGATACATCCGTGGTGTTTTATTCAATCTTGTAATATTCTGCAGTGGATCAGATCACTCTTGATAGTACCAAATGATATGATGAAATGCAATCAAAATTAGCAATGGCACGATAAACTAGTTGATCAACTCATCTAGGGTTCTCCCTGTGCTTTATATACATCTTGGTTTGCACAGTGGGTCAAAGTTTCTTTTAAGTTCTCCATAGTTATATTTACCAGGCATAATTTCAAGACTGGAGTCATCTAGGAGCATCATTAATGAGGACCTAGCTCATCCCCATCTGCCCCATTAGTAAATTTGGTCATCTAGGATCATCACAATGAGGCCCCAGCCCATCCAGACTGGTCCATTAGCAAATTATTTGGCCTTAAGAGGGCCTTTACTGTAAGGATGTAAGCAGGTCTGGTTTGGGTTGGATCCAACTGATGGGTCTTAGAACCAGGTGTTTCCTAAATGTGTAAAGTTCCACATGTTTTTCACTACCTAAAATAGATATTGAAATTACATAAAGGAGACATAGCTGGACATTCTACAACACTTCATTCTACAACACTTGTTGATGAATACCCCTGCCAACTCCTCTTTTTTCAATTTATCTTCTCTTGAACTCTTAGGTAGCGTTTCGTTCGATGGAATGGTTGTAGGCGGGAATGGAATGGAGACCGGAATGAGTTTGGAATGGAATGAGGCAGGAATAGGCATTTCCATTCCAGAGTTTGGTACGCTGAGGAATCAACCCATTTGATTCCTGTTCCTGCGTTTGGTACGCTGGAATGAGTCCTGAAATGGAATAAAATTTACATAAAACTGACCAAAATACCCTTGTTTGATTTTTATCTTTGGCTCCGTCAATGTATAGATTATATTATTATTAAATAGTTGGGGCCCACACAGGCACTTCTATTTTATAATCTTATAATAATAATAATAATAATAATAATAATAATAATAATAATAATAATAATAATAATAATGTATAGATTATATTATATAGGTGGGCCCACAGAAGCTCTTTTATTTTATAATCTTATAATAATAATAATAATAATATATAGATTATATTATTATATAGGTGGGGCCCACAAAAGCTCTTCAATTTTATAATCTTATAATAATAATAATAATAATAATGTATAGATTATATTATTATTATATAGGTGGGGCCCACTCAAGCTCTTCTATTTTTATAATCTTATAATAATAATAATAATAATATAGATTATATTATTATTATATAGGTGGGGCCCACACAAGTTCTTCTATTTTGTAATCTTATAATAATAATAATAATAATCTATAGATTATAATATTATTATATAGGTGGGGCCCACACAAGCTCTTTTATTTTATAATCTTATAATAATAATAATAATAATAATAATAATAATAATAATAATGTATAGATTATATTATTATTATATAGGTGGGGCCCACACAAGCTCTTCTATTTATAATCTTATAATAATAATAATAATAATAATAATAATAATATAGATTATATTATTATTATATAGGTGGGGCCCACACAAGTTCAACTATTTTATAATATAATAATAATGTATATAATATATTATTATTATATAGGTGGGGCCCACACAAGTTCTTCTATTTTATAATCTTATAAGAATAATAATAATGTATATATTATATTATTATTATTTATTATTATTATATAAGTGGGGCCCACACAAGTTCTTCTATTTTATAATTTTATAATAATAATATTATTATTATATAGGTGGGGCCCACACAAGTTCTTCTATTTTATTATAATAATAATAATAATGTATAGATTATATTATTATTATATAGGTGGTGCCCATACATGTTCTTCTCTTTGTAATCTTATTATTATAATAATAATGTATATATTATATTATTATTATATAAGTGAGGCCCACACAAGTTCTTCTATTTTATAATCTTATAATAATAATAATAATGTATATATTATATTATTATATAGGTGGGGCCGACACAAGTTCTTCTCTTTTATAATCTTATTATTATTATAATAATAATGTATAGATTATATTATTATTATATAGGTGGGGCCCACACAAGTTCTTCTCTTTTATAATCTTATAATAATAATAATAATAATAATGTATATATTATATTATTATTATATAGGCGGGGCCCACACAAGTTCTTCTCTTTTATAATCTTATTATTATAATAATAATGTATAGATGTGAAAAATGGTATTTTGGTATCAACAAAAAGTAGAAAGGAATGGAATGGCCATTCCTTCCCATCCCGGATGGAATGGTCATTCCTCTACATATGGGAATGGGATTCCGGAGGTAATGGTCATTACGCCACTTTTTTGCGAACCAAACGCTGGAATGACCATTCCGTTGGAATGACCATTCCATTCCGACCTTCATTACAGCGAACCAAACGCTACTAGTGCCTGTTTGGATAAATGAGGAGTGGAATAAAATGAAGTGAATTTCAAATGTGGAGTGGAGTGAAAAGAAGTAGGTTAAAGTTGAAGTAGAGTACTCCACTTCACTCCATTTGGATGCTTAATTTGAAGTTAAGGTTTGAAGTAGAATTTACTTTTACTCAAGGAAATGAAAGTATTTAATTAGAGTTGAAGTGAAATGGAGTACATGAGGTTCACAACATTACTTCATCTATCGGGCTAGACTCATCCAAACGTGGTAGAGTTGAAATTTTAGACTGTTAGGGCCCATTTAACTTCACTTTATTCTATCTTTTGCCTATCCAAACATTATGTTATTCTTACTTTCACTCCTTGTCTCCAATACCATGGAAAGAATGAAGAAGATAATAAGAAAGCTATAAGGTCACCTTTGAATTTCAACTATCCATTCATGAAGTGAATATGAGGGCAACATTTAGACAAAAGATGTACATTTTACCAATACAATAAAACTAAAGGAAAACCTTTGATCTTTTAAATACTGAGCAGACACCACCCATTCAACAATCAAAGTGTTTGGGATTCAATGTGGGGTGGTCTAAAAATGAACTTTGGAAATCGTATATGTTCAGCCCAAAAAATTCCTATGTAACATCACCGAAGAAGGGGGAAACAAAATCATTCAACCTCATCCACAAGGAGGGATGGAAACATCTTTGGTTTGGTTTGGGTCGTCTACAGTATGCCCGAAACTGAACCCCAATTACAAATCGGTGAGGCAACCCAAATGGGTCAAATCGGGAATTGCATACCTGAATTTAAATTGAAAACCCAAATCTAGACCCTAATAACCTACCTGGTCCTAGACCCAAATCAAGATCCAACGTGTAAAATTAGGGACTTCTTTCGTCTAGCTTTCATGTAAATATTTGTTTGTTAAATGTATATAGCTTTTAATTTTTGATTCACAAATCTTTGACAAAAGGCCTCCACGAGTGTTTGGATAAGTGTATGATATAATATCAACAAGTTTAAATATTGTAAGACTTCATTATCATAGAATAAAATAGTATCATATTAGTATATTGTGTTACTTATGGTGTTAGGCAATCTTCACAGATTTTAATATACCTTTGAAGTGTTTGACAATTTATTATCAAATAAGAAATGGAGAGAATATAATCAATTAACCCAACACGGAACCCACTAATTAGTAATCACAGGTGTTAATAATTATGGTAGGACCCATCTATTGTAAAAAATATATATATAATATTAAATTTAAATAAGAAGATCCAATCAATGTTGTTTAATTAAGGTGGGTCCACTAAGCGTTGGTAACTATACTAGAATACATCTAATGGTGATTATTACAAATGGTCCTATCTAGGTTTTTTTTTATTAGAAATCAATATGGGACCCATTTGATGTTGGTAGTCATATTAACACTAGGAGAGGTATCAAATAGTGGGACCCATTTAATGATGGCCAAATGATAATTACAATCACACAATTCAATCTTGATAATCATGGGACACTGCTAATTTTGGTAGTATGGGACCCACCTAATGTTGGTAATCACAATGAAAAATCCAAGTGTGACATTTATAGGACCCACCTAATATTGATAATTAACAAGGGTTATGTAGTCGTGATGTGGCTATAGGAGCCTACATTAAATTTGTAAGCACTGTGGGGCCAATCTAATAGTGGGACTCATAAATATTGAAATTTATAGTGGGCCATTATAATTAATGGTTGCTCATGAACTTTCCAATGGTTTTTACTAAAACCCTCCATTCGTATTTAGAAAAGACATTCTAAAGATTATTTTATACAATATATCATTGAATAATGTAATATGAAGGTTTTTGGAATAAAGTGAGATATTGTAAGATACTTTCTAAGTTATCCAAACACCTCCTTTTTAGGTGAATAGATTACATTCTAAACCAGTACATAATATAGCAAAATCTCTTAAAATATCTCGTTTCCAAACACCGTAGGATTTATTTAGGGTTTCGGCAATTTAGTGAGACTGACATCAATCATTAATGATAGATGTGCATATGAAAAAGGATAGATTTCATTAGAAACGAAAGGGGAGACACACACTAACACACACAAGAAAGAAAAAGATTACATCTTAAACTAGTATATAATATAGCAAAATTGCTGGAAATAAGGTGGGCCTCTAGGATATGTTTCAAAACTTTTGACCCACTTAATGGAGGAATCAACTATCCAGAAGGCAACCAATCAATCCAAGATGTAAACCTCAATCTCACATATCAAGATCAGTAAATCAATCTATCTACAAGATAGAAAACCAGTAACAAACATGCAACAAATATCTATATCATACAAGAAAATAGATTATACCTTTGGAGCTCAGTTGTACTCTAATGGAGAATTTGCTACTTTCTTTGATAACGAACTCTTTCGCGAATCAAATAGGTTTCTCCAATGCCCAATGGTCTTCCACGCTATAACCCGAATCAGAATCTCTTTCTCAAGAAGATGGGTGGGATCTTCAAGAGAAACTATCTAGGAACTAGAAGAGGGAACGAAGAGATGTGCAACACTTGCACAAAGGGGACTGGGCGTGAATTCCAAGGGTGGACGTCCAAGGCCCCTTTGGTTCCCTATTTATGGTTTTTGCAAACCACTCTTACTAATTTAATTAGAAGTCTCACTTCCAAATTAATTAGTAACATTCTCTTATTTCTAATTAAAATAGAAGTCTCGCTTCCATTAATTAATTTGTAACTTACTATTATCTCTATTAGAAGTCTCACTTCAAATAGAAATAGTAACGTTCCTTTAAGAGTTCAACTAACATTAGTATCTTTCCAATTTGGGCTAGCGTGGGGACCACTAGGGATTCCTTAGAAAGCTGGCTCAATTGGGACTCGCGACTCCACATCTCATGTGTAACCTGGGCCCACAGTTAATTGCAAATAACTCCACTATATAAATGCAATTGAACTCCAGTCTTAGGAAATTACATAGAAGACGATAAACTTTCACATTACCACAAGTAGGCCCCTTTATCAATATCCATGGATCAATTAGACCTGTCTTTCAAACTAGATCCATATCTTATTATCCTTGAGCCCCAATTAATTATAATGATCATTGTACATTTCCAATCAACTCTTAATCGGAATGGGTGTACACTTACCAATGATTAAATTCATTAATTGGCACAAGGGGATATTAAAGATAGATTCCATCTTGACCATTGAATGTTCCCACAGTCCTACTACCACGTACCCAAATCACCGAGGTGTTGACCTACAGTTAGCCTCACTCATTGGTGACTCAAAGCAAATGAATAGATAGAAACTTGAGTTCATTAATGTCTCAGGATTGCGAGCTTATTGCTAGGAAATTATGAGAGCAAACCTTAAAATAAAGACAGTGTTTATAAGGTGCTTCTCACGGTCCTTCAATACATTTAATGTACCAGTACTTTGAACAAAAATCTTATATTCTGATGATCGAGACAAATCACACTATCTCATAGTGATCAAAGTGTTGCAACCTTATCAGTATGAGATGTCTAGTCTCATCACTGGTTGTGAAGATATTCAAGTATAAGATTTGTTATACATGTCTCCAGTATGTGGATCTCATCCATACACATGTATTACATCTAGTATACTAATGGACTCTGGTTCATCTCATGAACCATCATGTCATTTGTATTGGTTATGTGCAAGTATATAATTAAACACCATTCATCTCATGAAATGGAAAGCATGAATATATTGATAAATAAAGAAATTAATCAATTTATTACATCATATGCTAGTATTCAGACTATAAAACTAACAAAAATCTCTTAAAATATCTCGTTTCCAAACACCCCCTAGACATCTTCGCAAGTTAATGAGCAAAAACATTTAGACTTCTAGAAATATGGGTAAATGAGGTATCGTAAAACTTGGAGCTCAAGTCTTTATATCTAGCAAAACAGAATGGATTGACTAATCCATGATCCAATTAATGGCTTAAATAACTTCACGGGTATCCGACAAAAGATGGATCTCGCGGAATCCCCACAAAATCACTTCCTTTAGTGAGTAGAGAATAGCCTTGCCTCAACTTCTTTTGGAGAAGCAACCTTGGGTCTATCGAGAGATCCTACATGCACCAAAAACCATCAAACCAAATAACAAAGCCAAGCTGTGCCTCTAGGGCTCCTCAACCTAAGTTGTTGGCACAGGCTTGAAGATTCTTCGCAATCCCTTTTAGGCTTGACTATAGAAGCCATGTCCCCCGAACCCGATTAAAGAAATAACCGGATCCGGAGAGTGAGTTTTAGGACTAAATAAAAATTTTGTCCTTTGGGCCCACGGATCGTAGTCCGCGGTAAGGATTTAATATTTCAAACCTCTTTTAATACAATAGACATTGAGTTCATAGAACTCTAGGCATATGGAATCTCAAGCAATGGATACTAATTCTCATTAAATTAAAGTTTGCAAGAAACAGAAACAGAACTAAGAGTTAAGTTAATTATTACATTGGCCATCCCAAAATACAAGGCCAATAAAAGAACAGAAGTCAATAATGTAAGAAAGGTGCAACGAGAGAAAATAATGAATAAAAGAATAATCTAATAAAAACCCCATGTATCTCTCTCGTGCCTGAAGTGATGACGCTACTCTACGTCATCGGCACGCCACTCTCGTGCCTCCTCTGCTGGTTGGAGATCCTCTGGGATCTCCTCACCTGCCTGCTCCTCGTAGAAGAAGTATTCACCTAATGTGTCTGCACAACAAGGAACAAAGTCAACAATATGTTGAGCAATAGATATACAAAGCATAATAAACACGACATGCATCAAGTATAGAGTAATGACAGGTAAAAGATCATATGAATACAAGAATGCGAAGCTAGGCATAAAGCGAGATTAATATATAGAAACAATAATAGGAATCCTAGCAATCATCTAACAATAACCACTATCCATGCAAATGCAAGCAAGACAAGCAAGAGGGAGACTCCGAGGATGTCCTATGCCACCTCCCGGGGTACCAATAACAATCCCCTTGGACTACTGATACCATAGTCCGGCTCCAGTGGGATCCTAACTCCCTGTCCTGGGAATAGCAGCACGGTCCTAGCCTGCTCCCAGCTATTCAACGCCATGGACGCCGTCCTACGCCGACTGCCCACCCCGACAACCGGAGTAACCGATTCGTCATTAAATCCCAAACTGCAGATGGCCATGATATGCAATAATAATAAAGTGGTTCTGACACAAGAATAACAAGACAAGCAAGTCTGGCTAGTTCCATGTATAAGACAAGATCCTAGGGATTATCTTATTCAAGATATCACAAGACAAGCAACACGAGATAATCCCTTCCATCACTAGCCAGTCATGTTTATAAAAACAAGATACGGTTTCTTAAGGTACACTCTAAGTCAGGTCCGAGTCCTAAATTCTATAAGAATTTATGTTTCATAATTGATTACATGTTTTATGTTAAGAGAGTGTACAAGGAACATAAACAACGGATACAAGTCAAAGTCAAGGAGGAATTACAATCCAATCCTAAGTAAGTGGTGTCATCCCTGTATTCCCCGTATTCTAACAAAGTACGTGTGGAATTTGGATCGACGATGCTATTAGGGAAACATCCCTTGGTGTACAATCATGTTAAGCATCGTTCAACCCATCGCCATATGCATTCGGTTACATCACGCATAATACACGAATACCTAGAGAACCATCGAATTCACACCAAGCCACGTGATTCGATTTCAATCCCATTTATGGTCATGTGATAGAAGGTTAGTGGTTTCCAGCATCTAAGTCCTAAATCCTAGGTTACAGGTCTCATCTCCAATAAAACATGAGCTGGATTAATGATGCAAGTATTTACATCACTTCCTGACATCTGATTGTGATGAAACTAGAACCATTGAATTTTACGTTTCAAGAGCTTTCCAACGGTATATTATACGTAGAATTCCAACGGCCGGATTAAAAGTTATGAGCATTCCAAAAATGGTAATTTCGGCTGACCCTCATGCTGGTTGTCGGCTGACCGACCCGAACCGACGAGTGAACCGACAGTTCATATTTTGCTCTCTGTTTTTAAAACCGAGAACAGTGTCGGTTGATCGACGCTAAGGTGTAGGCTGACCGACCCGATCCGACGAGTGAACCGACAGTTCAGCAGGTCAAATATGGCTCTCTGTTTTTGGAACCGACATGGCTTTCAGCTGACTCACACCATGCTGTCGGTTGACCGACACTGAACCGACAAGTGAACTGACAATACGAAACTCGTACGGGTTCAGGCCATTTCTGAGCTCTTTTTTTCCCATTTCAATTTCCTCCATTTCCAAACCTTCCCAGAGGCTTCAACCTGCATAAATAGAGCCTCCTGCTCTCCCCAACCATCCATTCCATTCCATTGAATCAATAATTAATTCTAAACAACCTATGATCATATAATTATCCATTTTATTCCAATTACCCAAATATCTAACCTAACATAAAAATCCCAAATCAACAAGAACATGATTGGAATTAAGGGGAATCTACAAGAAACATAGTCAATCAAATGAAAACAACATACATGCATATATATATGAATTGTAGATCTACTTGCCTCAACCCAAAGTGAAGATTGGAATTGGGTGAAGTTCGAGGAGAAGCTTTTCCACTCCGAAATCCCCGATCTAACCCGATAAAACGCAAACTAGGAAGCCAAGAAGAAGATAGGAAGGAAAAGAATTAAGATCCAACCTAAATCTAACCAAAGAGAATTCGAATGAAAAGATGAAAGTATGAGGATGCTTACCAAATTGGTACTGGAAGCAAGAGGGGATCTCGAGGATGAATCCTAGCGGATTGGATCTTCAAATGGGGTCTTCTAGGGCTGAGATCTGGCTTGAGAAAGGAAGAAGAGAAAGATGGGCTGCTGGTTATCTTTTTCGTTTGCAGAGAAAAGAGAAGAAGATTAGGGCAAACTCGTTTAAGAGGAGGATTAAGAGGAAAGGACTAATTTACCCTTTAAGTGGGTCCGGTGAAGAATGGACCACTTGAAAGGTTTCTGATCATCGGATCGTGACGAGTCAAGAGACAAAAATCATCAGAACGACGAGAGCTTTCCAACGAACCTAAAAATCACGACGTTTGGAATATTTCGGAAAAACACTCAATTTTCCCTAAATTGCAAACTACCCCCTGCTATGATCAAACGAACTCGGAATCAAACGAAACTTCACAGATACTATTCTAATGTTAAAAGAAACTCGCTCATGCGCTAAGCCCACTTAAATATCTAAAATATAATTACATAAAATAATTAATAATAAATGGGTCAACGGGCCAGGTATTGGGCCCAACTTACCCAGTAAGGTCACAGACCTTACAACTCTTACAAATAAAAAGAACATTTGGTCCCCCCAAATACCTAAACATACCTCATCTGGAAAAAGATAGGGGTACGCCTTCAGAATCTGATTCTTCAGCTCCCAAGTAGCTTCCTCTGGACCGTGGTTCTCCCACTGTACTTTGACCCACTGGATGGTCTTAGTACGCAACACTACCTCCTTAGTGTCGATGATCTGCGCTGGACGCTCCACGTAGGTGACATCTGCCTGAAGCTGAAGTGGTTCGTGCTGTAACACGTGGGTGGGATCTGGAATATACTTTCGAAGCATTGAAAAATGAAATACGTCATGCACACCTGCTAACTCTGGCGGTAGCACTAGACGATAAGCCACGTCTCCAATCTTGCTCTTAACCTCAAACGGTCCCACAAACCTCTTGGTAAGCTTCCCTTTCTGTCCAAATCTGACAACACCTTTCATCGGAGACACTTTCAGGAAAACCATATCCCCAACCTGGAATTCTAAAGGTCTCCGCCTCTTATCTACATAGCTCTTCTGACGATCTCGTGACTCCTTCATTCTCATCTGAACAACTCTGACCTTCTCACTGGAATCAGCAATCTCTGAGGGGCCATGAAAACTTCGAACTCCCACTTCCTCCCAACATGCCGGGGTTCTGCATCTCCTTCCATACAATGCCTCAAATGGTGCCATACCAATACTTGAATGATAGCTGTTGTGTTAGGCAAACTCACATAGAGGCAAACTCTCATCCCAACTCTCCTTGAAATCCAAAACACATGCTCTGAGGAGATCTTCCAGTGTCTGAATTGTATGCTCTGACTATCCATCTATCTGAGGGTGGTAAGCTGTGCTGAACTTCAACTGAGTACCCATAGATGACTGGAAAGTAGACCAAAATCGAGAGACAAACTTAGTGTCTCGATCAGACACTATGGACTTAGGCACTCCATGCAATTTGACTATATTGTCTCTGTACATCTTAGTCATCTTGTCCATAAATTGACCAGTCTTGAATGGCAAGAAATGGGCTGATTTAGTCAATCTATCTAAAATCACCCAAATAGCATCATTGCCTTTCTTGGTGTTCGGCAACCCTGACACGAAATCCATGGTGATATTCTCCCATTTCCACTGTGGAATCTCCAACGGGTGAAGTAAACCAGGAGGCTTCTTGTGCTCTGCCTTAATCTGCTGACAAGTCATACATCTGGAGACAAATTCTGCAATCTCTTTCTTCATTTTCACCCACCAATAGTGATTCTTCAAATTCTGATACATTTTGGTACTCCCTGGGTGAATAGAATATCTGGTGTGGTGCGCATCTGTCATCAACTCTGACTTGATATCTTGAACATCTGGCACACACAACCTATCCTTGCAGTACAAAACTCCCTCTATCAATCTGAACTCTGGCTTGTCATCCACATGATCAATGATTCTCTGTAGTTCTGGATCATCCTTCTGGCATCCCTTGATTCTGTTAACTATCTCTGGCTCCCAAACTCCCATTGTAGCAACTAGGATCTTCTCATTAACTGGCCAAACTTCCACATCCATATCTCTGAATTGCTCCAACCATCTCCATTCAGACATTATACATCCACTGAATGTTGCCTTCCTACTGAGAGCATCTGTTACCACATTCACTCTTCCAGGATGGTACTTGATCGGAAAATCATAATCCTTTATGTACTCCATCCATCTTCTCTGCCTGATATTAAGATCACCCTGTGTAAACAAGTATTGCAGACTCTTGTGATCTGTATGCACCTTAAATCTCTCCCCATACAAATAATGCCTCCACAACTTCAATGCAAACACCACTGCTGCTAACTCCAAGTCATGTGTGGCATATTTTTTCTCATGATCTTTCAATTGTCTCGATCCATATGCTATCACCTTGTCGTACTGCATGAGAATACATCACAAACCTACTCCTGATGCATCTGTGAAAATCACAAATCCTCCACTTCCAGCGGGTAAGGCAAGTATGGGTGCTGTAGTCAATCGGGTCTTCAGCTCTTGGAAACTCTTTTCACACCCCTCCGTCTATACAAATGGAAAAATCTTTCCTCATCAACTTAGTCAACGGAGATGTTATAGTAGCGAATCCTTTCACAAACCTTTTGTAGTAACCTGCAAGTCTAAGGAAACTACGAATCTCCGCTATATTCCGTGGGCTACTCCAATTGACAACTGCTGCAATCTTTTTGGGATCCACGGTCAGTCCTTCCTTAGAGATTATATGGCCCAAAAATGCCACTTTTTCTAACCAAAATCCACATTTGCTCAACTTAGCATACAGTTGGTTATCCCTCAAAAGCTGCAAAGATGTTCTTGACTGATGCTCATGTTCTTCCTTAGTCTTCGAGTACACCAATACATCATCAATGAAGACTACCACAAACTGATCTAAGAAAGGAGCAAATGCCTTGTTCATCAATGCCATAAAAACTGCTGGAGCGTTTGTCAATCCAAAAGGCATCACAAGAAACTCAAAATTTCCATATCACGTCCGGAATGCAGTCTTAGGAACATCCTCCTTCCCGACTCGCAATTGATGATAACCGGAACGCAGATCTATCTTCGAAAAGAATTGGGCTCCTTGCAACTGATCGAATAGCTCATCGATCTTCGGTAACGGGTACTTATTCTTAACAGTCATCTGGTTCAACTGTCTGTAATCTATGCACATCCTCATAGTCCCGTCCTTATTCTTCACAAATATCACCGGAGGTCCCCACGGTGAAACACTGTGCCTGATAAAACCCTTATCCAACAAATCTCCAATCTGAGTTTTCAACTCTTTCAATTCTGCTGGTGCCATCCTATACGGGGCCTTCGAAATAGGTGCCGTCCCTGGCTGCAATTCAATCGTGAAGTCCAACTCACGAACAGGTGGCAAACCAGGAATCTCATCCGGGAACACATTCAGGAATTCTCGCACCACTGGAATCCCATCAACAGACTTGGACTCCTTATCTTCTGCAATAAATGCAATAAAAACTTCGCAACCGCTCCTCATCAATCGCTCTGCCTTTAATGCAGAAATCATCCGAGTGGAGATGGACTTTTCAGCTCCAATAAACTCAATACTACGATCTGCATTCTGTAACTTCACAGTTTTGTTAAAACAATCCAACACTGCCCGGTTCTTAGCTAACCAATCCATACCGAGTATCACATCAAGCTCCGCCATCGGTAAGATGATCAAACAGACAGTCAGCTTAACTTCTCCAATCTGAATACTACACCTAGGGTAGATGACATTACAAGCTACATGTCTACCTACAAGGGTAGCTACTATCAAATCGTAGGGCAGTATCTCCTTATCCTCCCCCAAATGTAGTGCAAATGCTGGTGCAACAAACGAGTGTGTGGATCCAGGATCAAATAGAATTTTAGCATCATATCCACAAACTAAAAGTGTACCTTCAATGACATTTCTGCAAAATATTCAAAGTTAGTTCCTATATGCCCCAAGCTAACATCACAATGTTAGAAACAAAACTAAAAGATCCACCTACTGACTAACGAAATCCTCACACGCGTCCTATGGTTTCTACAATTTTTACCCTGAGAAACCAACCACTGCTCTGATACCAATCTATCACGTCCCCCGAACCCGATTAAAGAATTTTAAGAGAGTTTTTGCTCTCTGGAAAAGTAACCGCGAGGTGACCGAAAACCATGGCGGTTAGCCGACTTCTGAGGCCTGTTTTGAGTCTTGAAAAAGCTAAAAAATAATCTCTAAAACCCTATTAAATAAGCCATTAAACTAAGGGTTTTTAGGGCCAAGTCTTGGTTGGTTTGGAGTCCCATTTTCCTGAATAGGTTGGCACACATATGGACGACTTCCTTTATGAATCTGGTCCTTCCGAGACTTGATCTTCTGCCTTCAAACTTGATCTTCCTTGAGAAATACTGAGAGGCAAGGTCTTGGATTCTTTGACACGGAATTAACAATACAAAAACAAGTGCTCATAGGAATGTGGCACTAACAATCCCCACTCTTTGGAAGACTTCTAATCATTTCATCTAGTCCATCTAATACTTCCAATTATCTCATCTAGCCTATCTAATACCTCCAATTATCTCATCCAACCCATCTAACAATTAATCTTCTATTATTCTGGGTGATCTCATCCACCCATCTAGCCATTAATCTTCATGTGTTCTTGGTCGACCATTGGTGATGAACATGTTGGTCTAGGTACTGCCATTCAAATTTCAAAGGATCTGGGCCTGTTTTTATCTTGGAGGCAAATTTGCTGGTAACCCATTTTGCATACATCTATCTGGTGTGGGGGCATTTATCTCCTTAAGGAGATCGAGCATGACCCGCGACTCAGGCAATCCATCAAATCAAAGCCTATTATCATTAATAATTTTCTCTAACATTTCTTTCCAGCTTTTATCTGAGCTCCAAAGATCTTTAATCACAAGGTCTTGGATAACCATAGTGGAGATAGGTTTCCTAAGACCCCCCTCTGTAGGAATTCAGGTACAATTCCACACCAAGATTTTCTCTCCATTACTTGTGATCCATCCTACCCTTTCATTGATAAAATATGTTGCTTCTCCAAATCCTTTCCAAAACCAAGAGTTTCATTTTTTTAAAATTTGTATCCCATATAGGTTTGTTCGGACAATTCTTTTCTTTCAAAATCTTCAAGCCTTATTTGATTTTCATGAGATTGACACCTCCAACATGTTTTAGCCAGAAGGGCTAGGTTGTTCTCTTTAGTATCTCTAATTTCTCGCCCTCCTTCAACAGTGTTGCAAGTTTGTTTCCATTTTATGGTGTGGACACTCTTTTTGTCAGGGTGATCACCCCAAAAGAAACTTCTAAACATATTGTCCACCTCATTAATGGGTTTTTTTTTTTTTTTTGAAATAAGAGCACAAACATATTATAAATTGAGATGGTAGAAGCAACTGATTTTATTAGGAGTACTTCTACCTACTTGCAAAAGCAAAGGTATTTGCCAAGACATGATTTTGTTCATGGTTTTAGAAACAAGAGATTGAAAGGTAATGGTTCTATTTATGTTCATAATAATCCTAGGCATCTCTCATTGTCCATCATGATCCTAACACTTAGGATCTTAGCAAGTTCTCTCTTTCTAAGGTTATACATCCCTTTGCTAAAATAGGTAGAAGATGTATCAAAATAAACAAATTGCTAGAGAGAACAATAATCATCAAGGATATCTTTTATAATTCTAACCTCATTTGATTTTTCCTTGTAGAAGGAAAGGCTATCATTAGCAAAGAAAAGATGAGATATACTAGGTGAAGACTTAGAGACTTTGGCTCCATGTATCACTTTTCTCTTTCTCTTTCAACAACATTCGAGAGAGGACCTTGACACTCAAGATAAACAGACAAAAAAGAGAGGGGATCTCTTGCCTTAGTCCTTTTATTGGAGTGACCAAGCCAAATGAAGAAACATAAAGAAGGATGGA
Source organism: Litsea cubeba (assembly GCA_012931725.1). Lineage (NCBI taxonomy): Eukaryota > Viridiplantae > Streptophyta > Magnoliopsida > Laurales > Lauraceae > Litsea > Litsea cubeba. Next base: position 59,675,680 of record CM022948.1, read on the forward strand.
GAAAAAGATAAATGAAATACATTCTAGATTAATTTTTATAAACTCTTCATGGAAGCCGAAAACATCTAGAACTATCCCTAGGAAAATATCCCACTCCATTGGATTATAAGCTTTTGCCATGTAGTTTTAAACCCCATAAAGTTCTCCTTTCTCTTTCTTTTAAATGAATAGATCACCTCGTGGGCAATAATGTAATTATCGGATATAACTTTGCCTTACACAAACGCACTCTGATAGGGGCCAATGATTTTATCTTGCACTTGTTAAAATTTATTGGCAACTACCTTAGTGATGATTTTTTAAATAACATTGCATAAACTAATTGGGTCTAAAGCAATTCACATTTTCGGGGCTACTCTTCTTGGGGATATAAACAATAAATGTTTTACTTCTTTTTTTGGTAAATAACAATAAATGTTTTACTTAGTTTCCTAATGGAGTATTTATTTTTTAAAAGGTTTTGCAGTGGGGCTTTGAAATCTGATCCAATTGAGTCCCACATGTGTTGATAAAATTTTGCGGAGATATGAGGGATACAAGTTGGAACACACAACTTTCCTGACCTCTTCTTCCGAGTATACAGCTATGAGGTCCTGGTTCTCATTAGGGGAGATCATGTTGGTAATCAAGTTTTTGATTTTTTCAAGGTCTCTAGGGCTGCAAGACGTCATATTTTATTTTATTTCAAACAAATTCTCCCCTATTTTACTTCTATTGTCCATCCATTTATCTAGCCTCCTATATAATTTACCAATCTCGTCCTCATTTGTGTCTTTCTTTTCCCCGAAATGCAGACAAAATCAAGTTGGTTTTCTCTGCGTAGTCTTTTTAACTCCCAAACTGTCATGGTTTTCATTATTTTGGTTGGCTTCAGACCTAACTTCATTGGACTCTGGATAGTTACCTCCTTTTATCTAAGTTTAGTTCCATGAAAGTCTCGCCTGCTTGTGCATTGTGCACCTTTCCCTTGCCTTGCATGGCTGGTCAGCACAATTTTTTCTTTTATTTTTTTTTGTACCATAGGAACCTGTCGACTCCCTTTTGGTTGATCATTGGTAAACCCATACATACATAGAACCACCCACTAGTCATATGTATCGGATAAGGAATTTGAAGGCAAGACTTCCAGATTAAAACTAGACTTCTTAACCACACGAAAATTTTAATCTGGTCAACAAATTGTAGGCCCGAGTTCAACTGGGTTTTGAGAATGGGTGACTAGGACCCCTGGAACCCTCTTGATTTTCCCAGCCGAGCCCAGGTCCAAAAGTCGGGCTCCCCATCCTACCATGGGCCTGCATAAGACCCGGAGGCCTGCTGTCCATATCCGGACCCATTTCCCCCTGCCCATGGCCCAAGAAGTAGGCCCACTCCTGGAAAAAAATTGTGTTCGAAGCCTGGTGGTTTGCCCACCGCTGGAATCCTCCCTCACTCAATCTTGTCTCCTGCCTCTCAAAACAATGGTTAATCTGAAATCTTCTTTTGACTGTTCAAATCCCCCTTCAAATCTTTGCATTAAATGCTTTTCAAATAGGAGATAGCTAGCATGTCTGCTATCACTTCCATCCATTTGCCTTTGAAATCTCTAAAAATTGGCACCATATTTGCACGTACAGTGTGTAGCACATTAATGCTGAGTTCATGCGTGGCTAGTGGCTACCCCTCAGAACCAGGTACTTCGTCTCTCTCTCTCTCTCTCTCTCTCTCTCTCTCTCCCCATTGGTCATCATTACCATTGGGAGAGGAATTGACCGTTGTATGAGCAGCTGAGTCCAAGTTGCACCTGTGTTGGTAGGACAACTCGGTTATTTCTTCCCACTGCCCAACTTCATCATTGGCTTCTCCCCAATGCCGAGCTCCAGCAGTGGCTTCTGCCCGTTCGGCGTTCTCTTCTTGTTTTCTTTCCTATATCTAGCACGCCCTATCCATTCTCCAAATGGGTAGTGGTCCTTTCCCTCCATTATTATCGGGGATTTTCATCGAAGCCCATCTGAGAAGATTTGGAGGGGTATTTAGATGGAGCATATATATATATATATATATATATATATATATAGGGGCCGGCTCTCCTCAACTGCAGTTGAGGAGAGCATCAGCAGCAAGCATGCGGAAAGAGCGTGTGACGGAATGAAAATCCAGGGATTACCGCTCATATTCATTTCCCCTTTTCTTTTTCCCTCTTCCATTTCTTTCCTCTCCTCTCTCTCTGCGATTTCTCCATCTCCCTCCCCAGCATCTCGCTGCGATCTCTCTCTCTCTCCCATCTCCATCTCGCCTGGATCTCTCTCCCGCTCCCTCGTCCCTCCGTTGGTCTCGCCCCTAGAAGCCGGAATTCTCCCTGACGTCGCTTGCTGCGACGATCCCTCACATGCGACGGAAGCCGGATCCCAGCCCTCTCGTCATCTCCGCTTTGAAACCCTCTCTTCTCTCTCCTCCCTGGAAGCCCTCTCCCTCGGAAGCCGGATCCCAGCCGTCTCTTCTCTCTTCCCTCCGACGGAAGCCGGATCCCAGCCACATTGAAGCCGGTTGCCGAGGAATGTCGACAGCTGCCTTGGAGAATCCTGTGCAGAAGAAAGGCCCAGTTTTGGGTTTTTCCAAGTCGGTTTGTTCTGGTCTTGGGTGAAAGTAATTTTTAATGGTTCGCTGGATTGCAATTGGAATTTGGGGAAAGCGAGTTGTTCAAAATTTTCTAAAAGCGACACATCAGTAAGAGATGAAGGAACTAGGATTAACCATAGCCGGATTTTTAATGGTTCCGGTTTTTTCCAAATTTCTTTACAGGTTGATGATTTAGTCCAATAAAATGCAGATTTTTATTCTGTCATATGGTCTTTCAAACCCCAAAATTTCAACAAAAAAGTCTATCGGGAAGTGGATTTTTAAGAAAATAGCACATCTGAACCCACTTAGTTGAAAAAGTGCGCGAGTGAAAAACTAACCAAACGCAAATGTTTCCGTCCAATAAAATGCAGTATTTTAGTCTGCCATATGGTCTTTCAAACCCCAAAATTTCAACAAAAAAGTCCATCGGGAAGTGGATTAACCAACCCCCTAAACAGTGGTACTCGGACATGTTTTCAAGAAAACAGCAGAACAGAGCCCACTTGGTTGAAAATTTGCGCGAGTGCAAAACTAACCAAACGCAAATGTTTTCCAATAAAATGTGGATTTTTAGTTTGCCATATGGTCTTTCAAACCCCAAAATTTCAGCCAAATAGTCCATCGGGAAGTGGACTAACCAGCCCCCGTAAAATTTCAGGTAAATATTTCCGTCCAATAAAATTTAGGGGGGCTGGTTAGTCCACTTCCCGATGGAGTCTCTGGCTGAAATTGTGGGGTTTCGAAGACCATATGGCACACTCTAAATCTACATTTTTTGGGACTAAAACAATCGCGTTTGGTTGGTTTTGCACTCACGCACTTTTTCAACTAAGTGGGTTCAGATCTACTGTTTTCTTGAAAACAACTCCGAGTACCCCTCTTTAGTGGGCTGGTTAGTCCACTCCCATATAAGTCCTTGGCTTTGTACATTAAAACTAGAGATCTTTCGTTAGTGGCAAAAAAAAAAAACGCGCTTGTTACACAAACTTGGCTTGGTCTGCCAGCTAGTGGCCCTAAAAAATCTCACATTTGGCTAAGTCCTTCCTAGTGAAGTTCCAAAAAAGAGAATACATTCAAACACATAAAATGGTCCACACAGAGAAATTTCAAGTTGGTTCCATTAACATAATCCGGCTTGAATTAGTTACATCAAAGCACGCCTAACTATTAAGCACAATAACTACATCAATTCCAATAGACCACGTCCATTTTTCAAACACCAAATAAATGAAGCAAAGAATAGAACAATGACAATCAATGACGGAAATCAATGTTCGCGTCTGTTTCCCATATTTTTATGCTCTAAACTTTCTCTTAGACATTGTATTTCAAGTCTCATTTCTTCAATAGAGCTTTTCATTTCTTTCATTTTCGCTTAAATTTGGCCACGTCTTGAATTAGAGTTAGGAATCCATTCCGACGCAACTTCATCCATCTAAATTAGAAGACCTCAATCTCTTTGTCCTGCAAAGAAATGTGTTGTAATATCAATAAATAATATTGTAGTCAAAAGATAACATTAAAGGGTGACGTGGAGAAATGATGATCTGTACTCGTAGTCAAAAGAAATGCATTGTAATATCAATAAATAATTTTCTGATATGCGATACATGTATAACAAAATGTAGGTGGGTAGCTTGGATCAATTTGAAATGGCATCAAAGATGGTATCAAGACTTATTGTAGACAAAGTCTAATTGGTGGAAACTTATGGCCTTCAACATTGACTTCATTGGAACCAAATCCTGATTACTAAAGGCAAGAAGCATTAGAGCTATTCAAAGCTATGTTCATTTTGTTCTTTGAAGCTGCCTAAATATGAATCCTGACCGTTGTTTTTTTTTTTTTTTTCTCATTCAGATGCATGGGATCAAATCCAGCAATTGAATTTATTATTTTTCTCTGTATAGATTGTCTAACAAACATTTAGATATGTTGGTCATTTGTTTATCTCAAAAACAAGAGCTACATTGCTCTGCATTCCCTAATGCCTCCAATAACCACCAGTTTCAATCATATGCAATGCATAGCTACACATGTAAATAAAAAACGCACTAATGCACGCAATATTCATATAAAACATGGAAAAAACCCAAATGCAAGTTCACATAACCGAAATCAAATGACATTTTTATAAATTCCAAATTCCAATCCATGAATCTAAAAAAGATAAAGACTGAATCATCAACCTAAAAAGAAATTTGGAAAAAAATCGGAACCATTAAAAATCCGGCTATGGTTAATCCTAGTTCCTTCATCTCTTACTGATGTGTCGCTTTTGGAAAATTTTGAACAACTCGCTTTCCCCAAATTCCAATTGCAATCTAGCGAACCATTAAAATTTGCTTTCACCCAAGACCAGAACAAACTGACTTGGAAAAACCCAAAACTGGGTCTTTCTTCTGCACAGGATTCTCCAAGGCAGCTATCGACATTCCTCGGCAACCGGCTTCAATGTGGCTGGGATCCGGCTTCCGTCGGAGGGAAGAGAGAAGAGACGGCTGGGATCCGGCTTCCGAGGGAGAGGGCTTCCAGGGAGGAGAGAGAAGAGAGGGTTTCAAAGCGGAGATGACGAGAGGGCTGGGATCCGGCTTCCGTCGCATGTGAGGGATCGTCGCAGCAAGCGACGTCAGGGAGAATTCCGGCTTCTAGGGGCGAGACCAACGGAGGGACGGGGGAGCGGGAGAGAGATCCAGGCGAGATGGAGATGGGAGAGAGAGAGAGATCGCAGCGAGATGCTGGGGAGGGAGATGGAGAAATCACAGAGAGAGAGGAGAGAGGAAAGAAATGGAAGAGGGAAAAAGAAAAGGGGGAAATGAATATGAGCGGTAATCCCTGGATTTTCATTCCGTCACACGCTCTTTCCGCATGCTTGCAGCTGATGCTCTCCTCAACTGCAGTTGAGGAGAGCCGGCCCCATATATATATATATATATATGGGATCGGACACTCATAGTCTCCAGGGGCATATAATTAGACCATCTTCAACAGGTACTTCATTTTTTCATATGCTTTTTAAAAAAATAAAGGCTTATATGGCAAAAAAGGCATATGTAAATTTGGCATCTCAATTGGGCAACTCCAAGAGAGATGTCAAATTATTATTTTATTTTTTTTCATTTAATCCTTATTTGCTTTATTACATATATCTTACTTATATTTAATGAGATTTGATACGATTTAAATGTTATTAAAGTAATAAATTATTAAAAAATAAAAATTGCACAAATTGTACTTGAAACCCATTTTTCATTGAAAATATAAAATCAAATTACATAATATTATAGTCAATCACAAGCTTCTTTATATTGACCTTGGAAATGCCACAGGTGCTCCACCAGATCGGCTTGGAGTTAAGAATGTGTTCTCTTGTCACGAATACACAAGTGATTTTGAATGAAATCCTGAGATTCTGTAGTGTGGTTACGTGACACATGAAGGTCACTGCATTCACCCTCTCGTGCATCGTAATCGGGCGGAAGACTTTGACCGCGTTTATCTTCGATAATCATGTTATACAAAGGTCACTGCATTCACCCTCTCGTGCATCGTAATCGGGCGGAAGACTTTGATCGCGTTCATCTTCGATAATTATGTTATGCATTATGATGCATGCCTTCATTATATGCTGAAGTGTTCGACGATCCCAAAAACGAGCAGGCCCACGAACAATTGCAAAACGTGTATGTAGCACTCCAAACGCATGCTCCACGTCCTTCCTTGCGGACTCTTGAGCTGTAGCAAAATTTGTGGCCTTTGGCCCATTAGGGCATGAAATTATTTTGACAAATGTCGCCCACGATGGATATATGCCATCAGCAAGATAGTAGCCAATTGTATATTCATGACCATTGATTGAGTAGTTGGCGGAAGGAGCTCGACCTTCAGCGAGGTCGGTAAATATAGGAGATCGATCCAACACATTTTGTCTGTTCGAGCACTGGGAAATTGCTTATTGTTGTGATAGTATTCTCCCACTTGTTCCCAAAAGGCTCTAAGTTTCTGCTCGTTGCCATGAACAACATCCAGACTGGTGTTCAACCACGAACCGATGAGAAAACGGTCTTCTTCTATACTGAAGCCGGAACCTCAACCAACACCCTTTTTCTTTGGGGCATCAACAGTAGGGAATTTGGATGCCTCACCGAAATATTGTGAATATTGGGTAGAAAAATTAGGAAATTGAGAGAATTGAGAATCCATAGTGTGAATGAGGAAAAAAAGGACTTCAAATACTCATAATTTATAGACATCCAAGCTCCAAGAGTTTTTCAAATTATCACAATTTTTAATTACACATTAAAATTAAAAAAATCCAAAAAAAAAATTCTATCGGCTATAAATCTAGTTGCTCAACGTTGTAAATGTCCATGGTTTTCATCATCAGCTACTGGCTAGTATTGCAAACATCTTAATTAGCCGTTCAACGTTCTGGAGCATAGCCTGTTGGCTATTGGAGCCTAGCCTCTGCCATGTTCATCAACGTTCCAATCCAACATCTGAAGTTTCTCTGCCATGTTGAACCATTAATTTAATGCTAAAAAAAGAAATGAAGTCTTGCTTTTTGGTATGCCATTTTTGGCATACCAACTGAGGCTTCAAATGATAGGTGGATTTGACACAGCTGTTGGAGGCTTCCAGAGACTTCATTTTTAACCGTTGGCTGTTGAGGTGGAAAAATAACACATCTCTTGGAGATGCTCTAAGACCACAAAATTTGCAAATGCGGTTCAGTTTTTCATATTTTAAGAGGATCCATCTATCCTCACGAGTCAACCTAACGGCAGAAGAGCATTCTCAGCTCCATGATAATTCTCACTTTAATTATGTCTTCATAAGGGATCCCTTTGTCATCACATAATTGACTGAAATGTAATTTGAAAATGATGACTGAAATGTAATTTGAAACTAATATTTTCTCTTTTACATCCGATATTTGAACTAATAAATTATATAATATGTAATATTTTTTTATTTTTCTTACTATAGTACTTTTCTTGCATATATAAATTTATTAATTTGATTTGATTATGGATCATGTATATAAATGTGATTTTTTAGATTTTATAAGTAATTGATTCATTGTTAAATAATTTAAAAAAAAAACTTGACTCCTGAATCTCCGTGTTGACTATATCCGAGTCATGTTTTTTACATTGGACGAGTTGAATCCAAGTCACGAGTTTTCCAACCATGAAAAAAAATTGTATTCATTTTTTATGCAACAAACTAGTGTTTCCTACCGACTTGAGAGTTGGTGGAGAGGCATTTTGTTGAAACCCACAAAAGATTTACCCGAAGTGCGTTTGTGTGGGTTCAACGAGCACCACTTGGAGGAATTAGTCTTGTTGGGTCAAAGAGCTCAAGGATACCCTTAAAAAAAGGCATAAAAAAGAAGCCATTGTTTCCTCTGATCATTTTTTTTCAGCTTATTGGATTCACATTTGACAATCATTCATCGAGGAGGATTTCTTATCGGGGTTCCACAAAGTCATGCAAAACTCACATTTAACAATTCTAAATCCCTAGATTTGAGGCGGTGGGAATCCTTATTTTGGGGGATTTTCAGGTCTAACCTCTGCCCATAGGACTCGAAAATCTATATTATTACAAATTTATGCACCAATACCAGTTTTTCTCAGCTATACACATTGACACACGCCAATATCCATGTAGAATCTTTATGTATACATATCCTCAAAAGGAAATCTCTGTTCAAGGGCATTGAGGAAACATCAAATCTGAAGACTCCTCACAAGTTACTCGTTATCATACGTGTCCTAGGATTTGTAGAAGTTATTTTTTTTTTCTAAAATAATCTATCAATCTATTGTTAGCTAAAATGGTAAGGCACATAAACGACCATGGTTTGATTCCTGATCATATAGCCCATGATAAGGAACTTGGATAGTGTGCAATTCATACCAGATAAAACTCTATGCACAACTGAACTCTACAGACAAGTTTTCGCTAATAGTTTTCAAATGAGCACATAACAACTTTGGAATAACTTTCCACCAATTTGCATTTTTTTTTAATCATGTATAACTTTTTTTTTTTTTTGCTATCGGAGGGTTCCAAACCCTTTGGACTTGACTAATTCCTTCGGGCCCAGATGGAAGCCAAGTAAACTCCCCTACAGCCCCAGTGTGGTAATGAAGCTTCGAATCTACAGCCTCCGGATGCAAACAGTTGTCTTAGGCCAACTGAACTACCCCTTAGGGTTTAGCATGTATAATGAATATATGGAATATGGTCCTTATGGGTGTTAATCTCTTGGTGCCTCTTAGTCCATATTTAATAATCCTAAGGAGAGGAAACAAGGTTCTTGAGGCTGCTGGTTATCATCAACATGCCCATCATGCACTCTTCTTCTGCAAGATAACGACTGCTCCCCCAATTCTCTCACAAGCTGCTTCTCTGCTTTAATTCTAGACAGAAACAAGACTGATTCCAAGACTCATACTGAAAATTTCAATGTCCAGGTGATAATGGGATTTGTTTTGGGCCTGTGCTGTGTACTAGCCTCGTCCTATTTTTATGACTAAATCATACAACAAGGCCTCCGCTGGTAACAGACACAGACAGGTAAGCTAGTTTTCAGCCTGGAGAGGTAAAATCTAGTAACACATTATAATTAAAAAACAAAAAAGGTTAAAGATTATTATGATTGCCCCAAGGGGCAAAAGAAAACACCACAAGGACTCCGTATATCAACATCATAATTGGCTCTGAAGATTTTTCCCATGAAGATGATAAAATAGATTGCCAGATGACTGCCTTGGAGAGGGCAATCATATTGCAAAGGCATACGTTTTTACCACTTAAAAGAGTGCGCTTCGGACCAGCCTAACATAATTAACAGTCTGCAAATAGGCTAGAACCAGGCTAAATAACTTCCACACCTAAAGACGGAATCCAGGCCAAATACTAAGCACGGTAACTAAATAGGATGGACATGGACAAGCTTAAACAGATCCACAGCCCAGGCCCAGCCCTACAAAGTGGGTCGTCCAACAGAAATATTACAGATTGTAGATACCCTTGCAGTGGGGGCATGGAAAGTGTAATAGTGGCAGTTTCAAGATGAAACAGAAGGAAACAACACTCAAATCTCCGATGATCCCAAGTATTATAGATAAAATAAATACAAATCAGAAAATGTTCATTTTTTTTCACCTTTTTCCCTCAAACATTTCTCATCAACCTGTTTCCAGCACCAAAGGATTCCAGCTAAAACCACACCATAGCTTTATGTAAGTATGCCTTGATCTTCGAGGAATATGGTGAAACTCGCTATGCATAACAACACGTACATAACTACAAGACAAGACTGCCCTGTTTATCAAGATTCTGTTGGAGTGGATTGGATACAGCAAAACCATTTCTTCTGCGAGTACACGAAAAACTATAGATCAGCAATAAAAGTGGACTTGTATTATGTATGTAATAATTGAGGTTTATAAGAAAACTCTGGTTCTGTAGCCTGTTATGTTACGCTTGGGCTTTTCAGTCACGAGGAATCATATTAACCTTGAAATTATACATGGTATCCTCAATCCTAGAATTTTCAGGGGTATGATTCAAACCTCGTGTTGTGTGATGAGCCCCACAATTCATCTCAATAAGAAAATCATATGACTTTGATCAGGAGCCTGCGGATTTACAATCAAGAGAGAATTGCAGCAGTGATCCATATCAAATCAAAGAAAGAAAAAAAGTTCTTCCAATCTGCAAGAATTTAGGGGTATCCGCATGCATGTTGGACTATTAGATCAACTGTTCAGGTCATCAAACCTTAGGCCCCACATGTACAAACTCAAGATCAGGGGTTGTATAATATTTCCTCAATTATAGGCTAATTCAACTCTTAAGATTTAGGCAGGGTCATCAGCAGGGCTGGTTCCTTCCGAGGGTTGTTTGGTCATCCTCACTTGTTTAACTAAAGGTGGAAAAGTGACGTCATTTATCCATTACTAAGGCGTTCTCTGTGCCTGCGGCACCATAGAAAGAGCAAAATCATATTTTCCTGAATATGGTATTCTCTATCATCTCTTCCCTAAGGGCATGCTTATTTACATGTGTGGTAAAGTATGGGTGAAGTTTTTTTACATGTGTGGTAAAGGTAAAGGTAAGGTAAATGTCACTTCAATGGTAAAGGTGAGATAAAACGATGAGGTAATGTTTGTGTTTGTTTTGAATGTGGTGGGCGGGGGGGGGGGGGGGTGTAGTGCATTGGGTCTACCACACTTAACCTTAATTTTATGAGGTAAAGAAAAAGTGACTTTGACTTGTGGTAAAAAATCGTGACGGCCGGACTTTGCTCTCGCACACTACTTTTTCAAACAAACAAGAATGTCCTAAGGGGTTGTTTGTCTTTTTTATGCATGAGACATGAAAATGGGATTTACATATGTAAAATTTTCACATGTGAATTTTACTTGCGTAAAATTCTCACATTTTTGTTAATGTGAAACACATTAACAATTTTCACATGAGTAAATGTTAATGTTTGAACTGTTCAGATTACATGTAAAAAGTTTCAGAACATATTGGGGTCTAATGGGTCAATAAAAAAATATGAATGGCTTGGGTTAAAATTTAGGGCCCACAGGAGTTGCAAAAAATAAAAGACGTTGATGGCTTTTGAAACCACAACCTGTCACTGTCAGACATGCCACTTGTACTAGCTCTTCTAGCAAGAGATATGTGTAACACTTTCACGTCTTAAGATGCGTAAAATATCATCCGAAAATGGGCTCATTTACGGACCATTTCCATTTCCACACCTCATTTATGCATGTGAGGTTTAAATGAGCACACAGAAATGTGACCGTGCATAAATGTTACACAAGTGCATCATTTACATATGTAAATAAATGCAAACAAACAACCCTTAAAATCGATATGTTCAGTTCAGGCCCAACCTGAAAAAGCAGCACCAGCAGATACTGATTTTGGGCCAAAAGCCATCATGGATGCCACTTGAAAAGTGGCATTCACAAGAAACAGTCATTCTATTTCAGGCGTGTATAGGCGTGTAATTCTATTCAAATGAGGAAAAGATCCTTACAGAACTCTAAACACACTGAACAACTACCTACAGAAATTTGATCTTAGACCTCCCTGCAAAATCCACACAGAAAAGTAACATATCACATATCCACCATAAGCACAATTGCAATGGACTCTTCAGAAAAAAAAAAAAAAAACACATTCGATGGGCACTGCCGTTAAGGAACAATGGAAATCAGCACAAATATGATGATTCCAATTTCCATTTAATGATGAATATAATGAATCATCCACAGTGGGGCCATATAATGAGCAGCGCAACTAAAATAATGGTTGTGAGTATCTTTATTCCCCCCTTTTTTTTTTTTAAATGGGTCTTTATTCCCCTATGTAAAGAGAATGATGACAAGGGAGATCAATGTAAGTATAATTATGGAGAATGGAGCTGAAAATGTCTATTTCTCATAAGGATTTCTGTAATTGTAGGTTTTTTGTAGAGTACAAAAGCTTTTCTTTCAGTAAATTTCAGCAATTTGGACAGCTAAGTATCTGCATCGTGAAGGCTCTTGGACAATTGACATTGAAGATGATAGCATTTAGAGAAATACCAAAAAGAAACAAAGGAAAGAAAAAACATCTCCCTCTCCCAACCCAAAACTGTATATCCACAATCTCATGAAGGATTTAGATTAAAAGTTGGAAGTGGAACATCCACATGTTTTTAGAAGAGCATTGGAAGGATGATTCTCATGAATAAAGATAATAGCGATTAGTTCATCAAAAGGTTTAATGGAACTTTGAAAGAGATTGAAAAAAGTCATTGTCAAGGTGTTGTTACTATGAGAAAACTTACAGCAGTGGGCTTGTTGGCATAAGCACCGGGTTTATAGGTGGAGTCATCCCTACCAGGTGACTCGGAGCCCCGTGTGTTACCACCTGTCTTCCTCTCATCCCGGGCCTTGTTGAAGATGACAGTAAATCCCTCAGCTGAAGCAGGGTCATTGACATCCCATTCACCAAACTTTGGTAATGGCCTACCCTTGTCCTGCTGAAAGTCATAACAAATGTCTAAGGTCTGCATTCTATTAAGTGTTCCACATCCTAGTTATACTAATGCACATGAATGGAAGATACACCTCAATGTGCTTGCATAAAAAGGACATATTTCAGCACCCAAAAGAAGATGCTTCAGCACCCAAAATTGACGTCTCTTGGGAAAAAAAGAAAAGAAAAAAGCTGCTTAGTACATGCTGTACAGTGCAGCAGTACAATGCACAAGACAAAAATGTCAATCACACAGTTTCTCTAATAAGCATGGAGTCAATTTATCCTGACTGGCTTGATAAGCATATCCGGTTCACACATTGATGAAAGCTTTTCTATGAGATCTTTCTTTTATGTTTTATGAAGTGACAATGAACAATAGATTATCAGCTCCTTGGTCTCATCCCAGCTACCCCTTAAAAGTTGTGACATCTGGATGAGTAGCATAAAAAGATCCTAACTACATAAGAGGCATTGGATCATTTAGTCCTTGTTCATATTGCTTGTTTATGACAAAAATGTTGTACCATCTTCTCGTCTTTTCATTTAAAAAAATCTAAAGCCAAAGACAAATCTAAAGCCTATGAAGAAAGATTTAACAAAAATTCATCCATGACATGCATCGTTTCCATATGCTAATAACCACCTTTGGGCTAAGTTCGAATATGAATATATGACAATGAAGCGGTCAATATGCCCACCTATCTTATAAAAAATAGAACATAAAAAAAATCAAGTTCTAACATTTTCCAATATTATGTTTTATTATATATTTTTCTGGATTCTTTTACCTCATTTTAGATTCAAAACGATTTTATCTGGCTTCCGTATCATTTTGGGGGGCAATTCACAAAGTACATAACAAGTAGAACTTTCTTTTGCTTCCTATTTGCGTTTCTCTTATCCATTTATGTCAATTAAAAAAAGGCCAATTTCAAATATCACCAAATGAAATGAGAAGTTGCAAAAGGAAATTTCTTTGCAAGGTCGAAATATATAATAGAAATTCCATTTGGTTGATAGAAAGGACGTTCAAAAGCCAAAAGCAAGAAGGCAGTAATTATTTGGGTGGAGTCAAAGATCAAAGCATCACTCTCTTAGAGGAATGGAGGTGGGTATTCAGTTTGGAAAGGAATGCCTTGTGGCTGGAGTTTATCTTCAGTGAGAATGTTAGTGAGATGGAGAATGGACCAACATATAACAGGAAAAGAATATCCAAAACTTAAAAGATTGATGAATCGTTGTTCCTCCAATAGATTTCACAATACTTAAATACTTCAAAATATCTAACGTATGCAATAATTTGCATGTGTCAAATCGGCGCCCCTATACCGAGACATTCCAATGTTATACCTATATAATACCTAGGCAGCATTATAAGATCTCGTTTCTTAATTACATGATTATTGTTAATTAATTGTGATTAGTGGCTAATTAAATGTGTTTAGATGCGAATTGATTAGTTTGTGGGTTAGAATAGTGTTTCGTATAACGTAAATAAAAAAAAAAAAAAAAACTCTATGTAATGACCTAACCATCCACGTGCTGGTTCAGTTTAGCCTATAAGCTATTGTTTCTAAGTGTCCATCTGATACTTATTTGTGAGTGGTGGGTTGGTAGTCTAATTAGCAGAAGTTTCATATTGTACTCTTATCTACAGTTAGACTGAAGCAAAACAGTTTGGACCATAGAGATTCACACTCTCATGCCATGTCTGTAGTGGATAGAGTCTCTCCAAAAATTGTTCTAGTATACAAGGCTAAACCAGAGTCCATCCTCCGCAGAAATTCATCACAAACAAGTCCATGTAATGAAATCACAATGCTTCCCTGGAAACCACTTCTAACCAAACCAAGCATTTTCCCACTAGGTGAGGTCGACTATATGGATTTAACGACGCCAATCAAATTTGTTTAGAGCCATGTCCTCCGTTAGATCCATGTAGGCAAGGTCATGTTTAATAGTTTCTTTCCAACTTCTCTTGGGTTTCCCTCTCCTACTCCTGGCAATCTCCATGCTTTCACACCTTTTAACAGGTGCCTCCATTGGACGCCTTCTAACATGGCCGAACCATCTCAGTCGATTTTCTCTCATTTTATCTCCAATCGGTGCTATTCCTACTTTGCTCCTAATCCTATCTTTCCTTGTGATCCCGCACATCCATCTTAGCATTCTCATCTCCGCAACTTCCATCTTCTTGACATGATTAGGCCGATATCAAGTCCAAAATGTTGGTTTAGGCTGATATCAAGTCCAAAATGATGGTTTAGGCGGATATCAAGTCCAAAATGTTTAAGCTTAAAGATTAAGTTTGAATGAAAAAGTGCACCATATGGATTATAAAATCCTTGTATATATTGTTATTTCACCTTATAAAGCAATCAAATAGATGCACTTAAGTATTGCAGTTTCAAAGGTTTCAAACAATGAGTCACAGTCATTAAAGCCAGATATTAAGAAAAACAAGACTCCATACTGATGAACAACTTCAACAAATTTGTATCTAAATCTGCAAAACTAGCAGATAACAATTGATATCTTATTTTGGTATTTGCTTTCTTCCACAACTTTCCGCCACCCGAAAACAAGTTGTATTTATTTTATAACTGATAAAAACAATTTTCTAATTGATTGGCAACAATCTACAGCAACAACTGAGGAGGAAACACAAAAACAGCAGCATAAAGCTAGAATATGATTTTTAGACCCCACCCTGGAATGTCAAAATTACCAATTTTCAAAATATCTTGCAATGAAGCAAGACCCAAACAGAGAAATGGTTTTTCAATATTAATCACAAACAAAATAAGAAGGCAATATTGCAAGAGAAAGTAAAAGAGCAATTTTTTTAGTGACAGTAACTAGCAACAGATCATTAATATGTGCATAAGGGAATATGAACCATTCAGATTACAGATCCTAAAACATCCATAGAAAACTCACTGGATACCATAAAGAATCAAATACAAAGAAAATAAAATCCAGATACACAACTCAATCAATGGATCTCAAGGGAAAAGATTGAATAAGATCCTTACAAGAAAAAGGCGAAAAAATCTCAACAGAATCAATGAAATAATCACCAACAAAATAGAAGCCACAAACAACACATGATCCAATTTTAGCTTAGATTACAGATAGCAACAAGAAAATAAAGTCAGTCAATCAGAAACAGAACAGCACAACATCTAACAAAACCATCCACAAGATTTCCATCTAAAAAGTTAATTTTTAGAGAGAATCTTTATGACGCTAATGAGAAAATCAAGATGAAACACATTAGAACACCAAAATCCACCAGAAATCTGATCAAATCCCCTCCAAAATTAAAGGATTTCAAGACGAAACACGTCAAAGTAGCAATCGATGCATGAAATCGAATCAGAATCCAATCTATCGAATTGGAAACCAATCGAATGAAACCAGAAATGCAAATCAGATTCCAAGAAAAGATTAAAGAGAAGAAATTTAGGGTTTTTCAGAATCGAAGAGACTCACCGACATGAATTCGTGAGATTTCTAGAGAGAGAAGACTTGCTGTCCGAAAGCAGCAGCCTAAGAAGAGAAGAGAGAGAGAGAGAGAGAAAAAAAAAAGGCAGAGAAGAAGAACAGAAGGTAATATTTACAGGGCGAGCAGACGGAAAAAAGAGACTCTTATAGCCGGAGATCAAAGACGAAAACGGAAATGCGGATGCCCCATGTGAACAGCTAAACTAGCGCCGTTAAATGTAACGGTAACAGATTAGATTCCGTTAATGTGTCAGAAAAATATTTCAGTCGAAAAAAAAAACCCGGATCCCTCCAAACTCCAAAGTGGTTCCACTTATCAATAATCTGATCCAAAACAGGATGATAATCGGAACTGCTCACCATAGTGATACTGATTGATACATCCTGGAATTTTATTTCAAAAGAGATCCTTGTATCATAAGATTGAGCTCATGACCTTTTTTTCCCTTATTTTATTGCATATGAATACTACCGTGGGATGAGCTCTTATTAAGTGAATTTGAGGATGTGTTAAAAGAGACATGACGTTCATCTTGAATGGTTCGAATCATCACCGTATGGGCTAAACGGCGGAGTTTTAGACATCTATTACACTGGAAGCATGTAATGGACATGACAAAGACTAAAAAATATGTGTCTTATACTTAACTGCATAGAGACTTTAGAGTGAAACTCAAGGCTTATTTTTTTATTGGATTTCTTGATAGGAAACTCACTATGTTGGTTTTCTTTTTTATTATTTGACATGATGTGACATTTTCTCCTCTGGCATTTGTAAATGTCATATTTCTTTATAAGTATTTTCAAAATTATAATATTTGAAAGGTCTCAAATGTCCTTTCAGAATTCAGGAATTCCAACTCCTTTAATTTTTGGTGGAATTTTTGGATGCTCAAGTTCAAAGGAGCATCCAAAAAATGCCACTATATCTTGGAATTCAAAAATTCCTCAAATATGAACTCCTTAAACTTCAGCAAAAATTCACGCCCTTTGTTAGGTTCCATATAAAATTTTATATTTATGCCTATAATATAGATAAGTGGGTTCTGTTTAGGAGCCTCACAAATTTCACATGAGTGGAAATGGAAAACCTAAGATGTGGGCCTCACCTTGGAGCACATGCAATTAGCGGTCATGCAGATCAAATGTTTGCTATTTATATCATATGGACTCCAAGTGGGAAAGATCTGATGATGATTAACCTTCTTATCTTAGGTAGAAGATGGCCCACATCCAATGGATAGTCTAATGGAATATTACTCTGCGACGGAGTACTATTACGTGAGGAACGCAGTGCAAACGGAGGTGTGAAAATAACAGAATTGGGATGACACGTCAGTTTGCCGAGCTGGCGCGTTGGACTTACTTAACGGTGACTTGACGGATTCGGAGTTTCCAATTTTTTTTTTGCCCCTTCTAATCTCTATTGCTTCCCAAGGACTGGAACCCAAGGGACTCGAGACTGCACCCCAAGCCGCTGACCAGCTAACCAATTGCCCCGGACAATAGATTCTTTTCTTACCACTTCATTTGCTTGCGGTCTAGGACCTCTAGGCCGGTCAATGTCAACGGGACTGGATGCGCTGGGCTTGGGCTGTCTAATTCTGTCTTAATTATTGGGTGAGCTGTGGGGGTTTTTAATCTCATCTTAAATTGAACGGACCTATGTTAGATTCCATCCCATGCGAGCCAGAGATGGACCAGGGCCCGATTAGAGCTTTGTACGATCTTGAATGTAAGCTAAACATTCTCTAATTATTCTTATATTGTCACTAGACACCGGATGTAAACCGGACTTTAAACCCTCCTTATTTTTTCTGGGCTTAGGACTGGCAATGCAATGCAACAAGCAACATGACAGAGTAATTTATTTATTTATTTATTCTTGCTGGTGATAGAGTAGAAAATTAGAAAATCAAGAGAAATTAACAGAAATCAGCTAAGTATCCTATGTGAGTCAAGTAATATTTAAAAGAACTCAGCAGAAATCAACATAACAAAATCTTAATAGTGTAAAGTCTGATTGAAAGTTTTTTACGCATTCGATCAATTTATGCAGAAATTACTCAGAAACCCAGTGCATTTCATCGTCCACTCAAAACAAAAGTTACAAATTAACCTAATCTTTTTGAGAAAGAAAAAACAATATACAAATTGAGAGAGCCATATATAGCAAGTTGTTGTAAGTTTTTGACTAGTTTTTTTTAACACTGTATATTGAAACATTAATGATTTATTAATGTGAGAAAAAGTGTTTTAACCATTGATGAGACTAGGTGATGAGCCCTCTACTGAGACATGGAATTTCCCTTTTGGATTAGCCTTGGTAAAATGGAAACACCTTCTGGCTCAAGTGAAAGTCTCTTTTAATTTTGAAATACTCGGGTTAACTCGCAAGAGGGGGCTTAGTTGGATCCACATGCCTATGTTGAGGTTCATTTCTTTTAATGATGAGCGGGTTTTACACTGTAATAAATGCATAGTTTGCACCATTTTGGGAAGAAAAAGATGCATAGGTTGCATTTTACAATAAGTATCTGTGGACATGGGTGCCGGATGAAGGGTTATACCATATCATTTTCTTTAGAGGATGACTTAGTTAGATGCCATCTTTAGGATGACGTAAATTTTATAGATACAAGAGACGGGGTATCAAAATGGAGATAAACCTTAGGAGGTCTAGAATTGTGCTCTTTGTTGTTAGAACCACATCAATAAGATTAGTTTCAAATGGAGTATATATTATAGACATGTGTTATACATACCTAAAGTAATGGCATATTACATGGGTAATTACTAATTAGTACAAGAAGTTGTGAGCATGATGGGAGATTTCAGAGATAAATTTAACAAATTTGTGAAAGAAGACGTGTGGGTGGGCCGGGTCAGGCCTGGATGGCCCGGGCTTGTTCTATTCATTTCCAGTCCCATTTTGACTGGCCTTTAAAACTATTGTCCAAGCCTAGCCCGCCATGCTTGTTTTTTTTTTTAAAGCCCTGTATTTTTCGGCTTGGGCCGGGCCGGTACAGATTTTGATGGGCTCAATTGACAAGCCTAGCTTGCATCCATTTGCATGGATAGGGATGAAGATAGTGAGTAAATGAAGTTGTTCTGTGGTTGAGAAAGTTCCTAAACTAAGGATGCTTAGAAAGTAATGGTATCAAATTTCTTTACCTTACTTTTTTTTCCTTATCATTTTTAGGCTTAAATTTTTTATTTTGACCGTTTAAATTATTTATCGACCAACTAAATCCCAAAACATTTATCCACTAGGCCGTTTCGACGTTCCCACTAGTCAAGAAACGAAAAACCACATTTGGATGGAAATGATAGGCTGTTCCGAAATTTTAAACATGAGAACAATTCATGGAGTAGCACCCTAAAACCTCGAGGGGTTGGCCGAGTGTTCAGGACCACTGTTCCTCCTTCTTCCATAGCTAGAGGTCTTGGTATCAACCCTTGGTTTTCCCCTCTCTAGGAACCAAAGGTTGAGTCTACCAGTGCCTTCTCCTTGAGGCCACATGGGATTTACTTGACTTCCATCTGGCCTAGAGGGATTAGTCTAGCCCAGAGGGTCAGGACACCCTCTGTCAGGAAAAAAGTAAAAAAAAAAATAGCGCCCCATAGATCGGGATTTTCAAAATGATGAATAATCATTTTTTTACATGACTCGTCGGCACCCTTTCGCCTTTTTCTGTCTTTTGTCGAGAAGTCCTCGTTTTGAATGGCTCTCTCCAGCTACGAAACGTCTCCCTCTTCTCTCTCTCTCTCTCTCTCCTTGTCACACCCCCAAAAGTGAAACCGGGGTTATGTGTGAGATTAGGGCTAATTAAAATTTTCCAACATAGGTAACAACACTTAGCCCCAATCATGTCCCAAATGGATCGAAGGTCGCTGTGAGGTATAAATATTTCTTCGAATACATAATACAATTGCGGAAGCTTCATAAATACAAGTGGCATCTCAAGATGTATAGTTAAGAGCAATACGAAAATAATATAACTAGAGTTCAAGTTGTAATAATTAAACAAAAGTATTAATTACAATGAAAGGCCACACCAAAACTTGGGCCTAACCAAAAAGATAAACAAAAGAAACCGAAAGATGAATCTATCCAAAATAAGCATGAGGCACTCGAGTACGGGGTTGGTACGGCTATACAACGCCGTCCGTACTATAGTCTCGGAGGTCATCAGACTGATTCGCCTGAATCTCCTCCGTCGTCTCCTCCTCGAGGTAGAAGGGCTCGGTACCTATGCATCAATAGTAGCATCATCAGACACGACGGTCGGCAAACAATATATATAAATAATCAAGATATGCAATACAAATGAGAGTAGACGAGAGACAAGATCATATGGCATGCATAACATTTTGATCATAAGAAGTGCATAGTATTCGAATCATAGTCAAGCTAACATAAACATCTAATAAGATAGGCGGTCCACATATGTTAATTACCACGGGATAGTATCATTGCCCTCCCACACTCACATTGAGTCGTAGTGGAGATATCAAGAAGCATAGGATATACCCGGCAAACAAGCAAGATGGATACCAAGAGGCCATTAGTCATCAAAATCCAGTATTCAAGATGTATCCGATGGTGTATACCCATCAAAATGTAAAAAGTCGTACTCCACAGAAGTTCATCATGGTCCTAACACAGATGGTGCCCCATCTGTGTTGGGTGACATACTGCTGAGTGGTGCCTGACACAAAGAGTCCTAAACAAACAATAATGAGGGGCTAGGCTTTCTTGTGTGAACAAGATTTATCAACCAAAGAGAGACTACTTTTCATTATCAAATTAAGATCAAGACAAAACAAGCAAGCTTCTTCAAATATCAATACCATAAGTAGTCCTCATCAAGCTTTTACAATCAAAACCGCCTAGCCTCAACACTTCCATCAATCATCAAAACAAGCGGAACATCAAGGGGGATCCTAAGTTCATCATCTAGGTTCATCAAGTGATCCAAAAAAAAAACAAAGTAAACGGAGCTAAAGAACATGTACATAGCATGTAAAAAGTACCAGACGGTACAATTCTGAACTAGAAGCGATAAATAATCAAATCCTAGGTACAATGTTAAACCCGAGGCATCGTATAACCATACTCAGTCAATGAAGGAAAATAGGCTTTGCGATACTCAAACAAACAATCTTCATGCATAGATATAAAGAGGTATCCTGTTGTCCCATACCATTCAAGATTGAGCGAGGTTGTAACTCGATATAACCGGATTAACCGTGAACGACGTCGGCTCAAAACATCTTTACATATAGTCAAATGGGTATAAAAAGGTAGCCGAGGTTCCACCTAAGTCCAACCGAAAAAGGGTCAAAAGGCCCTTCAAAAAGGTACCCAGCAGTGGGCCCGGTCGACCTGGCCCAAGCCCGATCGACCCCGTACACAGAAGGCCTGGTCGACCGATGGGTCGACATCCTTCATGCCCAGTTGACCTGGCACAAGCCCGGTCGACCGACAGTTGTAACCTGAATTGGGTGAACAGTGTTTTGGTCAGGTGTTGAACGCACCTGACCCTTGAGTGGCCGGTCGACCGAGCCCCATGGCCGGTCGACCGGGGACACTACGGTTACAGAACCTAGTTCTGTAACTGGAATGAAAATGGGGAGAAACCCATTTCAGACCCCCTGGTCCAAAGCAGTGCATATGGAGGGTAAAACCCATCCATTCAAAACCCAAAAATCAAATCAATCTATCCCTTAGAAACCGAATCCAATTCATTAAGTAATTAGGTCACATTATCATGTTTTCATCCACAAAATCAAACAAGTTGAGCAAGAGGTCATCTAGGCATCATTAATCATCAAAACAAGGAAGAAACAGACATATCAAAACATAAATATATATACTAACTTGCCTTGATGAAGAGCTTAAGAAAACCCAAGATAAATTAGGGGAAATCCCTCTTTTGAGCTCAAACTTGGAGAACCCACTCTAAATCCCAAAATCTTTCTACAAAATGAATGCAAAGGGAGGGGATGAGCTTCCTAGTACCATTTCTAAGCAAAGAGAAGAAAAAAGACTAAACCTAAAAGCTTGAGGAGCTTACCTTTAAGTGAGTTATGAATGGGAGGCTTAGAAAAGGAGATGGTTGGGTTCAAGAGAGCTTGATGAAGATGAAATGGTGATTGGCCAGCAAGAATGGAGTTCTGGTGATCGTCGTTGGCAAGGAGGCAGTGAGAGGAAGAAGCTTGAGGAGGCACAGTGAAAGAGAAGAGAAAGAATGAATGAAGAGATGGGCATTAGGTTATATTAGGTTAGATAAATGGGAAATTTGGGTTTAGTCCTTGGTTTACTAAAATGGATCATTTGGGCCTCTTCGACGTGCCGAATCGAAACGCGATAGAAGACTAAAGTCCATGAAATTCGAGAACTATCCAATGCACCCAACTCACAAAAACTCATAATCTCATAAAAACCCCTGAAAACTTTCCGAAATTGCATACCAATCCCTTACTCTACCCAAAGCAGTCGGACTCGCGCGAGACTTCGCACGCGTGATCCACACGTCAAACCCGACTCGCTAAGAATCTAAACACGCTTACTAACTAATCACATAATTAATTAAAATTAATTTAGACTAAGGGTCGGGATGTTACACTCCTTATGCTACAATCTGTAAATCTACCCTTCTCCGGTCCCTCATGCTCTCTTTGTCTTCTACACTTCTACCCTGTCGCTTTTCCTCTCTCTCACTCTCTCTACCCATGCCCATTTTTTTCTTTCTCCTGCCCATGCGAAACTCTCCTTTCAACCCCTTTCTCTCTATCTCCCTTCCAACTCCACTCAATGCCCAATTCACTATCCACTTCTCTCTTGCCTCCTCTCTCTCCCTCCTCTATCTCACATGTGTCCTTTCTTCTTTGCTTCTTCTTGATGTTCCTCTTTCCTTTTTTCTTTCTCCTGCCATAAGAAGCTCTCCTTGCAACCCCCTTCTCTCTCCCTTCCATCTCCACTCAATGCCCAATTCACTATCCACATCTCTCTTGCCTTCTCTCCCTCCCTCCTCTCTCTCACAGGTATCCTTTCTTCTTTGCTTCTTGATGTTCCTCTTTCCTCTCAAATGTGGCCCCGTGCACCTTTGATCAACTCTCATTAGAGATCCATATATTGAATTTTTTTTCTCAGTTTATAAGTTTCATTACCCATTTTAATGAATATTACACATAGATTCAAGTTCAAGAACATTGCATCAAGATAATTTTGTTTATTAACTAATATTATATGATTTTAATGTATAAGATGCATGTATAAATATTTCATTCAACTTAAATTCGACAACATTGCCAAAAACATTTTTTGCTAATTTTATTATTAAAATTACAAGGGTGATCCTACATGTGTAAAAAAAATCTGAGGCCCACCTGATCATCATCTTCATGAAAGCCCACAAGTTCAGCGACTTTATATATATTAAAAAGCTTAGGTGATCAAATGGTCCAATTCATTCAGATGGGTATAACCATGCGAACAATGTAATTAAAGGAGTGTTCTTATGTGTGGACCCCTTAGATTGACCATTAGGTGGGCTATGATCAGATGTGCACATTTGATAATTTCTAATTAAAATAATAATTACATAATATTACCAAACAACTTCTGTACAACAGATTCTCATTAGAACAAAATTTCATAAGGTTACCAAACAAGTGCTACACATCAAACTCTAATCGGGTCTCTCCACAAAATCTAGAATAACACATTTCATGGCTTAAACATCATTGAGCTTGAAATGCATGAAGATTTTATATACATAGCCCACACCAATCAACGTCTACTCACGTGAAAAATATTGGTGCTTTCAAATAACCTGACATCGTTTTACATATGTAAATTTTACACATTTTTAAGATCCTATTTAATGTATCTCATGCATGAAAGAAAAATGACTCCTTAGCTAGGCAACTCACTCAAAACTTCCCCATATAAAAAAGGTAAAATGTTGCAGATCATGTGGCTATTGGATAAAAAAAAAAAAGAGATATCAATAAAAAGGTGTGGTTCTCCATCTATTTATTTATTAAAAAAAAAGAAACTTGGAAGTTTCTAATGTACTTAACCATCAGGTTTAAGTTTTACAAAACTAATGTACAAAGTAAAAATCAGTTGATAATCAACATCCATTACTTTAAATGGGACAATTAAAATTGCAAAATGTAATTGTTGATTCAAAATTCCTTTTTGTATTTTGTAGACTCAATAGATCCCACAGGTAGAATGTGTGTTTTTTTTTTCCTTTTCTTCTTGTTTTTTTGTCAAATGACAGGCAAACTCTGTTAATGACCGTGAAAGTTACTTTTCATTTCGTTTGTCTTAAGCTTATATTTCTTCTACATGTGAGGCCAATGTGGGGCTTAAGTTTTAGCTAATTAAGTTGCTAGAAAAAGTACACCTCACTCTACAGGGTAGTCACTGCATTGTTGGGTTGTGCATGTAGTGTGCTGGGCCCATATTTTGAAAATCTAAATCGTTTATCATCCCTAACACCCATTATTACTGTATCTAAATATTTAAAATCAATTACAGTGGGCTAACCATCAGACTTACCAATGGATTTTATCATGAAGGTCTTGTCCCTTTCTATTTGGAAAAAAGAGAAAAGTGATGGAAGTTGAATCACGTGTTCAAGATTTAGACAAACTAATAGTGTCCATTTTACCGATTTCAATAATAATTTATATAAGATCACTACAATGGTTGCTAGAGCTGATAAATAGCTTGGGTCTTCAAAAGGTACGCCTCACCTATGTGTCTAAATAAGGTGTTGCATCATATTACAATATAGTGATTGCCATACTCTACATGGGGTTTGCTAGATTCAATTGTTGGGAATAATGAACCCAAATGTGGAAGAAGTATTGTTCTTCTTTTTCCCTTTTTTAAAAGAGACACTTAGTTATACGTTTTAAAAGAAGGCACTTTTATGGAAAGATCTCACAAATTTTAGTCCCAAAAGTTTATTTTTGTGTTGAAAAAATATGAGGAGAAATAGGGTGGAATAATAATTTTTGAATAAAAATAAAATATTCTAAAACTATTTTTGAATAACTTTCGCCATCTTAAGAAAATAAGAAAAAAAGAAAAAGAATAATTTTTGCTAAAGGCCCATGCTTCCGAACCAAGGAGCTTCAAAAAAGGAAACGATGATGAATTAGATATTAGTGGAGGCGACAGAGCACATGGTGCTCAATTTTGGAAGAGAAAGAAAAGAACACACAAAGCACAACAAATTGGCAAAGTCATATTTCTTTTTATTAATTTCTCGATAAGGTACACATTCTGGACATATTTGTGATTTCATGCTAATACTAAGCTCTTGATTAGCCTAACCACTGCCAATACCCTGTGTATGAACCCAAGAGATCCACTAAGATACCTGCAGTTTTTTTGGGATCTAAAAGGTTTGAATGGATCTTAAGTCTTCAGTACAAATGTCATTTTAGAAACCTCTGACTTTTGAATATTTGGGAGCCTGGGCATCGAGAGAAAACATTTCAATGGGTCAGAAAACCAAGGCCTAGAATTTCCAAGAAACTGCGCAAATATGCCCAAAATGCATTCAAGACTAGGTGTTAGATCTGCAAAGAGGAAGTAGAATATTTGAGAGCCAAGGAGTTACTGTGATTGATAAGATAGTCTTGTCCCAAGAGGTCTTAACACTATTACAGGAGAGCACCCAAGGGGGGATGGTTACACACTAAGTATTTGTGTATATAAGAGCCATGTAAATAGGAGATACTAACCTCGAGTTTCCAAATAAGCCAAGGACCTAGAGAGAGGAACTCAAGATACTAGAACCCTCAAAACACAAAACACTTGCTGTTGGAAACATTTAAAACATTTATGACTTTTGATTTGATCGTCAGATTTTGACGTTTTGTATGCTGTTGGAAAGAAAAGATCTCTTTGAGTAAATATTCATAGACCCAAGAATGTCCTGATTGGAAACTATATTAACGGAGATATGAGCTCTTGACGTTGATTGATGCATTGCTTGGCGATGACACGTGTGTTTCACCTATGCTTGGTTCTGGGCAAAAATCACTTCAGAGGAGGGGTGTTCTCCCCCAAAGGGGGGGGGGGGGGGGGGGGGGGGTGGGTTGCCTCCCGGCATTGGTGAGTGGAGTGTTTTCCCTCATCACTTGGCGAGTGGGGGTGTCTCCTTGTTGGTTTTAGTTAGCTAAGCTTCAAATGCTTATAACTTTTGATTCGACCGTCAAATATTGACGTTCTATATATCTTTGGAAAGATCTTCTTGAGTAGATATCTTTCAATGTCAAAATCTTCCTTGACCCAAGCTATATTAAGAAAGATACGGGATCTTCAAGTTTGCACTGAGCTTTTAGGCAAGGTGAAAGGGGTTCCATGCTAGAGTTTGGCCAAATCTTAGGCGAGGGGATGCTCCCTACTCACCCAGGCTACTGCCTTGGGCATGGGGAAGCACTTCCCATGCCAGGTCCACCCCTGTTTTGCATTTTGTACCACTTTATATATCTTCAAACTATCATAACTCTTGTCTATCCATTGGGGTTTTGCCCCCAATATGTTGTTGGAAAGGTCTTTCTGAGTAGATGTTCGTAGATTCCAAGACTATCTCGATCCAATATATTGAGGGAGATATGTCATTGGGAAGGTTTCTATTTTAGCCTTGGGGGGCAGGGGGTGGTAACTGCGCTGCGCTTTGGGAGAAGTTTTCAAAGCTGGATCATTTGGATTTTTGTGGCATGGGGGTGGTAACTGCGCTAAGTTTTGGGAGAAGTTTTCAAAGCTGGATCATTTGGATTTTTTGTGGCATGGGGATGCGTGCCCATGTCCAATTTGGGGTTTTTGTATGTCTGTGCCAAGTTTGAAATTTTGACCTGAAGTGTCATACTTGCATAAGATTGTGGCATTCTTCTTCTGGCCCGAGTCTTCCGATCTTAGATTTTGATTCAAGTTGAGTCATTCTCTTTGTTTCAAAATTTTGAACAAATTCTTAATGGTTTAGAAAGTCATTTTCCACGATTCTTCATCTTTTATGGAATCTTTGACTTTTTGTAGAATCCTCTTTTCCATGCTTTTAGTGAGTCTTTTCTTGCTTCTTTGTCTTTGACAAATTTGTGTGCCTTCAAATGCCTTCCTTAAGTTGTTGTGAGGGTTCGTGCAAGCAAGATCTCTAATAACCTAAGGGTTTTCTTCACCTTTTCATGCGTCTTCGTGCCCATTTCGTTTTTCTCCATATGCGTGTTGTACTAGAGAACTATTTTTTTTTCCTAAAATCTTCCATGGATTTTTCCTGATCTTCGGGGAAAAAAAAATTCCTCTCTTTTATGTCAATTCTTCAATCATGATGAGCTCCAATCTCGAATGATTATGCTAATTCTACCTCTTTTCACCCCTTATCAAGTGGTAAAGAAAAGGTCCATAGTGATGGTCCATTCATAGAGAGACACAATTAGGATATTACTGTGAGCTCTTTTTTTTCTCGTTTGGAGGTCACTATTCCCAATGCCCCCATGCCTCCCCTAGTGGATAAGTGTCACGGGGTAGATCTTTCGCCTAAGAATATTTGTCGTGTGGCGTTAAGGACACCAGTCCCTTAACCAGCCAACCAACAAACACACATATAAACAACACTAAGGGAATTGGAAGGAGATAATTGCAGACAACACAATGCAAATACAGATCACTTGATTAATTTGGCACCAGCCCTCTCTTATTAATCAAAACTGTGGGACAAGCCCTTACAAAGAATTACCACTCATAACTCTCTATAACACTCTCATACAAAGATCCGCCTTTCTGGAAATAACCCACTGAGGGGCAGTTTGTCTGAGCAGTTGCATGCTACCTGTCATGCTTTTGTTGGTCCAAGTAGTCCTCCACATATCCAACACACTTCACAGACCAAACTGCCATGGCAGTCCCTCAAACCACCCACCCAAGTGGCTGCCACATCATTCCAAACCAACCAGCAACTACCTTTGTGAAAGGGCATGCCACATAGCACCAACTTTGTCTTCCACATAGGCTACACCAGCCCGAGCATAGGGGTAGAAACCCCATGCACCAATCAGCATGCCACTGTCTCCGTTCGGACCACCTGGCCCAGGCGCGAGGGTGTGGACCCCACGCACCAAATTCCCAACTGCAACCCAACCAATGCTCAACCGAGGCCCCCAAGGCCATTCATAGTGTATTCTGTGCATATCGTGTGCCAACAATGCCCACCGTCCGTTTTTCCACCCAACAAGCATACCTGCCAAAATGATTGTTCAGCATGTTTAACATCATTTCAATGCATTAGACATGTATTTGGATCCATAAAACACAAGGTTGGTCGAAGGTCTAAATCTGCCGCACGCAGTTCCTGCACGACGTCGACAGACAGTTCTTGTAAGCCTCGTAGTGCTCGCACGACGTCGACCGCAGCACCCGCAATTCTTGCAGCACCGCAGCACCCGCAACTCTCGTAACACCTACACGACGTCGACCGTAGTTCCTGCAAACCTCGCAGCATTCACACGACGTCGTTCACAGCAACTCCAGCATGGAAATGACGTCCCTCGCAGCAGCATAGCAACGTGTGCACACTACCGTCCACACAGCACGACTACTGCACACTCCACGTGCAACACGTTACTGCACACACCACGTGCAGCACCGCACGTCGTGCACGCTATTCACTGCACAACATTGTTAGGCACCAACATCCATCGCACCAACGACTGAAGGGCAGAAACCATCTGCACCAAGGGACCAAGATGCAGTGTTTAGTTATTATAGCACAGTCCATATGCATCAATGGACTGTTTGTGCAGTAGTTAGGTCTAGGACCACCAACTCCACCACACCATCTACACACCAACGCAGTGTGGCCAATTTAAGGGCTAACAATAAGTCTGTAGGTTTGTACAATTTCTAGTAGTGAGACATCAAACAATCTATGCTTTGAATTAGAAGAGAACACCGAGGCTATATAGCATTATGGTTGATGGTCTTCTTTCGGGTTCATATAGAAGTAGACTTCCTTTTTTAGATTTTACTTTTAGGTTTTAAGAAGATGGTGCTTTCCCAATGTTGAAGTCAGAGATATTCTGATGGTATGTATTATATGAACACGGTGATAGAGCCTAATATTGAGGCTAACCTCCTGACAATAGATTCACATATTTCTAATGAAGAGGTTTTTTCTTCCAACTTTAGGTATGTAGGTGAAACTCTAGTGGAGCATCTTTTGATGATGGTACGCTAAGGTCAGGGGCCCAGTCTACGATGACCTCCAATTATTGCGACCGATGAGCTTGAATTGTTGAGTCAAAGGACGTATATCCAAATCTTTCAGCGTCATATGGTGTGTTCTGCCCCATCAATGATTGCATCTAATAGAGAAAATAATTCTCCTAGTCATTCTGATGAGTGATGTTGTTGTTGATCTTTTATTGTTCGTGAACTTCGCTCCTAAACTGATTGTGAGCGTATCAGGGATGAAGTTGTACTGATTCAAGACCCAGTTCCTTCATATAAATCTATGGAAGAACCTTTTAATCAATTATGTTAGAAATCATGTGCTTGAGATTCCGACCCTTCATTAGTATCGCGGCTCTTATAAAGGACGTGGGTGCTTCGAGTTCTCTGATCTTTGATGATATTTTCCTTCTCTTTTGTTGTTTTAGTTCATTTCATAGTGTGTAGTTTTAACTCCTTTGTTTTGTAGATATATTGGTTAAGTTTAGCCCTCTTCACTTGGGCTCTCAGATTGAGGTGGCTTCTAGGAATGAACCCCTTTACCCACCCGTATCTGATGGTGATGACGGGAATCCATTTGCTCAAGAGGAGACTAAAGAGGCGAGGGGTGTATTCTTTGTTGGAGAAAATTGTGAAAGTCTTGGCTGGATTTCACCATAATCACATTAAAGAAAATTTTAGAAAGAGTATTTTACACAAAATGTGATTTTTTCATTCATTTCTCAGATCTATATTACATGAGTTCAAGCTCTGGCCTAATGGGTGCAAGTTGTTTACTGATTCGTTTTTAAAACTCCCCTATTTGGCCTTAGGTGGCCTCAAAATGGACAAAAACATATGAAAGATACTAAAACTAATTAATATAAACTAAAAAAAAACCACCAAATTCTGAGGTTAATGTTTGATCACAACACCATCATCGATCGGGATAGGGTCTATTACAGCCTTATTTTCCCTTTCTTTTCTTCTTTTTTGTCTTTGAATTGAATGCCAAGGGCTCTAAATTCCCTCTACTACTGAACTAGGAAGGTTTTACCAAGTGGTTTGATGGATAGAGTTTGATTTTGGCTAATACTCATCTTCAAAATTCATCACTTATTTATCAAGGGTTGTGTTTGTATAATTCAAGGGAGTAATTAGTTTTGTGCCAGCAAATGTCCAAGTTTGTATCATTTCGGGGACAAATTATGGTACGCTAGAATGAAGCCTAAGGATGATGATATTTTTGTCATACCAAAATATGTTATGATGTATAAGTCCTCAAATGATGACTCCAGATTCTTTGTCGCAGCTAGTGCACGAAACCGTGTAACACTTTTTTGAAATTCCATCGCAGGGCCCACATAAAGATCACCTGGACCGCTCCAAATGAATCATATCCTCTCCAATAACAATTCCTTAAGTTTTAGCTCAACAAACGTAAGTCCCACCATATGATTGATCACCATAATGAAAGCGTGATTAACACCATGTCAGCAATAATGCCAAGCCAGCACCTAGTAAGTTTCTATCATGATGCTATATCTTACGGTGAGGCCTACTCCACTTTAATTGAAATTCTAGCATATATCACCGGAGGGGATGTTATCCGTCTTGAATGGCCTAGATTTTCTTTACGTGAGCCTCGTGATGGAGTTCTAGGGAAAGTGTTACACGTTTACCTTGTAACGACTATGACAGTGATTCTGGACTCTCAAATGACATGTAAGAGGAGAGAGAGTGGAGAAGCATAAAACCGACATGCAAGTTAAAAGGATTGCACTAGGTGGGATTAATATCATTTTAGTTCTCATGGTTACCTTTAGCTGAAGGGAGTGGAACTCAACACTGTGGGCTCACCTCATGAAAATTTAAACTGCCAATGATGAGTTCCCTCCCCTTTATTGGATTTCTCTAAATTTTACCTTAATAGGAGTTGGTCCCATAATAGCTAATTTTTCCTTAAATTGTTCATCTTATTCAGGTTGGGCCAGGGTTCGGTCTCTCTACAATTAAATAAAAAACCGCCCCGTATATTAAAAAAAGACCTAGATCTTAAGTTTAAAGCCCTACCTGTGTATCGAAATCTAAAGCTCAAGCTCCATCCAAAGCGGACGGGCCTAGGTCGAGCTTGGGCCAGCCCGATCCATGAGCACTCCTACCCGATAAGGATTAAGGACTCCAGATCATGTATGGAAAAGTCAAATTTGAGAGTGTCTAGTGCAGTTAATTTCCAAATTGAACTTCAGTTTTCAAATTAAATCGCCTAAGCTTTGTATATAATAATTAGCTCAATCCACCGCACATGCTAATATTAATAGTTTGCAAAACCAAAACATTGATGCACCTGAAATATGAGGTGGATCACATTAATTCTCCCATGCCATAAATGTAGTATAACCAATGTATTAGAAATCAAATTCCATTAGCCCGTCATATTGGGTTCAACCAAAACTATCACATCTATTGGTCTCGCCGGATCAAAATCAGCACGTTAGTCAAAAATTGTGTGCAAACTAGTCTAGTCAATCAAGAAAGGTCCAATTCCCTAAATGGGTACAATCCAACTGAATAGTTCACATTAATTCTCCCGTGCCATATATGTTGTATAAATAATGTATTAGAAATCAAATTCCATTGGCCGGTCATATTGGGTTCAACCAAAACTATTACATCTATTGGTCTCGCCGGATCAAAATCAGCACATTAGTCAAAAATTATATACAAACTAGTCTAGCCAATCATTGAAAGGTCCAATTCACTAAATGGGTACAATCTTCCCCCCCCCCCCCCCCCCCCCCCCCACCCCCCACAAAAAAAAGAAAAAGAAAAAAAGAGCTTGATTGGGATGGGGTTGGATTCGGAAATCTTTTTTCATGGGAAAATAGCACAAAAAAAAACAAAAAAAAGCATATGTGCAAAGAAGTATCTGCATGAGAAAAAATAGGTGTAGAAATCCAAACCCGAATCAACAGCTTTTTCATAGATTTTGAGCTTCACAGATGCGCCCTAAAATGGGCAAGTGAATTATGTTAGACTGGCTGGATTGAACTGCTCGGTCCCCGTTTTCCACGTCCGAGTTTCAAGACTTGACCATTATTGAGATTGCTGTGTGAAACCTATTACTTGCGATAACCGACTACTGCCGGTAAAAGCATTTTATCTATTTTCTCAATAAACCTAAAAAACACCTCTGTACTTCTCTTTTTACTTAAAAGTACCTCGACTCCAACTAAAGGAAAGGCAACGGACGTTCTGGATCTTCCTTTCCTTTTTCCATCTTACCATATTGCCCCTTTCATTCATTAGAAAGTTGAAATGCTATTTTTGTCTCTAGCTCTCTTCTTTTGAGGACGAATCGGAAGGTGCATAACATGATAACATTATAGAGAAAAACTACTCTCAATTCTCAAAACGCTCAAACCTTCCTCCATGTCAACATTACAATTCATCACTTTGGAAATCAAAGACTCCGGTCCACAATTGAAGCAATTGTGGAAGATGGGTAAGCCACATCTACTAATGTTTTTTTTTTTTTCATCTTGCTCATAGATATATGGGTTTGCATGCCTGTTTGGATAGGCAAATAATGGAGTAAGGTAAAGTTAAATGGGCTCTAATAGTCTAAAATTTTTACTCTATCCCGTTTGAATCAGTCTGGCCCGATAGATGAAGTAATGTTGTTAGTCACATGTATTCAATTTCACTTCAACCCTAAATACTTCAATTTCCTTCAGTAAAAGTGGATTCTACTCTAAACCTTAACTGCACAATAAGCATCCAAATGAAATGAGGTGAAGTACTCAATTTTAAATTCAACTTACTTCTCCTCCACTTCACTCCTCATTTATCCAAACCGGCCCTACGCAACCCATGGATGGATTTTGTGCTCATGGATGGATTATATTCCTATATCACATATTTCTCATATTTTCACATTATGCAGCACTGCTGCTCTTGTGATCACTTGTATCCAAATGGTGGGGGCAAATGCATATGGGATCATGGGGGTAATAAAAAATAAGAGATTTTACTGGAAAAATACCGAAATATAGCCATTTATCCCGAAGGGTCCTGGCAAAATGTGTAGCACTAATAGAGTCCTCCCCCCAATTTTTTATACTAATATACTTTTTTTTGAGTGACGATAGTGTCACCATGGGCGACGCTAGCGTCACTCGTCAGAGCATCTTCTAATCTCTTCTTCTTCCTCTCCTCCTCCTATTCCTCCATCTAGATGTCTAGATCCTGGGCTCTCCCAGGTACTCTTTGTCGATCCAAATTCCATACGTGGTCTTGGTCGGTCCCCCCCCCCCCCCCCCCGCACTCTCTCTCTCTATAGCTACTATTATTTTATCTTCAAAAATACATACATATATAGACGAACCTCCTCCATTTTAAGCGCACAAACATACATTACAGACACTCACTCACGCTAGTCCTCTCAAATCAAATCACTTGGCTTTTCTCTCTGTGTATATATCACCAATCACCGTTACATTAGATTATTATTACTACAAATACAATAGTAAATGGTCCATGTGCTCTGCTATTTTCCTCCCTCTTTTCATTATCTATTAAGAAAGAGGGTCGGGTCATACTGACTGGCATTAGAAAACAATAGGAAGAAATTCATTAGTCAGCTCACGATCCAAGCAAGCACTCTCCAGAACCGGAAGGGAGAAGAAATAAAAGAAAAAAGTTGCCCCTTGTTTCCTTTCATCAGCTCAAAGCGACCATCATAGCACCCACAGAACCGGAGAGAAATGGATTAGCCCTTTCATCAGCTCAAAGGGACTATCATAGCACCCACAGATCCGGAGAGGAATGGGTTAGGGCTCGGTTTGATCTTCCTGGATTCGGAGATGGAGAAAGAGGAAGAGGAGAGGAAGAAGGAGAGACCAGGAGATGCCGTGACGAGTGACGCTAGCGTCTCACCCGTCAGATACGAGCGTCGCTCTTCTTAAAGTTAAAAAAATAGGGAAACAAGGCAAGACGAACCTCGTTAGTGTTGTATAATTTGCAGGGACCCTTTCCAATGAATGACTATATCCCGGGAACTTTCCCGTAAAATCCTCTAAAAAAATATATAGCAACAATGAGTGGGAACTCCTCCAAACTTCTCCGATCATAACTATCATTCAAGTTCAATGGTTGGATGATGCGAGTTTTACATGGAACACATTGTGCATGTTTTGTTTGGTGATGACCTAATGTCTTTCACTTCTTTGTATTTTGTTTGGTGACGACCCGCCTGTATTCATTTGTATTTAAATCTTTTTCAATTTGTTTATTATAAAAAACACAATCTCAACAAATCAATGAATATTGTTTGTAGTGATCTATCTAGTGGGTTTTTGCGCACATTAGGGGTCTTTTTCATATTGTTTAGGTCAAGTTTAGCATCATTTTTGTTCTTAAAACATTTTTACTTTGAGAATTGATTTTGTTGAAAATGATTAGTTTTTAGAATGGACCGTGCAGATCATGTACATATTGTTCACTTCACATGGTTTATAGTTCATTGCACACGGTTATGACTTCTAATTAATTTTATTGTTGTCTACAAAGCATCTCCCAAGTGATTTCTTGATACATGTTGCCTTACTTGACGATAGACCCAGTATGTTTGTTATGTAGATCATATGATTTTGATTTGGTGCACACAGTTATGACTTCTAACAAATTTGATTGTTTGCTACAAAGCATCTTCAAAGTGGTTTCTTGATATATGTTGCTTAGTTGACCATGACCCACTGTGGTTGGCATGCATGTATATATGATTTTGATATTGTGCATATATGGAATCTACAAACTGTCTGAGTCTTCTTGGCTGAATCACATACCCAAATTATAGACCATGTCTTCTCTTGAAGGGACCATGATCAAATTTTGTTGGATGCCTAATGGTTCATTTGATCCGATCATAATTACATGTAATATCACGTGCATTTATAATCTTTATGAATAAGCAATTCTTATATTCTAAATAACCACCTCTCATTATTAGTTTTTGTCTGTGCAATATTATAGATGCTTTCAATATATATCGGCCAAACTCACAAGCCTTAGGGAGAAGAGATAGTAGGATCATCACAATCTGTTGCTTCTATTAAAAAGCAATTCTAGAATTTACAAGAAACAAAAGGAGGAGAGGGTGGTCATTCAGACTATTAGGGGGGGTCATTTTTATTATGACTGTAGGGACGCGAACTGAGCAGGGGAGCCCGGCGTGGAGGGGTTTGCCTCGCGTGCGGTGCCCACCCAGCTGGTCCCCCACAGGGGATAGGCGAGGCCCAGGGCCCCGCGCCTATTGTGTACACTTGGCTGTAACCCTTGTGCGTTTGTCCCACATCGAGTGTGAGGGCCTCCCACCCTTGGTATATTAGCCTGAGCGTAACCTAAGGGTGTACCACTACACCTCACCTGGTGAGGTGTAGTGGTACACCCTTAGGTTACGCTCAGGCTAATATACCAAGGGTGGGAGGCCCTCACACTCGATGTGGGACAAACGCACAAGGGTTACAGCCAAGAGGCTTGTAGGGACGCGAACTGAGCAGGGGAGCCCGGCGTGGAGGGGTTGCCTCGCGTGCGGTGCCCACCCAGCTGGTCCCCCACAGGGGATAGGCGAGGCCCAGGGCCCGCGCCTATTGTGTATACTCGGGTGTAACCTCTTGGCTGTAACCCTTGTGCGTTTGTCCCACATCGAGTGTGAGGGCCTCCCACCCTGGCTATATTAGCCTGAGCGTAACCTAAGGGTGTACCACTACACAGGTGAGTGTTAGTGGTACACCCTTAGGTTACGCTCAGGCTAATATACCAAGGGTGGGAGTGAAACCCTTGTGCGTTTGTCCCACATCGAGTGTGAGGGCCTCCCACCCTTGGTATATTAGCCTGAGCGTAACCTAAGGGTGTACCACTAACACTCACGAGTGTACACAATAGGCGCGGGGCCCTGGGCCTCGCCTATCCCCTGTGGGGGACCAGCTGGGTGGGCACAGCACGCGAGGCAACCCCTCCACGCCGGGCTCCCCTGCTCAGTTCGCGTCCCTACAATGACTATGATGAAGGACTTTATGTTTGTCATGATGAGGACGACAACCTTGAACCAGTTGAGGACAAATGAGGTGATGGTTCGGATACTGAGAGGGCATATTGTGAAATCCAAATGCAAGTCGGCGATTAACTATCCAACTGTGGAACACAGTTTGATCATGAAAGTTTATCTTATGAGAGTGAGAGAAACTTTTATACCTTGAAAGATGATCCTAGGTTGGAAGAGATGGACCCCAAATTATGTAATGGCATGAAATTTGCTAGTACAAACAATTTCGAAAGTGTCTAAGGCATTATGTGCTGAACGAACTTTTTGATTTAAAGTATATTTCCAATGAACGTAAGAGAGTGATTGCGAAATGTGTTGATCGAGACTGTAAATGGTTTCATGCATCTAGATTATAATAGCATTTATGATTAAAACATGCTCCTCTGAAGACTCTTGCCCTGGTACAAACCACGAAGACATTCACATGGCTACTACAAAATGGGTACAGATATGTGTGAGCCAACCCACTTGGTTTTAACCCCAAGGGATTGGCCGAGTGGTCACGATTACGGTTCCTCTTTCGTTCGGAGCTAGAGGTCTTGGTATCGACACCTAGTCCCCTTCTTAAGGAACCAAATGTTGAGTCTATTTGTGTTACCACCTGAGGGCCACATGGGTTTTACCCGGCTTCTTTCTGGGCCCGGAGGGTTTAGTCTAGAGTGAAGGGTTGGGAACCCTCCGTTAGCAAAAAAAAAAAAAAAAAAACTTGGCTGGTTGGAGAAAAAGGAGTAAATTAGCAAAAGGTCACTCATAGAGGTTTTGTAAGGCCTCTAGTCCATCAACTTTTCCTCTAAGTTTTGTAGTCCATATAGTTGGACATATTTTGGCGAGAGGTCCCTAGATATGATTTTGATGACTGATTTTCCTTTTCAACTATTTTTCACATAAAATTTTGAAATTTAAAATTTTAAATCTTCTGTTTCCTCCTCTTTCAAATACCGTCCAGTTGTTGATGAGAATACGTGGGGCAGGTCATCTATTGGAGAAGACATCCCCCATCCCCATCCCTCTCTCTCTTCCTCTTCTTTTTCTCTTTTCGTTTTTTCTTCTTTTCATTTCATCAATGGCTCTCCCAAAAATGTGGTGGAGGGTCATTTCGATAGATGCATAATGGAATATATGGGAAACACCATTTATCTCTCATGAATCGAGCATACCAAATGCACTGGAACATATGCCCAGAGCAATAACAATTATGATGTGCGCGTGTTCTCGTGTGTGTTCTGATGTGTGGAGTGTGATTTGGCCCAGGTTCGACTACAAAAGGATGGGGCCGGTTTTGAGGAAGTGATTCTCCAATCACGCACCCATTATTTGACTTTGTGCTAGTAATTAGCGGTAAGAGGAAGAAGGGGGTCGAGGAGAAGGAAGGGGCCAAGTACGTGAGGATGGAGAGGAGGGTCGGCAAGTTCATGAGGAAGTTTGTTCTCCCGGAGAATGCTAATAGTGAGAAGATCTCTGCAGTTTGTCAGGATGAGGTTTTCACTCATCAACGGCTGAAGTTTGTGTCCGGTTGTAGAAACAGAACGAAGAAGAACAGATCTTCTTTTTTGTTTTGGGTTCAGTATCTGGACCCGACCCGTTGTGCAGAAGCCTAGAAGCAAATCAGGGAAAGGCGCCGGTTCAGCTACTGACGCCAGTAGAAAGCAAATAGATGATCAACTAATGAAGTTTATTTTCGCGATATCTTGACGATTCGAAGTCCGATTTGAGATCTGAACGTAGTCGATAGTGCTGCGCCATCGTCAAATTTATCTGAGTTTTTAACAAATTTATATGTGTTTCTATCAAATTTATCTGAGTTTTTCATTTTTTGTCAAATTTATTTGAGTTTTACGTAAATTTATCTGAGTTCTGAAATAAATTTGTCTGAGTTCTGGACAAATTTATTTGAGTTTTTAGTTAATTTATCTGAGTTTTAGACAAATTTATTTGAGTTTTTGGAAAATTTTTCTAAAATTTGAAAAATTAGTTTATCTTAGTTTTGGCAAACGTATTTGCATTTTTTTAAAATTTATTTAGGTTTTTTAAATTTATTTACGTCTTTTGAGATTTATTTGCGTCTTTTAAAATTTATTTATATTTTTTGAAATTTATTTGGATCTTTTGAAATTGATTTTCATCGTTTGAAATTTATTATATTTTTTGAAATTATTTGGATCTTTTGAAATTTATTTGCGTCTTTTTAAATTGATTTTCATCTTTTAGAATTTATTTATATTTTTTTGAAATTTAGTTGGATATTTTAAAATTTATTTGTGTCTTTATAAATTTCTCTGCATTCTTTTGAAATTTATTGCATTTTTTGAAATTATTGTGTTTTTTAAAATTTATTTGCTTTCTTTCGAATTTATTTGTGTTTTTTTTTAAATTTATTTTTATTTTTTAATTTTATTTACGTATTTTGAAATTTATTTATATTTTTTGAAATTTTATTTGGATCGTTTGAAACTTATTTATATTTTTTGAAATTTATTCGTCCAATTAAATGGTAGTTGACCATTATTTATGGTATATTCCACTAAACGTGAGATATGATTTTGAATTGTGGGTAAATTAAACATTTTAGGTCTTGAAATTTGAAAAAAAGACCTATCACTGTGAAAAAAGATTGTGGACTGTTTGCCTTAAAGTTATACTTTGAGGGACCTCCGACCAAAGCCCCCAAAAAAAAAAGAGAAACGGTCCCAGCCCTCTTGGATGGTTATAAAAAGAAGAAAATAAGGACTAAAAGAGTCATTTCCACTTTTCAAAAAATGCAAAGGGTAAAATTGAAAACACAAGGGAAGATTGAGAACGTCGTTGCTTTTCTTTTAGTTGGATCGTTAGTCAAGGTACTTTTAAGTAAAAGGAAAACACATAGAAGTATTTTCGAGATTCCTGGAAACAATAGGCGCCTTTTTGTAAAAAACTCTTTCGTTCCCGTTTCTTCCAGTCTTCTTCGTTTCCAACGCCGATGTATGCCAAGTGGAACATCGTCTTTTAGCTGCTATAAATACAGCCCTCTTCCCAAACTACTGCCTCACCAAACAGAGG
The DNA here is from genome assembly GCA_012931725.1 of Litsea cubeba. Taxonomy (NCBI): domain Eukaryota; kingdom Viridiplantae; phylum Streptophyta; class Magnoliopsida; order Laurales; family Lauraceae; genus Litsea; species Litsea cubeba. The sequence goes on from CM022948.1 coordinate 59,715,228, forward strand.
CAGAGAGAGAGAGAGAGAGAGAGTAAAAGAGATAGAGAGAGAGAGAATAAGTGTAGAGAGAGAAGGAGATGGAACGTGGAGGAGCTTTTCATGGCTATCAAAGATTTCAGAAACCCATCTCCGGTAAAGCACAAAACCACAGATAAAACACTCAACTTCTCTTTCTTTTTCTCCCCTCAATAAGTTTCTGCTTTCGTGATCTCTTTTGGATTTGTCTTTCTCTTTAATGCGTTGCGATTTCTTGCATGCAGGAACCGATTTCTAACCTGAAATCTCCGTTTCCGATTTCTACGAAATCTGCATTTCTTTCTTTATTTATTTTTTCCTCCAACGGATCAGATCTGTTTTCTTGCATGCAAATCCATGGCCCGACGTCACTGTTTCTTCTACAAATGTGTCTTTTTTTCTCTGCTCAGTTTTCGCTTCATATTCATCAGTTTTATGAGCACTGCTTGTGCATCGTCTGCTTATTCCTTTTTTCTTCTTTTTTCTTCTCTACAGATCTGGTCCGTTCATTTATAGATCAGTATTTTTTTAATAGATCTGTCATTTGCTTAAAATCTATAGATGCTATTTTCAAGGGTCTTCCTTGAGTTGTATTGCTTGCATGCAAGTCCAAATGCTTCTTTCTTCTGGTTCTTGTCTGTCGGAGAAATCATCTAAAGCTTTCAGTGTCTATTTAGGTTTTTATTATTATTTGAACTTTATATTTGATTATTTTCCCCTCTTATAGATCTCTATGTACTGGTATTTGATGTATGATTATAGCTAAGATTGTAAGGTACGTTTTTAGGTATGTTTGATAGATAGCTTTAGATATGTTTAGTGCTTGCATGTAGAATGTTTTGGTTCAATGTGTTTGTTCCTTTTTTTTTTTAGCTATTTATGCATGCTTCTTGTTAGTTCTTTTAATTTATATATATATATATGTTTCTTTGGTGACCTTATGGGATTTTTGGTTGATCCATGTGAGGCCACTTTTATTTTATTGGTTCCGCCCGGATCTGACCCATTTGCATCTCTACTCATCCCTACTCAAATTGGGAAAGTGGAGATGTGAAGCAAAACTAACATCAAATGTAAAGTATTTTCACTTTTGCATTTCTTTCTCCTTTGCATCATTCTATGCATGATGTATTCTAATTAGTAGTTGCTTTGAAATTATTTTTTTTCTTTTTTTTTTCCCCTTGAAGAGGTAAAGTAAGTTCAATCCTATCAATGACGCCTTTTTCCATGAGAGTGATATTCACCATCTTGATTGAGAAAACATGATGAAACCAATTATAATGAATCATATATAATAGATACCGAGTTTGCATACAATAGGGTCAGGTGATCCACACTTGATCTATCCATCAATGAACCAAGTCTTACCATGAATGTGGTGATTTGTTTTGGACAATCAAGATTTGGTTGTTTTGTTTTTCTCTAATATTGTTGATGATCAAATGGATGGAGCAAAATTTTGGGATTTAATTTCTTTTTGCTTCTATAATTAACTTACCAATCCATATTGGTTATCATGGGTGGATGCATATTTTGAAATGGTTGGTGGGCTCAAAGTGCATGTATATAATTTGAAATCACCTGACTTTATTAATAAGGTTAACCAATCTTATTAGGGCTTTATATAATCGATCAATCTTCTTTGGGAAAATAACTGAATATTTCCAAAAATGAAAATATAATGAAAAAATCCCAATAATATGATTACAAAAATGAAAAAAATGGAAACCGATGAAAATTCTTAACATCAACTTATAGATCATATTTATAATTTCTAATATTCAAAATTAATTTTTTTACAATGTTTTCCCAATAAAGTTTTTTTTTTCATATATATATATACAACCACTTTTAATAGGATGATGGTCAATCTAAGTGCCCCCTTCTCATAAACAAAACCAACTACCTAACTCTTATAAGCAAAATGAAAAAGTTCAGATGCTATATCTATGTGAAAGAATCGTGACGGTTTGGGAAACTGACATTTCACTAGTTAATTGTTAGAAGCATCCTTAAAAAGCTCTTTCCTTCTACTTTGGACATATTTGTTTTGTAAAGTCTTGATCACAGGGCATCATTTAGGGGGCTAGTTGAATTTACTATTTACCAATGTACCAAAAAGATACATATAATTTATACACTTTAGCTTTCAATCTAACATCATCAAGATACATATAATTTTTACACTTTAGCTTTCAATCTAACATCATCAAATGAATAATAAATGGAAACTTTTCATTGTGTATAGTTTCTTTAGATCAAATACTTTTTCATTTTGGGTAGATGACAAATCTACTGCCAAACAAACATGCCACGCATGCTTTATCCAAGAAAAGCTACAGTTCTAATGTGGACCAAGAATGCTTCCCCTTCCATAAATTCATTCTGAGCAAGTTGTCTCTTTCCTCAACTTATTTTTTTAAAAATATTTTTCTACTATACATGTTGGATTTTTGTCCAGTTACACTTAAGACCACGTTTAGTAACATAACACTACCACAATAACCCGTACTAAGCACGGGCACGATGGAGAGGTCTTCGCTCTATCTAACTATTTTGAGACTTTTGTAATAAGTAATTACCACGTTTAGTAACATAACACTACCACAATAACCCGTACTAAGCACGGGCACGATGGAGAGGATGGAGAGGGTCTTCGCTCTATCTAACTATTTTGAGACTTTTGTAATAAGTAATTACATGTTGGTATTGTGTGGTGTAGTGGTTAGGTTATCTATTTTAAAATGTATAAGATTGAGAGTTCAAATCCCACCACCCATACCTTTTTTTAAGCTTTTTACCAAGGCTCAGGAAAAAAAGTCGAAATTGAAAAGAATTTGGTCAAAATTGAATCCAAAACGACACTCCGCTTTAATATATTATAGAGTGGTGCTATTGGCACCACACTTTCTTCTCTTCCCACCGCGAAAAAAAAAAAAAAACATTTTCCTAAACTACCCCTCCCCCTTTTTTCCCTCCTCCTCCTCCTCCCTCAACCCACCCTTCCTCTCCCAGCCTCCACCCTCCTCTCCCAGCCTCCCCCCCCCCCCCCCCCCCAGTCGCCGGCGGGGAGGGAGCCCCGGCCGGCAGCCGGCTGGCCTCCCTCCCCTTTCCCTCTCTCCCTCTCTCTCCCTCTTCTTTCCCTCTCTCCCTCTTCTTTCCCTCTTCTCCCTCTCTCCCTCCCTCTCCTTCCCTCCCTACTCTTCTTCTCCCTCCCCCTCCCCTCCCCCCAGTCGCCGGCGGGGAGGGAGCCCCGGCCGGCTGGCCTCCCTCCCCCCCTCTCCCTCTCCCTCTTTCTTCCTCTCTCCCTCTTCTTTCCCTCTTCTCCCTCTCTCCCTCCCTCTCCTTCCCTCCCTTACTTTCTTCTCCCTCCCCCTCCCCCTCCCCCTCCCAGTCGCCGGCCGGGGGGGGGGAGATCGGGCTGCTGCAGCGCCTGCTGCAGCAGGTCGCCTGCTGCAGCCCGATCTCCCCCCCCGGCCGGCGACTGGGAGGGGGAGGGGGAGGGGGAGGGGGAGGGAGAAGAAAGTAAGGGAGGGAAGGAGAGGGAGGGAGAGAGGGAGAAGAGGGAAAGAAGAGTGAGAGAGGAAGAAGAGGGAGAGGGAGAGAGGGGGAGGGAGGCCAGCCGGCTGGGGGCTTCCGCCGCCGGCTGCCGGCCGATCTCCCTCCCCGCCGGCGACTGGGAGGGGGAGGGGGAGGGGAGGGGGATGAGGGTGGAGGCTGGGAGAGGGAGGAAGGAGGAAGGAGGAGGGAGGAGGAGGAAGGGAAGAGAGGGAGGAGGGAGGAAGGGTAGTTTAGGAAATTTTTTTTTTTTTTGTCTTGTAGTGCGGTGGGAAGAGTAGAAATTGTGGTGCCAATAGCCATGGTCTATATTATAATGTGATAAAACCATGAATCCACGAAGAATTCATAAGGAATTCACATATGTGAGGATTCCTAGTTCCTTTCGAACAGGGATTCCTCAGTGAAGGCCTGTGTAGCAAGGATTTCACATCAATATAACAAGATAACAAATATGTATCGATTGAGTGGGGCCCACCAAACAGAGATGCTAGACTCGAACGCTTTCACTCCCACGCGTCTCATGTACTTCTTGTCCTTTTACTTCTGTAGGGTAGCAAAAGAAACAAAGTGGGACCCACTGGCCCCACTGAATTGTTGAGGACTTGCGTATGCAGTGTGGGACCCACTGGTAGAATCTTGTACTTGTGGACAATGGACATGTGTAGAAGCTCAAGTAAAAATCAGTTATTAGAGTGCGAGAGTCGAGAATCAGGCGTGTGGACTAGAAGACTAGACTGCGTGGATTTTTCTCGACGTCTTCGGTCAAGTTAGGAAAAAAAGTCTTTGAACTGCGTTTCCATTGCATGAAAACATTGAATGCTTTCACGAGGGAATGACTGGTTTCGTTTTGTGTCTTTGAAGAGTCAGTCCATCGGAAATTTCATTCACGCAGACATGATATTATTCAATTCTTCTTCTCGTTCAAACTGCTGAAACGTCCTTGTGCTTCCTAAATTTGAAAAAATCTCTCTTTTTGCTGAAAAGAGTAGGTGTCATGTATTTTTTCATAATTTTAATTGTAGGGCCTTTTCTTTTTTATTTTTTCCTTAGAATTCAGGAATTCATATTTGGAGAACCTGTTGCTGGGGTGGAATTCTTAAGTCCTCCTCTTAGACGGAGCATATTCAAATGTGAATGAGGGTGAAATTATGAGAATTTCAAAGATTATTTGAGACTTTTCATGTGATTAAAGCTTAAAATTTGGAGTTTTAATAAAGACTTGTAACAATTTCAAATTTTAATCATGTCTGTGAATTCCCAACACTACAAAAAGGTGACTTTTAGCGCGGAAAAAACCTCCTTCGTTTGTTTTTCCCACCATTTCTAATTTGTACTTCATATGACCGTTTCTAAGTTGTGCTTTATATGACCTGCAATCTATGTCGAAAAAATTCCTAGACACACATCTACTATGATAGCAAACCTCAAATCCTCACATATGTGTGCCCTCTGATTCCCTTCTGGTATTGAGATTTTCATACATCCAAGTAATGGATGCACTCATTTTTTTGAGAGGCAAACAATGTCCTCCTTTTGTTTTTAATTTTTTAAGTCATTATTGATTAAATAGAATTTTATTTATACTTTTGACATGTTGCTTGTTACAAACATGGTCGGTTACAAGTGTGGATAAAGGAGAAAGGTTAATGTCCAATTGACACTCGATGGTAGTCTAGAATAAATAAAAAAAATGATTTTTTTTGTTTTTGTTTTCAAGCCCAAGGCCTAAGCACGGCCTAGGTAGTATAGGCCCTCTAAGGTGTTCAACCTGCCTCAGGCTTGTCTACATATATTAAGGTCTGGGTAAAGACAACTCCAGTTTGGCTCAACCTTTTGACAGCCCTAGTCGTAAGGAATGGTTGGCCTCATGGTCTTTATAATGTAGAATTTTTAACCATGAAAGCCCCATGAAATGTTTTATAGTAAATTGTGTAGCCCGCATTCGATGGGTCCCGCATCTAATCAAGCATGGCGAGAGGCCTAGAGAAAATAAAAAAGAGTCCAATTATAAACAAATACTTTTCTCCCAATAGGATTAAATGGATTTGAATGTATGTATGTTTAGTTTGTGGAAGCCCCATGGAATTTTTTATAGGAAATTGTGTAGCCCGTATGTGATGGGTCCCACAACTAATCAAGCATGGCAAGAGGCCTATGCCGTTACCTATTTTATTACAATCAGTCACACTTCTAGCCATTTTATTAAAGTTAGATTATGTATATAAAAATGTAAAGTTGATTTTTAAAAGATGGCACAATCACATAAATCCTACAATCTAAATCTATTGGGGAGGAAAATTCATCATGATGGCAATCCACTATATTATTACAAGAAAAGCTAGGTCTTTCAATTGTGAGTAATCCATGGTGTGACCCGCACCAGCTTCCAGATGAATTCTGGTTATCACTTTAAATGATGACGGCGATGATGTAGGAATGATGAATGTGGAGCTCAACACTCCTCCGAACCAGAATCAGAACCAGACCCAGACCCAGTATGGAGGAGGAGGGGCAGTGGACAGCAACCCCGACCGGGATGGCGCATGCACGGTCCGCGAGCAGGACCGGTTCATGCCAATCGCGAACGTGATCCGCATCATGCGCAAGGTCCTCCCGACGCACGCCAAGATCTCCGACGATGCCAAAGAGACGATCCAGGAGTGCGTCTCAGAGTACATTAGCTTCATCACAAGCGAGGCCAATGACAAATGCCAGAGAGAGCAGCGCAAGACCATCACTGCTGAGGACGTCTTGTGGGCCATGAGCAAGCTGGGCTTCGATGACTACATCGAGCCCCTCACCTCCTACCTCCATCGCTACCGTGAGCTCGAGGGCGATCACCGTGGCTCGTTGAGGGGTGAGCCGCTGCCGAAAAGGGCAGTGGAAGTCGGCCCGGTGGCTGCCATGGCATATGGGCCTGCTGCATTCCACATGGGTCTTCACCACCAGGGACTATTTGGAGGGGGTATGGGTGCTTATTTCAGGGATGGGTCTGGGGCTAATCCCTCCCAAGCTGCAATGGCTGGCTATGATCCTTTTGCTGCTTACAAGTGATTATTCAACTGGTAGTAGCAGCTATATATGGGGGTATGTGAGATGAAATATATCTATTTAGCTAGCTATCTATCTAAGTATGGAAAGGAGGAATGGGTAGCGTTTGAATGTTTTTGCTTATGGTGTCAACAGCCAAACGACTGAAGGAAGAATGTGACAAGGGGGATCTTAATAACGAGGAGATGGAAGTGGGAAAATGGAGACACCTTTCTTCTGGTAGGGATTTGTTTCCTTGCTTTCCTATTTATTCTTCTTGTAAGCGTCTAGCAATGAACTGGAGAAGCATTTATGTATCTTGCTCTTTCTTTCGATTGGACTTTGTCGTTTTCATCATCATCGTTTCAGATTTATGTCATCAATTATCGGGGTTGGACTTATGAATTCTGCAGTAATTTTAGATTGGAAATGGTACTATCTATCTCTTAACTTATACGAGTACAGGTTGTGAAAAACCATCATAAACTATTAACAAGGGATAAAGCCCACGTAGGGTTTCTAACTTCCCTTTTAATACTATACTCATTTCTAGTAGCTTTCTAAATCGCCCACCAGATGGTTGGAAACAAACTTTAGAGTTGGGATCTGAATGCGAATGATGGATGATGGGCTAGGGACTATTGTTCTTGGTCCAAAATCTCAACCATACAAAAATGCTGTTAAATGAAAAATTTGGGGATTAGCCATATAGCACGGAAAGTCGCACTCAATCTCCCACAATGGGTAAATAGAAGAGAAGCTAATTTTACTGAATCATGCTCTCAAGTGAAATCCTAGCTAGGATTGTGAGACTCCAATGCACATAGGTAATCTCAGGTCAAGTGATCTTATGAGCAAATAAAGGGAAATCCGCATGCAGGATATAAGAGTGGAGTGTTTCGATTAGCATCATGAGATATTAATGTCTAAGTTCTACATTAGAAATATCTAAATTTTGACCATGATCTTATAAGTTAAATCCCGCCTTAACTTAATATCTTGTGTTTTAAAGCCGACTCAATATCTTGTGTTTTAAAGCCGCGTGGTTCCGGATCTTGTAAGAACTGAGCGCCTGAGATGAGAACCTTGTTTCCTATAAAGGTGGATCCACTTTGGTAAATCTTATAAAAGTGGGCCTCATGTTATAATTCCTAAATGTGGATTGGGTCCCATTTATATATGATCTTTAAATGGGTTGTAATTCCTACAAGTGGGCCCATATTGTAATTCCTAAATGAGGGCTTATCTTATATTTCTATAAGAATAATGGGCACTTTCCCATTTACATTTAAGATGATTTCATGAATTGGCAAACATAATAATCTTGATTTTGTTTCCAAAACTACTTTATTGTTAACAAACAAGGTTTACACTACATGTTCTCAATGGAACAATATAACTTAGTATTGCCAAATACGTTATGCATATAATGGTCTCAGCACAATCCTATCTCAGCATAGAATTGAGAACAACACAAAAGACTTTTTGGGGAAGAGGGATTTTTCCAAAATTTCTTCCAACTAAAAAAACAGCCATTTTGATTGAGATCCACATTAATAATACAATTATAAACTGTTTTTGTAGATGATTATTTTTAATCTTTAGAATGAGCCAAGTTCTCCTATCCTCCTTAGAGTAGTGAGATCTGAAATTTTTGTGAACGTCTTCCACATCAGATCACTGAATGTACATCTTAACTTTTGGACATCCCACTCTTTGTTACTATCTAAGAGATCCTTGTCCACAATCCTAGGGTTAGAAATAGGAGAGAAGGGTATTTTTAGGCCATCCCAATGAGCCAACCAATATTCTCATTAATAAAACCTCGAGTCTCAACAAATCCATACCAAAACCAAGAGTTTTACTTTCTATGTGATGCTTCCCAGACAGTTTGTTGAATACAGGCGATCAAGATTTGTGAGATCAACAATTTTTAACCAATAAGGCTCTATTGTTAATATCTGTATTCCTAATCCCCCCCCCCCCCAAATTCTCAATACATTGACGCGATTAATCTCTTTTTATTTAATCAAGCTCACCCTTTCTTGTCCTCTTGGTATCCCCATTAGAAGTTTCAGAAAAGTCTATTATGATCTTCCGAAGTTCTCTTATAGGGAAATGGAGGACAAATAATATATTATACATGGGAATAACAGAGGTGATCGATTTAATCTAGGTATTTCTACCAGCCTGAAAAGAAGAGGAACTTGCCAACTTTTAACTTTGTTTTTCACTTTATTGAAAGATTTCCCCTATTTCTTCCAATTTTAAGGGGATTACCAAGGTAATTTTCATTGTCATCAGATAATAATTGAACCCCTAAGATAGTTGCATCGTGAGATTTCACAATAATCATCCAGAATCTCCATGGCCTCAGAAATGGTAACTCCAAAGAATATAAAACTATCATCTACAAAGAACAAGTGAGAGAGACTAGGTGCTTTTTTTTTTTTTTTTTTTACATATTTGACATCTAGAATAGCCTGCACATTTACTGCTCTATTAAACATCCTAGATAAAATCTCAGCCCCAATTATAAATATATAAGGAGATAGAGGATCTCCTTGTCTCAATCTTTTGAAAGGCACAATGTTACCAAAATGGAAGCCATTAGGAAGAATGGAACATGTAACTACCCTACATATTCTTCGATAATTTAGATTAAAAACCCAAGGAATCTAAAGTTTCACCAATGAAGTCTCATTCCATTTGATCATAGGCATTTTACATATCAAGTTTTAACTCCCACAAAATTTTTCTTGTTTTTCCCCCAAAAGAATGAAGGACTTTGTGTGCTACAATATAATTATCCGTTATATGTCTCCCCTCTAAAATGCACTTTGAAACGGGCCAATGGTTTTAGTGATCAGAATAACTTTTAATCTATTAGCAACAACTTAGGAAATAATCTTGTAAATTAAATTACATTGCATAGGCTAATAGGCCCTAGATCATTTGTGTTTTGTTTTCTTAGGAACAAAAACAATTAAGGTTTTATTTATTCTATTTAGGGGAGATTTATGATGTATAAATTTTTTGGACTAATCACACTCTGTCTTGGCCTACTATGTGCCACATGTGCTGGAAAAACATTGTGGGATACTCATCAGACCCCAGGGCTGTAAGTACCCAGATGAAAATAAGGCAGCTCTAATCTCCTCTGAATATAGTTTGAAGGTATTAACGTGAGAGTTTGAAGATCTCTATGTAAAAAAGAACCCAAAAATGGGAGAAGAAACTGCTTTTTTGAGCTGTCTAAATCCCAACTCTTTGAATTAGCTTAAGTAATGTAACAAACTTATTAACTAAAGCATGGTTTCTTTTTATAATTGTTTCATCCATTCCTTGATTTAAAGGACTTTTACTGTTTTTTCTTCTTCTTCTAGAAGGAAAAACAAAATACTTTAAGAGAAAATCTTAAGAAAACTAAGCCCTAAAAAACAAGTTGACTCTTGTGAGAAAAGGTTATCCATGATACCATAGGTTAGTGGTAAGATAGTAAAAAAAGAATAAGATATGCGGTCAAGGCACTCCTATGATGAGAAATGTTCTCCTACAAGCTACTACATATGAAGTTCGGCTCTGTGGGGTCCACTGGGTCCACCTTGGATCAATGCAGGCCTTTTCATACTCTCATCTCCTCGTAATATTGTTTTAAGTCGACCAGGTTCTCTATCGTAAGTCCTTTATCCACTATTGGATTGAATCTCAAATAAATCTATGTTTAAAAGACCACTAAAGTTTATGGCTTTCAAATCAAGGGCTAGGATTATCTTATAAAGCTTTTTTTTTTTTTGTTGCTCCTTATCTACAAGGGGACCTTTCCACATACCTTGTTCCACTAATAAGAGGGCATCTTAAGTGGGCCCCACGAGCTGGACTGTATATTGCTCATACACAGTGTTCTTGTAGGAAAACAATGCCCCTCTAATGATATTTTTAAGTTTTTTTTTTGTTATTAACTTGTGGAAACCAAGTTTAAGAGGTACTAATACATAAATATCACTTTATTTAACATGGTTTTAATTTATTTGTTGAATTAATTAAAATTTTCTTTTTGATATCTACAACATGGGAGGAGAACTGGATTTGGGATTTTTTTCCTAGAATTAGTAAAACTGACAGCAAAATTGTCACGTCTCCAAAATACAACCAAGGGATAACGTGAAAAATAAGAATAAATATTTAATTTCCTGTGTTTAATGCAACACAAGCTCCCAAATATGTACCCACAAAATTTCGAAACACGATGAGTCATAATAAAATATTTGCGGAAGCTTTAAATGGATTGGTATCAATATTTAAAATCAAACTAACACATAACTAGCTGAATATTTAAGGTTAAAGTTTCCAAAATAATTTAAACAAAATAAAATTAGGCTCATTATGAATAGTTTGCTACTAAAATAGTCTCTATGACATAAGTCACTCCCGTGCGGTCTCAGACGGCTTTGTAGCCATCATCGGCACTCCACTCGGGTTCGTTAACTGACTCAAATGTTTGAAATGTTTGACCCTCCTCTGTCTTTTCGGTAGGGTAGGGTTCGGTACCTATGCACCAATAAACAAAGTAAACAGCAAGTACGAAAGTATAATTTATAAATAAAACACAAAACCAATGTGAGTAATGACAGGTAATGATTATAAGAGAATAACAATATGACAATGACAAAAAGAACGTATAACCTAAATCCAATCTACACAATAGATCAATACAATAATCACACATAAGCAATGCCACTGTTTTGGGTGGTCAGCCCTAACTATCTCAATCACGTCGGTGGTCATAGACCGATCAATAATCCGGAATACTGGTCAATCAATCAATTCGGATATTACAGTGTCCACACACATCGGTGATCAGCCGTCCGATTACATCTACAGTCGTTCAATTATGACCCAATCGCTGTACATATATATATGTCATAATAAAATAAACTTAGTGATTTGTAAAGCTCTAACACAGAAACCTAAGTCAAAGTGAAGGGCTGGCTGCACAATAATCCATAATGGAATACCAATCTAATCATTCAATTAAACCATCTCTAATATCTCAATTGATTGCCGAGCCACATCACGGTCCATATCCAATCAATGTAGGGTATGCAACTAATAGACCAACATCAATCTCAATCATGTTTGCAAACCTGAAGGTCAAGGGATAATCGCAAGCCAATCCTAAGGTCAAACATAAGGTCTCATGCCCAACAACCTCAGGAATCTCTAAATAGATAAAAGATCAACACATCCATTCTCAATCAATGGTGCATAGACCCAATTATAGGTTTTCCAATAAAGATGGATTGAGCTTGAATCCACTAGGATTTCCCCGATATCATACGAGGCACTAAACCCCACGTTAGTAAGATACCGTTTGCTCGGACAGTATTTACTCAGGTCCAAAGATCCAATTAATAGATTCCAAAATTATAATTTAACACATTAAAACCAAAGATATCATTTGAAATTAATTTACAATTAATAATGATAAATAACCTTAGTTTATAATGTTGGAAAAACCCGAGGACTCCATCCAAAATATTTTTTCACATTTAAAATAAACAAAAGGTCTAATTTGAATTCATTAAAAGGCTAAGGGTCTTTTTCCTAATTTTTATAAACTTAAGGGCTAGTTAAATAAGTTAACCAAACTCAATGTCAATGTCACATGGGATTGCATCATCCCAGATCATCACCCATACACACAACCTTTTTCTCCTTCATCCACACAGTCAACATAGAATAATTCTTTAGTGGATAGTTTCACGCCAAGTGCATCAGGCCCCTCTGGAAAGTGGGCCCCGCCGATCAAACCTCAAGATCAGCCCCATCAACATGGTTTCCCAAGCATGTACGGCCAGATGACCGGACCTGATCCACGATCCAATCATCCCATGGGTCCCACAACGGTATTAAATATAAATAAAATAATTCAATAGTACTCACGTCTCCACCTGATCAGACTGGTGGATGGTAGGCCAACCAGGGCAACCTCCACAGGTCCGCTATCTAAGGGTCGCCCGTGGGTCCATAAGCAGATCCACGGACTAGATCCATCATCAGATGGTCCACTTGGGCCCCACAGTCCAAACAGGGTACAGTGCTAGACGACCTGCATCTTAGGATCTTCCGTTTCAGGTATGGTTCTGCACTATTTCCAATGGGCTTGCTATGAATCCAACTCCAGCGAGCCTATCTCCATTAACATACAATTTTCAGAACCTTGGATGGTTAAAAAAAAGGGTTCTAAGCTCAACTGGGTTGGGTAACGGTCGACAACGATTTGGAGAAAAACAATGCAACAACAATACTAAATAGGAAAAATCGATGGAATCATCCACAATCTCCGATCTCATTATAAGTCAAAATAACATAATAACATATGAAAATGGCATCAAAGGGGTTTCTACATGCATCCACACTTGAATCAACGAGAAACACAAGCATTAAATCTACAAATTATGGTTAGGTACTTGTTGAGGTCCGCGGTTGAGGGAGACGGTCTAGAATTCCTATTGCCAAAGCCCAATATGCCATCCCAGATAAAAGTTGGAAGAGAGAATTGTGTGTGAAAATAAAAGAGTGCGGTGTATAAATATGGAATAGGAATAGGAATTGTAATTTGACTTAAAGTTTAAAAATAATAGAGTTTGTTTTCTAAAAAGATAAGAGTTTGGATTAGAAAAAAATTATACCCACTAAACTGGGCCCAGGTTAACTATGGGTTAAGACACCTATTCAACAATCCTAACTCACCAAACCTAAGTCTAGCGTGGTCCCTACTTAGATTAATCGTGTATTTATCTAAAATACAATTAATTATATAATAATAAAATAAATAATTTATATATATATATTAAATAATCAAAACGTCATAAAAATACTACCAATCCACTTATGGTTAAGTGATAAGACATCTCACTTTTCATAGGGACGCCTAGGGATAAAACCATGATTTAAGTTGTTGATTAGCGACATGTGTAGCATGTGTGAATGAGTATAAGAGCATTTATTGCTAGAACAAGAAAAAGAAGTAAAAAGAACTAAAAAACTAATAACAATATGATGACAAATTATACATGTTTTGGATTATTGCTTACGGAAAACAGAAGTGGAATGTAGAAATTAGCTCTTAAGTTAGTACAAAGATTTACTGCTCCATAACCTGTGAACTGCGCCACTGAAATTAATTCTAGTATAAGTTGGATTGTTGTGCATACACAATCTCAGATTTGTAAGTTTTTCAAATAATGAACAAAAATCTCTGCTCTATTGATGTGTACAAAATATAGACAACATAAACTACCATTAAAATGTGTACTTAATGACAAACCCAGATTTTATTTTTCTTTATTCCCAACATAAACTTGAAATTCTATGGTAATAACTGAAAAACATAGACTACAGTTGAAGTACTATATATTTGATGACAAGCCCATTACTATATTCTCTTTATGCCTAACATAAATTTGAACATGTGTTGAATAATCTCAATTAAAAGATCTGGATGTGTGAAGCCACGTGCATAGCACATGGTTTTACTAGTCTATATGTATCCCATAACTGATACCTCATAACATATTTACCTTATTTGTACAGGCCATGTCAGGTGAAGTATTGGGCCTTCCTTTAATCAACCCATGGTTTTATTAGGAGAGTTTGGAAGTATCATATATATACACCTTGGCTTGCTGGCTCAGCCTAAAGCTAAAATTGGAAGATCACTGGACAACACCTGCTCGGTTGCTATCCCATTGACAGTGGCATTAATGAACAAATTGAATGAATTTTATGGCCATTGCATTTGGGTTAAATCACACCTAAATCATACAAACCATTGGTTTTATGCCTGTGCTGAACCCAGATTGATTCACAAGCCTAGAAGAGCTGTCCAGGGTCAATTTTAAAATGGGCCAGACAAGTCCAGTGCTCCAAAGCATTTGAAATAGGGATGAGTGGCCTCTTCGGATACAGATCTTCCCAGCTCTGTAACCAATCCTACCTATGATGGGTTTCTGATTTGTGGTGCCAGACCCGCGCACAGTAATAAGTACAGTTTGGGCTGGATGTGATGCTAGTTATTTTAGTTTTTATTTAATATAAAAGTCAAGCCATCCACATATATTTTCTCTACCCCAGTTAAGGGGGCTGAGACCCCATTGAACTCTTGAGCGAGGGAAGGACTGAAGGAGCCCTCGGGTGAGATAAGGAAGGCCTCAGGTGAGGGAAGAAAACCTCAGGTGAGGTCAAGAGCCCTTAGGCGAGAAAAGATGGCCTGCCTGGGGCTGGGGTCAATCCCAAGGCAGCCAGGTGAGAAATGCCGCTCCTTGCCATTGGAGTAAGGAGCTGTCTCCATATACATTTTTGAACGCAACGGGACTCAAACTGGCAACCTATCATTTTTTTTTTTTATGTTGCAAGTGTCTTCTACAAATCTTCGTATATAGATTTTGCATATGATAATTTATTGAGTAATATCTAAATTAGTGATAAACAGGTTGTGGTGCGCCGAGGAAGCCAAAATCCCAACCCAACTTAGGCTAATTGTTAAAATCTCATACTCGCCCTGAACCTGACAGACACATTGGGGAGGGTTCACCTGTTTGACCATTGTTATCCCTAATTTAAAGTGTTATTAAATTGCTTGGAAACCAAGGAATTTCAATGATGGCATGCACAGTACATAATAAAGATCGACATGTTTATGTGGCATTGAGCTGGATGATTGGGCAGGAAAAAAAAAAGGCTCGGGTTTTTTAAGCTTGCAATTTTATTGCTTTTTGGTGCAGTACTTTAGAAAAGAAAAGACAAATTATTCTTTTCATTTTTATTTCAACCCCACAGAAAAGTTTTTCCTATAAAAGGTAGGAATTATTTATGAAAATCTACCATTTTCTAGAAGATATATAAAGCTTCACGTCTCTCCTTAAAACAACAAATTTCTAACAAGACTAGACAAAAACTCTAGTCCCACCTAAATATTTATTCTTTATTCTTTATTCTTTTTTATGGCACGCAGCGAACCTACATGAGAGACCCTGGCCATAGGAGGGAACTTAGAAGCAGGCTCCCTAGGAAGAGGCACCGACGATTAAACCTTGTCAATTATCTGAGAAACAGTGTATCCAGTCAATCGGGCAACCCCCCGATCTTCTCACTATTAGAAAAATTGTGTGGCCCGACTGCCATGAGACCCACGCCAGATCGAGCCCGATGGTGTGCCGTGGATGAGCTTTCAACAAGTCTTAATCTAGTAGAGTCAAATAAGGATAAAACTCTTGGTGATAGAGTTTATATCAGGTTCAGACTCTCGGTTTGGTAGAATTCCCACGCTGGTCAGAAAATATGAGATTCTAGGAGGAGTACTGTCCATAGTAGTCGTGACTCATACGGATGGCTCTATTTAAGGGATCGAGATGGGAACCCTATTTGATAATCTAGTAGATTTGAGAGCATGCACAGCAAGTGCGCATGATCTTATCTCACACCAAAACATACAAAGGTTCTCAGCGAGTTTAATTCCGACACCCATTTATAACTAATAGTTTCTTTTACTCACCCATCAACGTTTTTTCAATAAGAGAATAACAAAGGAACTGGCTACTCTTTTATGAGTTGCATTCAGGCATCCTTTGCATGAAACCACAGTGCATCCTTGCATGACACAAGAAACACGTACCAATGACATTTTCAACTTCTAGAAATGATTCTAATAATTGCATAGTTTAAAACTCACTCCGCCTCACTCCGGCCCTGCCCAAGTCCATCATCCATTCATACCAGGCCCATAATTTGGACAGGCCTCGATCCACACCGATAATCCTAGGGTTTGTGGCAATGGGTGGTTCATGTCTGGTTGAGAACAGCAGGCTCGACTTGAACCCTTAACTAACATATGGAGTCATTTTAGGCTGGTTGGTCATAGTGCAATTAATTAGATTAGTGGGTATAATTGCAACTATATATTCAATCCAGTTTTAGTAATGGGGTCAATCAAACTCAACCCGAACAGAAAATAAAATAGGGCAGCCTGAATTGTTGGGTCTGGTTCTGGTTGGGTAGAGAATTAACACCCATGAACTAATATTTCCTAAGACCAGACCAATGGGTTGAACAGGGTCCATTCCAGAGATGGGTGCAGTTCTAAAATTGGCCAGATATTGCTCTAGGAACAGTGTTATGGTTTCTGGTCACCTTCACACTACCGTTTCAGTTTCACAGTAATAAATAGGACAGCTATACTATAGACAATTTTAGAGGAATCTCTAGCACAACCTCCAAAATGAGGACAGATGTAGCTTCAGTTACAGGACCACTTCACTGGTACAAGCCGGTCATACTTCATGCAAAACAGCTTCTACCGGTAGTCGAGTCTATATAACTAAGTGAGTCCCCTTCGGTTTCCTTGTAGCTCCTTCTTTCCACATGATATATGTATTTTTATTTTCTACTATATATATATTTGTGTTCTTTTTCTTCCAAAAATGCATGAAGTGATTTTTATCTTTCATTGATTTTTTAGGGAGGAGATAGAGAACATGTTTCATGATAGAAAGCATATGCCATTGCTTGTTTTTCTTTGTGTTTTTATTTTTTTAAATATTTCTTGGATATTATTTTTTTCAAAGCCTTGTTCAATCTAATATTTCTCTTGACGTTTCTTTGGGACTTTTTTTTTTTTTTTATAGAAATAGCTAGAGTGCCTTGGCTATTCTAATTTTGTAAAAACTTGTTTACTTTGAACTGTTGATGTTGTTGTTGTTGATGTTGATGTTGGTATATTGAAAATGGAAAAAAAAAATAAAAAAAGAAAGGTGCAAGTGCTAAAAGAAAGTGGGTGTATTATATATAGAGGTTCTCAATTATCTGTATGTTTGTTATTTTTTATAGTCATTGACCAATGACCATCTCTCTTGAAAATTATCATTTTATAGGAGAGTTTGAAAGTATCATATATATACTTGGTGCAAAATCTGAATGACATGAATAAATAAATAAATAAATTTTAGAAATCAATTCAAACTACTTTATTTTGAACAATCTCCCAATAATATTTCAGAGAAAAACAGCTGAGATATTTAAAGATGAAAATCTTCCAAAAATTAGATTTGTGACAACAGGTGAATATTCATCCATGTGGACAGGAATACACATGTATTTGTAAATTCATACTAACTTATTATTTTATTTTGGTGGCTGGAATATTGAATATACACATGTATTTGTGAATTCATACTAACTTATTGTTTTATTTTGATGGTTTTGTCATTAGGGACTTGAATGGATGCAAATGGAGAAAAAGTCCGAATTGACAGAAGAGAGAGAGCACAGCCCCACACATGATAAAGAGTCTCTCTTTGCATTTGCGGAGAATGTGTTCTCCCTCTTCTGCCATCACCTTGGTTTCTCAGTAACACCTCTCCTTTTATGGCCTTGCAGTTAAGTATTTAACAAACTGATGGTAAAACAATCCTTCTGTGTGTTTTTTTTTTGGTAGATGGTAAAACAATCTTATAAATGTGGTACACTTGCCTTCCAAATTGGGCGGCTCAGTACATGAGTGGGCTTGACCTGAAAAAATCTGGTCCAGAGGGGTGTAAACAGGTCGAGTCGGGTCAAGATGGCGGTTCGATGCGGGCAACCTGTTAACCCGACTGTAGAAGTGTGCCCCAAACCCAATCTATTTCAAATATTAAGGTTGCAATTGAATTAAATTACAGGCCAAGGAATTGAAGCCCCGACAAAAGCTCTGCTCATTCCATATAAAATAAACTGATCTAAGTATCAAAATATTGACTTCCAAATTGTTTGAACAGGTTTATGTATGCTGGTCAGCCCTGAACCAACCCATTTAAATGGGTTTGGCGGGTTTATGCAGGTTGATCCTAACTAGACCCGTTTTGATTGCAGGTCAAATTTCTCTTAACCCATCACCAACTCTAACATATTTCGGTTTAGTTTAGGCAGGTAAAATGCATGTTGGATTAGATCGGCTTATGCGGGTTGGGTCAGATTTTGCCACCCCTACGTTGGATTTTGCCACCCCAATGTTAGATTTTGCCACATGACCAAGGGGCTTATTTATGTAATGGGTCACTGATGTATTTGACCCTGGCCATATGATTTCTCTGATTTCAAACTCATGATGATGGCCTGACTGTTCCATACATAATTGTTATATTTGGCTGTAACCATGAACCTGAATCTCTGCAGTGTTAGGAAAAATTGGTCGAAAGAGTCAGTGGCGTAATTCATATGTACATTTGTATCCAGATCTTCCAAATCCGGCAACCCGTTGGAGGGGTTAGTGGCAGAGCCAGGATTTTCTTGAAGGAAAGGTGGGGGTATCGATCGTGGACTGATAATTCATCAACTCTTTCAAATTATTTTGAAGCCATTGTTGTCATTTTTCTTATCAGTACCATTATTCTCATAATTCTGGCCCAAAAGTGACACTTATGTTGTCTGAAATTGAATATGAACCTAAGAAAATGTAACATATTGATCGGGAGACTTCAAAATAGACAATGTGTTGTATTATTGAATACTTTTTATCTTTTATCTTTTATCTGTGGGTGGGGGCACCCCATCTTGTATCTTGGCATCATAGCCTAGAAGTCCATCTTTTACTTACGTTTTCTCTCAACACAAAAAGAATCTAGACCAAGAAGTTCATTAAAATGACAAAACCATAAGAATCACAAAACAGCCAACAAAATCTTCCAAAGACCGGGCACATCTCAATCTGTCCAAATAAATGAAAACACCACTAGTGACTCCATTACTGCAGGAAAAGTATTGCAGCAAACAGGACATATTCGCTTGGATCGCAGGCAGTCTAAATGCTTTTAAAGGGTTGGTTTATATCAATAGAAAATGAAAGACAACTTACTAAGGAGAAGAACATTTATTGTTTGAAATTCAAGATTGTTTGAAATTCAAGACGTTATCCCCATAGATTCATCAGCAGGGCCCAAATTTGAATCCAAACCTATCAAACTCACCTTCCCACCTTGTTTTAGGCTTTATTCAAAATTTTACTCCTATTTATTTTAATCCTACTGTGAAATTTATCACTTATAGAATAACAAATTATTATTTTTTTTAAAAACAAAAGGAGCGTAGTTACATGTTTTAGCTTGATATTATGCGCCAAACCCCAATTAAAATGAAATTGAGTTAAGAGTTAAAACAAGAAGAGAGTGATTTTGGACAGTTTGGATTTTATACGTTGGCTCCGCTAATGAGATCTCTTTGAGCTAAAATCTATATAATAAGGGAGCACAATTTTTGAATTCTCCATATTTTGGACTCTCGGATTTATGTACATAAATCCTAGGGATATTTTGGACCCTTGGATTTAAAAGGGGAATGAAAAAAGGGGCTAAAAGTTGGAGAAATTTACAAGTTTTCGACATCCCAATGAAAAGTACGTTCACATCTTGATTTGTACGGCGGGGCAGCAAGTTTGAGTTATTTACAGGTATTGACATCCCTTTTTCGTTTTAAAAAAAAAGCAAGGGTGTTTACTTTCTTATTGTCTTGCCATTGATAAAAAAGGTTTCAAAAGCAAAAAAAAAAAAAAAAAAAAAAAAAAAAAAAAAAAAAAAAAAAAAAATTCTTTTGTAAGGGAGCTCAGTTTTTGAATTCCTCATATTTTGGACCCTTGGTTTTATGTACATAAATCATAGGGCTGAGATTAAGAGGAAAGGGGTTGAGGGGTTTAAGGGGGTTTGAGAGTCCAGAGATCTGGGTCGCTACTTCCTCAGATCCCTTGACTCTTTCTCCCTTACCCGGGCGAAGGGTTAAGGAGTCTGGGCCAGGTCTGGGGCTAGATTCAGGTTAGATGAGTTTGGGTTGGATTTGGGTTCGGATTGATTTGGGCTTAGAGTTTGATGGGTTGGATTTGGTCGGGTTTAGGTCAAGTCTGACGGGTTTAGTTAAGGGCCCAATCATGGCCTGGATCAGAGGTTTGGGGCCCAAAAGGTCGGCTGCAGTGGGGTCCGTCTGGGCAATAATCACTGAGACCTAGGTTTCGTAAATTTTGATCCGCTGTCGGATTTCAAAGTTCTATATATGGATGGAAAGCCCTCGATGAGTAGATTGCGATGAGCCAACTTTCGAGGCGATCAGGGGTCTAGAAGTGATATGTGATTTTTCAGGTGGGCACCTCGGGGTGCGGGACCTACTATTATGATTTTTGATCCGCCTGTCGGATCTCGAAGTTCTATGTATGGACAGAAAGCCCTCGACGAAAAGATTGCAATGAGCCAATTCCTTGGAGTTCCAGGAATAATAAGTGATCTTTGACTCGAGACCTAATCAGGACATCATTAAATAGGATGGACCGAATTACCCCTCATAGGGTGCCAAAATTCAAGTTAGTTGTTAGGTGGTCAAAAGTTAGATTTAGTTGTGCTCAAAACATGGTGCCCCGTGCCTTCAGGTACGGGCAATCACTAGTCCTCATTACTAGAGCTCACATATGAAACCAGGACTTCTCAAAACCAACAATTCCAAGCATTACTAGAGCTCACATTCCAAGCATAGTTTTGGAAAAGATTTAACATGCCTAAAACGTGTAACCAAGCTCATTAAATGGGCGGGCTTGGACTTGACATCTCGGCCAATATTGGGATTGGCCAATAATTCTAAAGCTGGGCTGGGGCCTAAATATGCCTCATCTCTCAATATGACCCGCCCTAATAAATGCAACTCCCCTCCTCCAGATGGTTCCCTTCTCATATACTCTACCTTACTGGAGACATGCAGGGAAGCCCCTCCAGTCTTAACAGACAAGAGCCTTGTTTTCAAAAGCTAAAAGGGGAATGGCCCACACAATGTTTGATTATGTCAGTCCATTTTCTTACTAACAATGTAGCCCACTTTCTACTTTCACCTTACGTGCTTACAAATATTATCATCGTCAACATCACCATCCCAAGGATTTCTTCATTTAAGTCTGGTTATACACTCCAAATTTCATTTAAGGAGAATGCCAGTGTGAGAGTTAACTCTTACCGACTTATATGATGATAGACACTATGACGGGGCCCACCTATCACCAATCCAAACTATCCACACACATGGGACACACCTGCCTACGCCGGAGCCAATGGGTTTGCACCTATTCGAATAGACTGGACCGTTGGATCAAGGGTCAACATTTCTCCCTTAATATAAGTCTATGGGCCACGGATAAAGGGATTAGAGGCATGTGATTGAACCCAAACTTGAGAGTTGGGCCCATCAAGGAAGCCACTTTCCATCCCTCTGGTCTGCGATTAGCCCGGCCTAAGGTGGGCCCCACTAATCTTGTCAAATCTTTGTCACAAATCTTGTTTTTGGCAATTTTTCATCTTGGAAATTTCTCAGCTTTTCTCAGGATATATTGGGTGATCGTTCAAAATAATGAACTCTAAAATAAATAACACAAAGAAATAGTATCCTATTGTCTAGTTTTAAGATAGATATTGTAAAATCTGAATTGATTTTAATGGGTTTTCTAAAATCCATCATTAATATATTGAGATTTTAACTATACCACATGTTTGTGGTACTTTCAAAATTTTCCATAATATATTAATAATTTTTAGGATATTATTTGATGATCTTTTGGATATTCACCTTTATCCCGGGAATTCAGTTAGACAGTTACATCGAAACAAAGGGGTTCTTTGTATGGATCTATTATGTCCTCATTGATTTATATGTACAGATTTCTGGGAATCAAAATTTATCCCCCATCTAACCAATACTTTTTGGATTTTCTACATCAAAATCCACAGCTCATACCTCTATAAAAATGTATAACCCTAATTATGGGCATTAATCAGGCAGCACCCTCTATTTAAAAAGTTGTCTTAGAAAGAAAAAAATGGCCATTCTACTCATCGATCCCCTTTTATTAGGGCAACACGCAGCTCACCTTAGTCACAGTGAATATATATATTTCCTAAGCTCAAGCTTAGGATAAGGTATGCTCAAGTGTATGGTGGGGCCCACCTGGGGACCCACATGGTGATGGGATGGGGGAGGAGGGGGGGGGGATTTTAAGGACTCTCTGGGATCTTCCTCTCTGTAAAAAATCAGCCACAATCGTGATTTCTATCATCTCCATATGGGCCCAAAAGTTTAATGATCAATAGTCCATTCGGATCGATACATAGTTGATCCAACGGTCCAGTAAATTTGGATTTGACCGGAAGTTGGTGGTCATGTGCAGTTTGGGTGGGGGGGGGGGTCATGTGTTCGGTCCATTTGGATTGACCAAAGGTGGGCCTCACAAGCATGAGCATACGAAATTTTACCCTAAATTTGAGCTTAGGAGAGCCTCGCTCTATATAACCTTTAGGTAGCGTTTGGTTCGCTGGAATGGTTGTAGGCGGGAATGGAATGGAAACAGGAATGAGTCTGAAATGGAATGAGGCAGGAATAGTCATTATCATTTCGCTTTTGGTACGCTGGAGGAATCAACCCATTGATTCCTGTCCCTGCGTTTGGTACGCGGGAATGATGCCCGGAATGGAATTAATTTTACATAAGTATGACCAAAATACCCTTGTTAGATGATGTATGAATTATATTATTATTCTATAGGTGGGGCCCACACAAGTTCTTCTCTTTTATAAGAGTAATAATAATATATAGATTATATTATTATTATCTAAGTGGGGCCCACACAAGTTGTCATTTTATTCTTAATAATAATGTATAAATTATAGTATTATTATATAGGTGGGGCCCACACAAGTTCTTCTCCTTTATAATCTTATAATAATAATAATAATAATGTATAAATTATATTATTATTATATAGGTGGGGCCCACACAAGTTCTTCTCCTTTATAATCTTATTATAATAATAATATAGATTATATTATTATTATATAAGTGGGGCCACACAAGTTCTTCTCCTTTGTAATCTTATAATAATAATAATAATAATAATAATGTATAGATTATATTATTATTATATAGGTGGGGCCCATACAAGTTCTTCTCCTTTATAATCCTTATAATAATAATAATAATGTATAGATTATATTATTATTATATAGGTGGGGCCCACACAAGTTCTTCTCCTTTATAATCTTATAATAATAATAATAATGTATAAATTATATTATTATTATACAGGTGGGACCCACACAAGTTCTTCTCTTTTTATAATCTTATAATAATAATAATAATAATAATAATAAATGTATAGATTATTATTATTATATAGGTGGGGCCCACACAAGTTCTTCTCTTTTATAATCTTATTATAATAATAATAATAATAATAATAATGTATAGATTATATTATTATTATATAGGTGGGCCTACACAAGTTCTTTTTCTTTATAATTTTATTATAATAATAATAATAATAATATTGTATATATTATATTATTATTATATAGGTGGGGCCCACACAAGTTGTTCTCTTTTTTATAATAGTTGTAGATGCAAAATAAGGGTATTTTAGTCTCAACGAAAAGTAGAAATGAATGGAATGGTCATTCATTTCCATCCCCAATGGAATGATCATTCCTCTACACAAGGGAATGGGATTCTGGAGGCAATGGTCATTCTGCCAATTTTTTACGAACCTAACGCTGTAATGACCATTCCATTCCGACTTTCATTGCAGCGAACCAAGCGCTACCTTATAATATTCTTTTCAATAGGTTTAGCAATAACCTTACAATATACTTTTCTATACTAAGCAATAACCTTTTCAACCCTAAGATTTTCCTCTATCAAATGTGTTTAAGATACACTCAAAGAGATACAATTTAAGCTCAATACAATGCCTCTACAATAGGTGGATATGAAAGTGAAAATACAACTTAAACATACACTCTATAAATGCAAAGAAGAATGCTCAATGTCTATGTAAGATGCCTTCAATCAAATTTGTAAATGAAAGCCCAAAAATATATGCCTAAAGCATTTTAAAGTTTAAATCATAAAAGACTTGATTGAAGTAAAAAGGCTAATCTGATGAATTTTCAAAAATAACTTGCACTCAAAACTAAACATGTGATTTATGAGCTTGTTGTTTCAAAAAATAAATTAGTTTAATTATGGATCCAAGGTTTGGAAATCATTAAGCTAAAGATTCAATCAAGTGTGGGAATTATGCTAGGAATATTTTCAAAGGTGTATGCAAAGCATGATTCAAAGATATAAAAATTTGAGTTCTACTTGGTATGAATCCAAGAAATAAATCAATTCAAAGTGATGTTCATGGTATGGATTCAACAAACCATAGTTAAATGCTAAAATAGGTTTACCAATAATTTAAACAAAGCATGAAAATAGATGATGAGGAAAACAAAGCTTACTTAGCTAGATTTAACTAATGAATTCAAGCTTTAGCTTTTCAAATGACCTTATAGCCTTCTTTAACTCATTTCCCTTTATTTGGTCTTAAAGCACTTCAAAAAGTCCCTCAAAGTTCCTACCTTTTTCCTTGGAATGAGCATGTTTTTATAGCAAAAAGTTGCCAACGGCTAGTCTCCGGTTAACTTGGAAGAGGGGGCAGTCGACCGGGATCCAACGGCTGGAAAAAAATGGCAATCCAAACCCATCCCGAATATTGGATGGGCCTGCCAGGGGTTGTCCAATCTCAACCCTAAATTGAATGGGCCTACGTCAAATCCCCTCCCATGCGGGCCAGGGCTGAGCCTGATCTTGGATATAAGGTAAACATTCTGTAATTACTCTATTATACTATCACCTAACACCGGGTGTGAACCGGACTTTAAGCTCTGCTCATCATCATCACCTCACGTGCACTATAAATACGCAAATGTATACGCAACAAATTTCAAAAAATGGAGGAAATATAAAATGCAATGTATGAGAATCTTTTCATATTAAGATCAAACTGAAAAAACAGTGGACCCCAGCCTGCATCATGTACATGTGAGGAAGAACCAACCCATTCAAATCGAGGAAGAACCCAATTCTCCATCACAGACCAAGCACACTCACACACAACCCACTGCTAAACAGCTACAACCCAACTTGCACCACCGCAAAAAAACAAAGAAAAAGCCCAACTCACTTCTTTTTCCACCACAACTAGCCAAGTTGTACTCACCAGAACGGATCTATCATCATTTGCAACTAGGGAAAGAGTTAGGACTTCATATTGTTGAAGAAAAAGATGCTTCAATATTAAAGAAACTAACTATTTTACCACTTTGCTGCATACAATGCTACCCAATGACCCTGTCAAAGAAATCATGTATTAGCATAGTTGCAGCGACATTTCTTCAAACAGATGGTAGATTTATTAAAAATTAGTGAAATTTACTTGCGGGCGGGCCGGGCCGGGCCTGTTTTGCCCATTCTCAGTCTCATTTTGGCCGGGCTTTAAAATTATTATCCAAGCACAGCCGAAAGCCCTGTATTCTTGGGCTTGGGCCGGGCCGGGTACCCATTTTAATGGGCTCAATTGACAGGCCTGAGAGAAGTCTCCAATTAATGGCTAATTAGATTTAGGTTGCCATTGTGAGCCCATGGCCTTAGCCTGGCCTTGTACCCCCAGATGAACTAGGGCTTGGGCCAACCCATTTTAGTTTTAAAGCTAAAAAAACAGATGCATTGTAGAAAGTCACTGAGCCAGATTATTTGGGTGAGTCTTTTACTACGTGCTCGGTGAGACTCGATCAACATCCCCAAGTTGGTAATCTGCTGAGCCGAGTCAAATACACGTAATCAAGGCAAGTCAAAGCCAGTGCTTAATCTGTTATGTATACTTAAAAAGGCCTAGCCCAGCCCAGCCTAAAGTAAATCAAAATTTTGAAGGGAATCAGCCAAACCCGTTAGCCGATTAAACTCTCCAGGACCCTAGAGGCTGAACTTGGGACATTAGCTAAAGCCACTATTATATATAATATAATATGAAAGCAATTGATTCCAATTGTCAATCTCAAATTTGATTTTGACCATATTTTAATATCAGGCCGAGTGCTGCTACCTACACATTGAAATCACTTTGCACACGCACTCTATTTTTTTAAAATTCCCCACCTTTTCCTTCCCTCTCCTTGCCGGCCGGCCGCCCCCTCCACCCGACCTCGCCGCCCTCCGCCTGCGACCGACCCCTCTCGCTGCTCGTCGCCGGCCGCCACCCGCCCACCCTCTCTCCTTTCTCCCTCTCTATTTCGCTTTCTCTACTCGTCGCGGCTTGCCCATCCACTCCCCTTCCTCTCTGCCTCTCCCTCTTTTCCCTCTCCCTGCTAAACCTTAAACCCTGCCCGTCCCCGGTTGCTGCCTGAGCCACCATCTCCCTCTCCCCTCTCCCCTTCCTTCTCCCTGTCTCGCCGCCCGCCTCCGCTAGAAGGTGGTGAGACAGGGAGAAGGAGGGGGAGTGGGAGAGGGAAAGAGGGAGAGGGAGATGGTGGCTCGAGTGGCGGCCGGGGACAAGCAAGGTTTAGGGTTTAGCAGGGAGAGGGAAAGGGAGGGAGAAGGAGAGGAAGGGCAGAGGGTGGGCAGGCGGCGGCCAGCGACGAGCAGGGACAGGGGTCGGTCGCAGGCGGAGGGGGCGGCCGGCCGACAGGGAGAGGGAGGGGTAGTTTAGGAAGTTAAAAAAAAGAAGAAGAAAAGTACATGTGTACAAAAGGGATTTTCAGTTTGTAGGTAGCAACACTCTATCAGGCCTACTAATATCTTTCCACAACATTTTTATTAACTGTACCACATTAATTTTTTACTCCTTTTACATGGTCCTTTCAATTCCGCATTGCAACCCTTTATTAAAACCACTAAAACTCACTCTTCCTGATCCTCCCTCTCTCACGATTTCCTTGCTCATCCTCAAATAGAGTGTAGATTACTGGGAATCTCTCTCTGTATGTGACTGAAGGTTGTATGTGTAGCAGAAGCAAGGATCTATAAGAGCTGGCTGCGACAAACGCGATAAGGATAGTGTCGGTTTGAATCAGGCACTGGTGTGGAGATCAGTGACTGTCTACGACAGATCAGTCACGTATGATTCACTCTTCAAGATCCAAAGGCAAGGATGGACACCCTGGATGTAGAAGATGGTGATGGAGAATTAGAGATCTAGTGGAAGGAAGATAAATTGCTGAAAGTTATTTCAAGCTATATCTCTCATGTCTATATATAGCCCTTAGGCTAATGGGTGATAAGATCTCTATTCAAATTCGAATTGAGAGATGATTAGATCAATCTCTCTCAATTTAAATTAGAATGTAGATATGATAAAGAGATAGAGAGTTGGTTAAAACTCAAGCTATCCTTATCCATAACACCAGACTCCTTGTGAGGGGTGTATCTTTGTGAGTGAGGTCCGACCACATGTAAACACAAGTAAGCCCCATCACAAATGCCAACATCTCCCACTCGCACCGAACAAGATTCACCCCATTAGATCACTAATTTCTATCATCAAATTCTACAAAGTAAAAATGGACCTGAAGAGTGAGACCTTCACTATGCCTATTCACGGAGAGAATGTACACTAAGTCGCCATCTGACTAGAATACACCAACTCACCGACACATCAGTCTGCCCTAGACACTCGCATGACCACACTAGATTGGATGTTGACTTATACCCTTGAGTCGTGTTCAACCCACATACGTGCTTATTCAACTTATCGAGTAAAACTCTTTACAAACATTTCTTTTTATAAAATAACATATTTATACATATATAATTTAAAAAGTTATTTGTCTTAAAATTTTCAAAATGCTCGATATAGCCTGGGCTGATAAGTATCGTAAGCACGTATAAACTAGAGTGTGATGTCAAGGGGTCTTCCCATGGACTTACGAGGGTCAGAATCAACCAAGCAGCTTTCCTAGCACGGCGGCTCATAGGCTCCAATGTTGCCGTGGCACAACCGCAGCTAAAGTAGCATCACCGATCTCATATTCCCAACTTAGAGGTTGGTATAAGGGCATAAGAGCCTCAAGAATTGGTTCACACAATAACTAACTCCAAGCTCAAGAGTCACCTACGGGACTAACACTCGCACAACAAACAAGATTCTAGGGTATTATCCTGTTGCTCGTAGGTAGGTCCTTAAACACGCATGTCTGTAGACACGCGTTGCAGTGTGAAAATGCATTACCTCCATAATAGAGCCCATGCTAACATTGCACCAATTCACTACTACGCAAGCTGATCGTCACAAACACAACCACGTTTGGTTTCTAAAACAGGCTATTGGACTTATTAGGGTGTGATTTGTCCGACTACTAATGCTAAGTCTCATTCAGTCTTGTGATCGACATCACCCCAATGCACACAAGACTGAGTCGGCGTTCCATACATCTGTACGCACCAATAAGATCTATATTGGCTTAATCAACATATCATACAAATGCATGCAGCTCATCCTATCAGTCACTAAGACATCAAGGGCGGTCTTTATCCATGTGAGTGGATGACCTCATCGGTTTGGTGTCACGTGTGCATCTAATACACACGCTTATTATGTATGTTGCCAATGTAAAGTATATGCACATGCATGAATGAAAAGAATATAACACGCATATAACCACACAAAAAAAACTTTTATTAAAATAAGTCCAATACACTCCCACTGAATAAAAGGATTACGTATATTGCATTCCCATACGCCTTACATGAATAGCGAATAGTTCTCGTGCCAAGGGTTTAGTCATCGGGTCAGCAATCATTTCCAAAGTTGGCACATGAGATATCGCTATTTCTTTTGCTTCTACTTGTTTACGGATAAAATGCCACTTTCGTTTGATATGTTTTGCCCTCTGATGAAACTGGGGGTCTTTTGCCAAGCATATGACAGTTGTACTATCTGTTCTCAATGGAATGGGATCACGAGCAATAAATACTTAACCCAAATCCAACAGAAAATGGCGAATCCATAAGTCCTCCATGGCCGCCAGTGTGCAAGCAACATATTCGGCCTCCGTGGTCGACATGACTGTACACTCCTGCTTCTTACTGGACTATGAAATGGCTCCCCCGCCCAGTAAGAACACATATCCCGATGTGGATTTGCCATCGTCGGGATCATCAGAAAAAGATGAGTCACTGTATGCTAATAAACTCAAGCCACCACCGTGATAGCAAAGCATCATATCTTTTGTGCCCTTTAAATATCGGAAGATTCGTTTGACGACATTCCAATGAGCAATACCCGGGTTACTTTGAAATTGACTAACCAACCCAACCGCATAACAAATATCGGGGCGTGTGCACAACATACCATACATTAAACTTCCTACAGCGCTGGCATAGGGTATGGAAGCCATTCTTTTTGTTTCAACATCGGTTTGAGGACATTGCATTACACTTAATTTGCAACCCTTATCAATCGGGGTCTCAACGGGACTAGCATTGGCCATTCTAAATTTCTTTAGAATTTTCTCAATTTAAGTTGTTTGGGACAAGCCAAGAATGCGTTTTGAACGATTCCGCGTAATTTTAACCCCCAAAATGAACTCAGCCTCACCCAAATCTTTCATTTAAAAAACAGTTGACAACCAAGCTTTGGTCTCAATTAAAAATCCAATATCATTATAAGCCAAAAGAATATCATCAACATAAAGGGATAGCAACACAAATTTATGTTTAGATCACTTAATGTAAAGACTATGATCTTCGTAACACATGGAGAAACCATTTGACATGATTGTATTATGGAACTTTTTGTACTATTGTCTCGAGGATTCTTTAAGGCCATATATAGATTTATGGAGTTTACAAACTTTATCCTCATGACCTTTTTCCACATATCCTATTGGTTGTTTCATGTATACTTCCTCATCAAGATTACTGTTTAAAAAAGTGGTCTTCACATCCATCTGGTGTAGTTCTAAATCCAAGTGGGCCACAATAGATAAGATCATGCAGACAGAAGAAAATCTCACCACAGGGGAGAAAGTTTCTTCATAATCCACACCTTCTTTCTGAGTGAACCCCTTAGCCACAAGCCTAGCTTTAAATTTGTCAATGGAAACGTCGGCTTTTCGCTTAATTTTTAAAACCTATTTATTTGTAATGGCTTTCCTATCCTTGGGAAGATCCACAAGTTCCCATACATGGTTCTTATGCATAGAGCTGATCTCATCATTCATCGCAAGCATCCATTCCTTCGAGTTTACCGATTCCATTGCTTCTTTATAAGAACGTGGTTCGTCCTCGTCAGTTACAATGTATGCATAAGAAGTTCCCTCAATTTCAAAATGCTTCTTTGGAATTAATCCACGAGAAGAACGACGAATGGCATCATGATCACTCCCACTTGCTTGTGACTCCATAGGATCTCTCCCACTAAGACCAGCAAGTGGTGTTGGCTCCTCGTGGTGGGAGAAGTCATCCATTTCAAATAGTTCAATGGAAACCCTTGTATTCTTCTTTTAAGGATATTGAAACTCGAAGAAATCTACGTCACGAGATTCTTTTTCAATTAATCTATCGTTGACATCCTCATGAACTAGAACGTATCCTTTTGACAATTCAGAGTATCTCACAAAGATACTTGGAATTGTCTTACGCTCCAATTTATTAGGATTCGTGATAAGGACATGCCCTAAAGAACCCCACGGGCGTAGGTCTCCCAAGGAATGTTTTCTACCGGTCCACAACTCATACAGAGTCTTTGGAACAGACTTAGAAGAGACTCTATTTAATATATATGATGCAGTTAATAACACACTTCCCCAA
This sequence comes from Litsea cubeba, assembly GCA_012931725.1. Taxonomy (NCBI): domain Eukaryota; kingdom Viridiplantae; phylum Streptophyta; class Magnoliopsida; order Laurales; family Lauraceae; genus Litsea; species Litsea cubeba. The sequence goes on from CM022948.1 coordinate 59,746,506, forward strand.
AAGGAGACAGGTAGATTTGCATGAGCCATCATTGATCAAACCATGTCTAACAGGGTCCTATTTCGTCTTTCCGCAATTCCGTTTTGTTGTGGGCTGTAGGCCATAGTTAGTTGACGAGAAATTCCATTTTCCATGCAAAAACTTTTAAAAATCTCCGAAACGTATTCTCCACCTCGATCGGTCCTAAGGGTCTTGATGTTTTTTTCAAACTTATTTTGAGCTTCTTTTGTAAAAAATTTGAAAAAATCAATTGCCTCATATTGAACTTCTGTTTTTTTTTTTTTTTATGATGTGAATCCTTTTAATAGGGACAATTGTTGTAAATAGTTAATTATCCCCCACATATATTACAGTCCACAAAGAAATACTCAGCTGGTTGAAGATTGCACCTAAGCCTCCAATTCGATCTTATGAAATATAATCGATTAGGTAAGCTCACAGGAAAATGGTGGGGTCATAATGGTCCCGCTTAAAAACTACTTTCCTCGAACATAGACTGTCTCCCTTTAGTGGGACAAGGCTTTTCTTGGAATCAACTTGATCAAAGATCGCAATTAGTGCAACTCGGTGGTCTTCGTCCTATTAAGCTAGAAATTCTAGGGACTGGCCATAAAATACTAGAACATGGCCCAAAAGATATATGTGGATCCAAATAATACTATGTAAAATGAAGAAATCCGATCATGAACACATAACGTGATCCAAGAATTTAGTGCTCAAAACATAAGCAGTGACTTGGAGTAAGTATAGGCACCATAGCTACTCAATTGAAAGAAAGGTCCGTTCAGGGAACAAATGCATAATAGTCCGAGTTATAAACCTTTTTGGCTAGATTAGCAGTGCAGCCAGTTTTTGAACAAAACAGGTTGACACGGGTCAAAATGACTAGAAGAGGCTTAAACAAGAGCAGGTCGGTTCCTGCACAGCATGTGCTTTTTATGATTCCATTTTGTTTTCTCAATTTTCTCCAATGTTACACCAAACTCATGACTTCAAAAAGAGGTCTTTTTACCTCCCCACTACTCCCAATCAAAGGGGATGCACCCCCCTTCCCCAATCAGATGTGCATCCAGACCCATTGAATGGATTGAAATTAAGATATGGATCGGTACCCATGTTAAGTCACAGCCATTTGACAGCCTAGGCCAAAGTGGGTTCAAGAACAAACTGATTATTAGCATTGCAAGATAGAGCAAACAAGGTGGTCAATGCAATTGAGGGTTTGCCACCAGGCTAATGAATAAACATGCAAAAAGTCAATTCAGATGGGCATTCAAACTCAGAACTAATAGATGGCATACATGTCATGAGGAAAAGGCATTAAAAATTTCATACCCCAGTCAAGATTCACCTTCAACTACAAGCAGGGGCCATTTAAAATTTCATAGACATTGGAACAAACATTAAAGACCTGTTTGGTCTACCCAACTCATCTTTGATTAAACAGTTAGGCAGTATTTTGCAGTAAATAGTAATCCAAGATGACTATATGGGGGGGAAGCTTTGAAAACAGTAGTTGGATAGGAAAGCGTGTACAGATTACAAAAAGAAAAAAAATATCCATTGAATACGGGTATCCAGTGAAAAGTATCGCCCCGTGCATATTTATCTCCATAACTAGTGCAAAATGGAGATGTCCAATTCAATTGTCTCAGGCATAGCAACTATTTGCTATCATACCCTGGATCAGGCCTAGTAAATGAATTGGATTGGAGACTTTTAAATATTTTCTCATAATTAAAAAAAATATACCGTGGGATTACATCATGCAAAAATATGAACATTCAATTTTCAACACAATCTAATATTATTGCCTAAGGTTTCTGGTTACCTGATTCGCAACCAAAATGAATCCAATCCTCGCGTGAGCGTGCCAATAATTGTCCTGATACCAATGAAGGTTGTATGTGTAGCGGAAGCAAGGATCTATAAGAGTTGGCAGCTACAAACGCGATAAGGATAGTGTCGGCTTGAATCAGGCACTGGTGTGGAGATCTGTGACTGTCTACGAGAGATCAGTCATGTATGATTCACTCTTCAAGATCCAAAGGCAAGGATGGACACCCTAGATGTAGAAGATGGTGATGGAGAATTAGAGATCTAGTGGAAGGAAGATAAATTGTTGAAAGTTATTTCAAGCTATATCTCTCATGTCTATATATAGCCCTTAGGCTAATGGGTGATAAGATCTCTATTTTAAAACTCAAACTATCCTTATCCATATCACCAGACTCCTTGTGAGGGGTGTATCTTTGTGAGTGGGGTCCAACCACATGTAAACACAAGTAAGCCCCATCCCAACAGTGACAACCTCTATGGGCTAAAGGGCAGTGGGAAGTTTACTCTTTTCGGTATATATTCCTGTCTCTGTTTTTTCTTTACCTGTGGAATTTGAAGCTTTTGTTTCAGATAATTAAAATCCGGTTCAGATTTGAAGTGTGTTGAGGTCAACATCCACCTTCGCTCTTAAGCTGTCATAATTGTGGTCGAGCCCTCGCCTTCACCATGAAACTATTGTTATATAATTTTCTATCACCAATTGGTTTTGGGATAAGTGGTAGCTCAATGAGGTGTAAGATCTCTACAAGTGGTATTAGAGCGCACAGCAGGAGTCGTGGCGGGTGTGCCGTATTGTGGTCGTGCCCTCACCCTCACAATAAAACCATTGTTGTACCGTTTTCTATCACCAACTGGTTTGGGGATAAGTGGTAGCTCAATAGGGTGTAAGATCCTACAAAGTGAATTGGGTGGAGTGGCGTGTTTTAGTTTTGTTTGCTTTTTCTTTAGTTGTGGAAACTGAAGTTTTTGTTTAAGATAATTAAAACCCAGTTCAGATTTAAAGTGAATTGGGTGGGGGTGGTGGTATGTTTTAGTTTTGTGGGTGGGTCTGTCTGAACAATGATTTGAGAACACACAATTTGTGTTTCTCTGGGTTGAGGATGAATTTCAAGTGGTATAAATGTTTCAATTAAATTGAAGGTGTTCGAAGCGAAGCTGAAGTTGGAGATCACTCAAATATGAGTGTATGATTGAGACATCATAATTGGGGTGGGCTTGAATTCACAATGAATTGCAGTGGTTTGAATATTTCAGAAGAATTAGATGAATTTGGAGAGCAGTGAAAATTGGAAATACACATTAGATAAGATGCATTTGTTTTTTACTAACTTGTTCAAAGTGGTTACCAGTCTGCTTTTATGAATTTAGGGCAGGGAAACTCTGGAAAAGGCTATGCTATCCAATGGGATTTCTGATCTCAATACTACCTTTGATGAACCTATATATTCAAATATGCAAATTGGGCTACATCTAGGGCTGCACAACCGGAAACCCAGTTTGATTTTTGGACCGGAATCCGGTCAGACCGGATTTCCGGTTGTGCCTAAAATGAAGGACCAGACCGGTCCAAAACAGTCCGGTTGGACCACTTATAAGTGGTCCAGACCGGTTTCATTTTTTTTCTTAGGCCTTTATTTATTTTTTTCATTTTCAGCTCACATCTTAAGATAAAAAATAGTGGGGTTTACTTGATCACACATCCAAATTTGTGAAAACTCATAGTTGTAGACTTTTAGTTTAGGGTATAAGTGTTATGTTTGTATTAAAAAAAATTAAAAAAATATATTTAATATTTATATTAATAAATCCGGTCTGATCCGGTCCAGACTGGACCCCAAAAGGCCTGGACCGGATATAACCAGTTTTTCAAATCCAGTCCGGACCAGACCGGATTTGTACCACTAAAACCACAAATCCGGTCCGGTCCGATCCAGTTTTGTGGTCTGGTCCGGTCTGCGGTCCGATTTTGTTCATCCCTAGCTACATCCAAGCATACTGTACACTCTATTATATTAAAAAAATATTCCTTTTTCTTTACATGAATTAAATGATTTTTTAATAATGTAACATCATCCAATGTGGAATGCTGGAGCTTCCCTTGAATGAAACAGGTAAGGGAGGAATAAACTTTTCGGAAGTTGATAGGAAGGAGGAGGACAATGAGATTCTCATACATGGGAATCAAGCCCCATTAGTTCTTATCTAAACAATTTTTAATAAATGGATCCCCACATGTGCCTCACATGTACATATATAATGGAACTGCACATTTTCTGAAGGTTAGGAAAAACCCTACAAGTCCTTCGAAGGCAGCCACTGAATTCGTTTTTAACTACTTGTAAGTATCTCATTTGTAAATTTATGGAACTTAGCTTGATTTCTTTTACAGGGTTATCAAGAGTCTATTTATCTGGTAGGCAATCGTCATGTGGTCAGTCAATGAGTATATATATAAATATATATATATATGGGGCCGGCTCTCCTCAACTGCAGTTGAGGAGAGCCTCAGCTGTGCGTGTGCCACTGACTCGTGCGGGCGGAATACAAAATGAGATTTCATCTTAAATTTCGTCAGGGCCCCGCCATTTCTCATTCCCTCCCTTTCATTTCCCCCTGGCAGACCTAATGGCTCAACGAAGCAAACGAAACCCTCCCACTGAAACTCTCCTCTCTCAAATCCATCTCGAATCTCTCTCTCGTATGCCGGTCGCAACTCTTCCCTCAACGATACCCTCAACGTGCAGAGCAAACTCGGTTTGTCTACTCACCTCGGCACGTCTCTCTCAACGAACCCATTTCAAAAACCATTTCCTGCATATAGACCTCTGCACTTCGGGTTGTCTCTAAAACCCTCTCTCTACAAACTGGGGAGATCGACCCACTCACCTCAGGCACGTCTCTCTCTTGGAAGCCGAACAGAGGTGTGAATCTTTACTTTTATTTCATATATCTCTATATTTTTTTTATTTGGCCTTAACGAAACCCTCTCTGAATTTGGCCCTGTTCTGAAGCCAATGCCTGGACAAAATAGTGTTGTCGGTCGGCTCTCATGTATTGAATGTGATCATTGAATAGTGGCCCTGTTCTAAACCAATGCCAATACAAGATGGTGTTGCGGAAGTTAAATTTTCTCGATGGGCTTTGCAAATGGTATATTCTGTCTATGGACTCATAGCTTAACTATTAAAATACGATTGATCTTAGGCTTCTTCCTATCTTGCATGGGCTAGGTATGGTGGTGGCTAACTTGTATGTGTGATGTTGACGCCTGTCATCTTTCATTTAGAAGCAAACATAAGGGATTTATGAAAGATGAACAAGGAACATGAGGAATATTGGCCATTTAAAAAGAGAGAGAACTTATAGGATTCTATTGTCTATTCCTATTTTAAAGTAGTATTTATGAAGTTTGAATTGCTTTCTCTGTGTTGATTGTTGAATTTTGTGCCAGTAGTATAGGAATTGTCAATGCTGTTTTGAATTCCTTTGTTTTGAAGCTTCTGTTAGATCTGGGCTTAGTTGTCTTTCTTATTTCTTGCTCATATTCTAGTTTTTTTTTGTTTTTTTTTGTTTTTTTTGGTCCTTTTCTATCTTCAGTGGAAGAAATTTGATTGGTGAACTATTTTTTGTGGTTCGTTTTGTTTAACCCTTTTGTGTAATTGAGAAGTAAGGATTGGTGGGTCTTGTAAACAGTCTAAAAGTTTTTTTTTTTGTCTTCCAGCTTGCATGTAAACATAGTACTTATGGTATATAATTTTCCAAGCCAAACACATGACAGTAGCTATCCAAGTTCAGAGGTGCTCTGATTCTGAAATGCTTGGATAAAAAATGGTAAAGGATTCTGAATCCAGGATGTTGGTTTTTATCAGTGTTCCAAGTTTTTTTTTTTTTTTTTCCTCTTTACTCTGCTTGTATATATTTACTTGATCAGATTCTCTAGGCTAATGTGAATTGTTATTTGGCTTGCAGTATTTCGTCTGATGTGAAGTTTTTGTCCTCACAATTAAATTGGAGTTTGAAGATGGTGAAGCTAGCATGGATTTATATTGATCTATTCTTGTTTGTCATTATCTTTGATTGTTTTGTCAATTATGAGACTTCTCCACTGTATGCTGATGCATTGTGTGATTTGGTTCACAACTATTATGAAGTAGTCTGCACTTATGGTTTTCAATTAATGTGTTTTTTTTTTTATGAATGGGTTTATGTCATTAATTAAGGTTTTCAATGAATGAGGCATTGCCATCCTAAAAAAATGGTGTGCGCTCAGTCCTAAAGAGATTATTGATGTTTGAAGGGCCTTATCTGAGGAGGAACGTTTGCGTTTCACCCAGCCATAAATCCGTTGCAAATGTATTCTTTTGTACTTCTGATTTCTTAGCTTGGCATTTCCATCTTAAAATATGATAATGAACCAAATAAATTATGTCCTGGAAGAAAAATAGTTGCACAAGACAACTGACAAGATTTGATAGCCGATTCGATATCTGCTGATAAAAGTGTATCATCTTAAAAAGTGTTATACCGATTTGATAGCCATGACATTTTTTTAATTGATATTTGCAATAAGTGTTTGCTGATTCATTACTTTCTATTAGCACAACGATATAAAATTATATATGCAGTTGTAAGGTGACAACGGCCTCAATGTTCATGATTTAGATGCCCTTGATGCAGGGCCAGGGCATGGCCTTATAAGTCCACACATTTACCCGACTAGTCAAAACGGGAGCCCATTCACGATACTATTTCATAGCCCTCACTTAAATGATTAGTTTGATGACATGTTTAATCTTCAAAGTTGGCCCAAACAGGTTTAGCCATTCAGTAGTCTATTTCACTCCAAAGATGCAAAGAGTTTTAAGTAACTGAAAGATACTGCTAATTTACTTCACAATTTACCAGAACCAGCAATAATATTGAACCATATCCTGAAAACTGAAAGATGGAAGACTACATGTACCACCAAGTGACTGAGAAATGAGAAAAAAAATGCTTCATTGTGACCATCAAAATATAGTTCTTTTTCGTACAAAGCATAACTAACCATTAAGCAAAACTAAATCAAGTTCGATAGACTGTTTTGTCCGTTTTTCACATATAAAATATATACAACCAAAAAGAGAACAAAGACAAAAATTTGAGGCAAATCCATTTTCGCGTCTGCTTCTTATATTTTGGCGCTCTACAGTTTCTCTTAGATGCCAGCTTTTATTTTTTTCCATTTGGCCATACCCTGAATTTGAGTTGGGAATCCTGTCCGACGCAACTTCAATTTAGCCTTGTTCCGAATTTGAGTTGGGAATCCTTTCCGACGCAACTTCATCCATCCAAATTAGAAGACCACAACCTCTCTCCCTGTAATAAAATGCATTATAATATAATGATGTTGTAAAAAAAAAAAAAAACATTAATGGATGATGTTGGAATGTTAGCTTACATGCAAATATGGACATTTCCAAAATTCGCGCCCAAGGTTATTATTTCTACAAGAAATGACGATCTCTACTTAGACTTTCTTACACCACTCAGGTTTCCCTACAACAACCTACCCAAATGTGGATTGTAATGAAAAAAAAGAAAAAGAAAAAAGAAGAGAGATTTACAAGAGCGAGGCTGAAATGAAAGGTAACAGAGATCTAAAGCAGTTTTCTCATCTTATTTTTCTCCACAAAATACAATCCATCTGTCTCAACTGAATTCAATTCAAGAAAAAAAGGATATAATCTCATATACAAATTCTCAAAAACCTCCACTAGAAAGGCAAAAATAAAACCCCAAATATTTCACTACAAATTCCACAGAAAGGATCCAAATCCAAGAACCCACCCAAAATCTAAACTGCCAACTGAATTCAACCAATAACGAAGAATATGATTTCATATGCAAACTCTCAAAAAACACAGATGGAACACAACCCACAAACATTTCATAAAAATTATGCAAAAACATTGCAACTTCAATGAAATCAGGGGAAGATTTCAAAATAGGGCTAAGTTTTGCCCAGTTTTTAAATTGGGACAATGGCCCACATAGTCTCTTAATAAGGAAATGCTGAAATCATGTCTCCCCCCTCCAGAACTTCATCCCTGGCACACTTGGGATCAAGTTCGACAAGGACTCGAGCTGGCAAGGCTTTGCAGCCTTCTTGGCCCTGTGATAAGGTTTTGACACTTCCTCAAAGGTTCTCGGTAAATCCTTATTAAATCCTTCCTTTCCAAGAAAAAGGGCATCATCCTCTAAAGCAATTGCCTCTGTTTGTCACAGGTAGAATTCCAAATATC